>KV429037.1:165808-649369 GCA_001632345.1 Daedalea quercina L-15889 | reverse complement strand
CGTAGTGCGAGAGCGTGGACATGGGGGTGTCGGTGAGAGAGTCAGGGGCTCGACTCGGGGTGCGAGGGTAAGGAGAAGGAAGAGGTAGGTAGGTCAAAAGGTATGCGAACGGACCAGAGCTAGATCCTAGTGACGCACTACACGCGCCGGTGTCACACTCACCGCCTGGTCCCGACTCCCGATCGTTTTCGGCCACCGCACCGACGCGCCCGATCACGCGCACGACGACCGTGGACGACGGCAGCCAAGTCTTGAACACACTCGAGCTTGACATCTTCAAGAGGTTACCACTTCTCGTCAGACGTGCCAGTGACATCGAATTGATATCGTGGCCGCTGTCAAGGCTGCCGGCGATTGCGTGGGCCGCCAGAACTAACTTACCAAATCCCAAAACACCGGAAACTTTATAAGTTCGGATACAAGATGTGCAGACTTGGCCATGAACGCAGGCGAACATCAACAGCACAGTCCATTGAACCGGCCAGCTGCATATCAGGCTCAACTCAAAGCTCTATTGATAGGATTCGACTGGCGTGTCACGAACTCCGAGTCCAGGGAATTTATACAGGGATTGTCAACCTTGCACTGCACTATACCATGACCGACACAGCGCGGTCTCTTATAAGTAGCAATGAATAATGTACGACCTCCTGACATCAACGTATAGACTTGAGTCCGATTACTTACGAGTTGAGTCGTCAGGTACGTACGCTACATACCTGCGGTCGTGAACTTGAACTCCTACCTCAGTGACGAATCATCTAAAAGCAGGCTAGTCTCCGTTGTTGCAGACCATGAACTTATTCCGGTGAGTGTCAGATTCCCGCGACGAGCCCAATCCGAGAGACTGATGCACATACTTAGTGATTTTCGAAGGCACGGCCACTCGGTAGCGTCTGTACCATGATCTGCTATGGCCGTGACTGCTATCACGTCGCTTTCGATTTTGCCCTCGCACGCCGGGGGCGCCTCATCTGTCGTAACGGCAGGCCCAAGTGTCGATAGTATTGAGCGCAGTTGCGTCATGCTCAATAACCTCTGGCTCGTGTCCAAGGGTGGATTCCCCATGCTAGGTACTACTCACGGCAATTATAGCTGTTACAAACTCTACGAGTCCCGAGCGGTGCACCTATCGCTGAAGCACCCCTCAAGATCCGGCCAGAGCATCGCACACCCTCCGACTCCGAAGGCAAAAGACTCAGGTGTCCTTCCATTTCTACTAGAGGCGCATGAGGGAGCTTGCCAGCTGTATCACTTGTGGGCGAGAAAGTCTCCGCGAGGTAGCGGCTGCGAACGCCCCGTAATTGTTGAGGCGCACGGTGACTTCCGGCTCCCGTTGATTTCCGAATTTGGCTTAAAACAACCAAGACAGAGCTTGCTCCCGGAGGGGCGGGACCATGGCGCGATGATTTATACGATGCCTCCTAAGGCGATGCCTGGGGCAAAGGAGCGTATAGCGTCCGTAGAGACGAAAGTGCAGCGTGGTATTAGGACTGGCTGGGCGTGACCATTATCGTGTGTCTGTTCATATTATATTGGCCCGGCCTCGAAGCTGTCATGCACAGGAGGTATGCTACTACGACTCGGACGGTGGTTCACAAGTCCCCAGCTGATTTCTAGAGCCCTATGCGGCGGGGTTCATGCCAGTCGAGGTGCGAATACGCGAACATACCCAAGATCAGAATCTATACGAGTCTGGTCTATGACAAAGGTGGATGGGATTATGAGTACTGTACAGGGTATTGAGACCTTCTGCAGAGCACATTGATACCAATACATGACGACGACCAAAGGAGTGACATATGCTAACAAGGACGGTAAAATAACCAAGAAGGCAGACCCGGTAGTCTAAAGTACGAGAGGAGAAACCAAGAGCGGAGCACGTTACAACAGACAACAGCAGAGTGACCACGCAAACCCTAATAATGTATCATAAAGAAAGCAGAAAGCGAGCGTCCGGAGGCTACACAGTGCCGTGTCGATGTCGGGCGGCGCCGTGGCCGCTGCTGAACGCGTGCGCGCCTTCGTTCATCCAGAGCGCGACGAGCTCCCGCCGGGCGACGTCCCGGTGATTCCGCGCGCTCTCCTGCACATGCTGGCAGTCGTCCGTGCAGCTCTGCACGCCGACCGCGAGGTTCGTCAGGTAGCCGTACACCGCGTCGAGCCGCTTCACCATGATGCCGACCTGCTCTGAACGACGCGGCGTATCGTCAGCGGCGACTCGGCGGAGGAAGCGGGGGCATGGGGGACGCACGGGTGATGCCGAACTGCAGCGCCTTGCCGCCGTACATGAGCTCGTACAGCCGGACGCCCTGGAGGAGCCCGGTCTCCCGCAGCTGCTCTGCCGCTGCGACCTGCTCGCTGTCGAGGAGCTCCATGTGCGGCTGCAGCACGGTCAGGCACTCTTGCAGGCAGATGTGCGCCTTTTGCGACCACAGTGCCGCTTCTGCGGGGCGACGCGTCAGGCGTCAGGAGCACTGGTTGCCTGCGACGCGCGAGGGGGACACACCTCGGTAGGCATCTGCCTTGCTCTGCTCGTCGCTCAGGGCAGCCATGAATCCGCTCCGGCTCGGGCTGCAGACGGTGTCGAGGAGGTTCATCGATTCGGTGTAATGGTGGTGCGCAGACTGGATCGCGAGACGCGCCCGTTTGAGTACTTCAGTCTGGGTAACATACTGCGTGTGTGACCGAGTCAGTGCTGGGAGTCTGGGGAACAGGAAAGAGACCGACATCCTCGTACGATCTTTCGCGCGCGGTGACCGTCTTCTCCGCCCGCAAGATCGCCGTCTCGTTGCCCCTTCAATCGGTGCGAAAGGTTAGCGACATGGAGCGATAGAGAGGACGAGGCGTACTCGTCGAAGCGCCACGAGGGAAGGGGCCCGTTGTCGATCATCTTTCTCAGTCTATCGTAGCACGCATCCAGCGCCGCCGCCTGCCTCCTCGTCTCCTCGACCTGGGCAGCCGTCGTGGCTCGTGAGCGAAAGAGCACGTCGCACGAGGCATACGTTACCAACCGGTGCGCGTACCTGCTTGGTGCGCCGGGCGGTCTCCCTCTCGAGCTCGGTCACCCGCACGCTCGCCTCGGTGACGTCGACGGCGGTGGTATCTGGAGGGGGAACGTCCTGGAAGGGGAGATGGGCGGAGCTCTTGTTGTGTTTGAAGAATAACGTGAGCGCGGAGGGCTTGCGCGAGATCCTGCGCTTCGCAGGGGAGCGTGAGGCATCACTGCGTATCATATACACGAGGTCAGCGGAAGAGAAGTGATCAATGAAAAGCGCGATTACGATCGGCGGATGATCGACTCGGACGTACTGCTGTACCGTGAGCCTCCGCATGGCCTCCTTCGCGCTCGCGAGCTCGGTGTTGCACTCGTCGCGATCGCGTTCTTCGAGCTGGAGGCGCTGGAGGGCGTCGTCGGCTTCTTTCCACTCGGTGTACGCCTCGATGAGGCTGGTGCCGAAGCTCTGCGATGTCGAGCCGCTGGAGGTGGATTCGGCGGATATGGACAGCTTGTGACTGTGGGCGTAGCTGCGATGGCTGTGGAGGGACGCTTTCTTCTTCAGTGCGAATGTCGGCGTGAGCGACGACGGTGTGAGCGGGGAAAATGAGTAAGATGAGCGTGTTGAGGTGGAGGACGTGGAGAGGGGCGGCGACATGGCGGCGGGTAGGCTGACGATTCTAGATGGAGTAGTGTGTGTTGCAGACATGGCGGCGGGATATGGGAAAGAGAGTGAGTCAGTAGTTAAGTAGATGGGACAGCAGCTGCGGCAGCATCAAGAATGGGGGACACCTTGGTCAGCGGAACGAGAGAGAAAGAGTGGGCCATATAGCCATTGCGGTTCGCAGGCTAGTCGGCGACTTGTCCCGCTCAGAAGACGCCTGCAGAGGGCATCGAATGGCAGCAGCTGGCAGCAGACGTTCTCGCGGGACCGCCGAGAGCGCCGTTCGGCGCACGTTCGTCACTAAACAGGAAGGTGCAAGGGGCGCTTAAACGTTGGGAGGATGAGCTCAACGAATGTGGTGACGCACGTTTTATGGCGAGGACCAAGAACCGTCTTCGTGGCCTCCCCGGCGCGCCCTAATAGAAGATAAGTTGACATGAATGAATCGAGATCCAGCCGTCGTCGTGCCTGCCTAAACTGCGGCACTTGCTTTGAGTTCGATAGCCGCATACACTGCGCGTACCTGTCGACTCGGACGTTTGGCTATGCGCTACACTTACGTCGACTGCAGACTTAGTATCATGAGGCGCTGTGTCCAGCAGCTTCACGGGAGGCTCTATATACATCCCGTTGTTGTTGGTATTAACTTTCGGTACTTCGTAAGCCAAACAATCGGTAAGGGCGGCCGGGTTGGGCCACCGTCCCTTCCAGGGTAATCGAACTCTCGACTCTCGATAGGCACCGACAGCCGTTTTCAGCGGGGCATTAGGTTACCCTACTTCCACGCCACCGACCTTCACAGTAATCTTGATTGGAAACGGCGACAGACCGTTCGCGTTCGTGATCAGAGGCACAGCAGAACGGCCACGTTCGGACGACGCGTGCGTGAGCATCGTCTTCAAGCTCTTGGTCAGTGTCGCTGCCAGGTCAGCCTGGAACTTGCGCTGATCTGCACAGAAGGCGAATGGAATAGGCGACAAAGAAACAGGGCAAGCGTGAAGTATCAGAACTGCAACAGACGGCGAAAGGGCGGTGACATGCCTTTCTCCGGTGTGGGTTGCCGGATCTCTGCGTTGATGATCCTGTGGAACGTCGGTCAGCCGCAGGACACCCCCTCGCCCGCATCCTGCACACCATTGCTCCCAAGGGATCTCTTCCTGGACAACATTCAGGGTTGTGGCTCGAGGCCCTGTATGGAGACTCACCTCGCCCATAATAAACCATGTTTTCCTGGGACGCTTCTCAGAGAGTGTGACTATTATCTTAATGCGGCGTAAGCGCCCTGTAAATGGTAGCGACAATAGGAAGCGTGAAACAGATTGTCCACTCTGGGCCCCGTAGGACTGATGGGTGGGGGGCGGTATTGAAAGGCAAGATAGAGGGCTCATCCGATTCCTGCACGCCTGAAGTGATCCGTGGACGAGCGAGAATAGGTAACATCGGAGCTATTGTGCGGAGTCGTCTTTGAATGGGCCCTATTCAGGAAACGAGACTCTTGGTGTGACAATAGCGAGTCTTGGTCAAGCCCGGGGACTCCGGGTGGTTCCTCTGAGACTGTGCACCCCAGTAATGGTCTGTAGTGTCATCTAAGCTTTTTAGGACTACAGTTGTCCTTCTATTGAGCCAGAGCTCATGTATCGCATCCACTGCGCGGAAACATAGCCCGCGTCAAACTAGCTTTTGCTACCTAGTGCCCGATAGCGCAGTGGGTATGACTGCGCTCAGCTATGAGTGCTGCAGTGAGGGTGAGGCTAGGCAACCCCCCTCTCTCCGCTCGGCAATCTACAACGCGGCCGCGCACACAGTGATCCTGCGTAGACAGCAGCCACTGCCACAGAGTGACAGTGAGTCGCACTATACCAGTAATGCGATGGGATCAATATCGTCACAGCTTTTGCGGGCGCAGTATGTTGTAGTTCGGGACTTCAAGTACGCCTTCGGGAACCGAGCAGCAATGACCACAGAACGACAGACACAGGCAGACGCTCTGACGCACAGCTCTTGCGTGCTCGAGTCGAAATCCAGTAGGCAAAGAGACACACCTGACCACGCTTGTTGTAGCCGCCCTCGATGCTCTTCCAGAACGCCTCGACCTTCTCGTCGACGAGCTGTTTCATCTCCGGATCGTCCACACCTGGCTGGCCATCCGTCAGATGGAGATTCTCCGCCGCTGATGCGTGCGGCGCGGCATGGAAGGAGGAAGTGGGGTGCTGACCATCGTCACGTCGAGCACCTCGAACGTCTGCGGCTTCACAGTGCCGAAGAGGCGGTGGAAGAGGACGGAGTGCAGGATGGCACGGAGGACCTCTTGCGCTGTGTGCCGGTCAAGAACCTGGCTGGACATGTATCAGCGGACCGACAAGCAGTTCTCCTGAGTTACGAGCCTCACCAGATCGATAGTCACAGTCGGATGTGTATTCATTTCTGCGGAATGCCGCCCTTGTCGTGGTATGACCCAGGCAGAAAGCAGCAGATGCAGTACAGTTAGGTTGATGGTGGCACCGTCCTAAGTTAGGGGATCGCATAAGCGCCCGTTACGCGCACGCATCCCTAAATAGGACTACGAGCGTCTCCGACCTGACGTTTTCGAAATCGAGACGCGTCCGCAAAGCGCGAGCCTCAGCCATTCCTGCTTCCTCCCGCTTCCACCTTCTTTCATCGTGCAACTAGTTCGCATTTAGACAAAATGCAGGCCGGTGGACAGACACCTGTCTTTGTTATGAGTGCGTCAAGACGCATCGTGTCTTGGACAGCTGTACTGAAAGGGTTTGTACACTAGACACCGCGCCCGAGCGGCAGTCGGGGCGGAAAGCGCAGATCTCCAACATCACCGCTGCGAAGGTTAGAATGCATAGCCACACTAATATTGTGTATCATACTCAGTGCTTCTTCATATAGACTGTCGCGGATGTCATCCGAACATGTCTCGGTCCGAAGGCCATGCTAAAGATGATTTTGGATCCTATGGGTGGTATTCTGTACGTCCCTAAATCTCTTGCTACCTATAGTGGCCCACTGAAGTTGTTCAGGCTGACAAATGACGGCAATGCCATCTTGCGAGAGATTGACGTCGCGCATCCAGCAGCAAAGAACATGATCGAGCTCAGTCGGACCCAGGATGAGGAGTGTGGTGACGGGACGACGAGTGTCATCATCCTTGGTCCGTCTGCATATTGCATACTCTCTGCGCAACGTTCACTGACTTTAGTTAGCGGGCGAGATCCTTGCTCAGTCCCTCGCACAGCTGGAGCGTGACATTCACCCGGTAGTTATCATCTCCGCATATAACAAGGCCCTCAAGGAGGCCCTCGAGATCATCAAGAAGATATCCATCCCTATCGACACGAACGACGACGCGCAGATGCTTTCCCTCATCAAGACTTCCATTGGCACTAAATTCGTGATGCGCTGGTCGGACCTCATGTGCAAGCTCGCGCTCCAAGCAGTCCGAACAGTCGCAATGGAAGAGGGACCCACTAAGACTGTCGACATCAAGCGATATGCACGTGTCGAGAAGGTGCCCGGTGGCGAGATCGAGGAAAGCAAGGTCCTCAGCGGAATCATGCTTAACAAGGACATCACACACCCCAAGATGCGCCGGCGGATCGAGAAGCCGAGGATCATCCTGCTGGACTGTCCACTGGAATACAAAAAGGGCGAGTCACAGACGAATATCGAGATCTCAAATGAGGCGGATTGGAGCAGAATACAGGAGATCGAGGAGCAGCAGGTCAAGGCGATGGTGGACAAAATTCTTGAGTTCAAGCCTGATCTTGTCATCACAGAGAAAGGCATCTCTGGTATGTTGATCATTATTTATCAAATACCGATCTCCTCATCGCTGCTACAGACTACGCGCAACACTTCCTCTTCAAGGCGAACGTTTCTGCCCTCCGACGAGTACGGAAGTCCGACAACAACCGCATTGCGCGTGCAGTCGACGCGACCATCGTCAACCGCGTGGAGGACCTGCGCGAGTCCGACGTCGGCACAAAGTGTGGGCTGTTCCACATCGAAAAGATGGGCGACGAGTACTTCACCTTCCTCACCGAGTGCACGACGCCGAAGGCGTGCACGATCCTCCTCCGCGGCCCGTCCAAGGACATCCTCAACGAGATCGACCGCAACCTCGCCGACGCGATGTCCGTCGCGCGGAACGTGTTCTTCAATCCCATCCTTGCGCCTGGCGGCGGCGCGACGGAGATGGCGATCAGCGTCGGCCTCCACGCGAAGGCGAGGAGCATCACCGGCGTGGAGAACGCGCCCTTCCGCGCGGTCGCGGATGCGATGGAGGTGATCCCACGGACGCTCGTGCAGAACAGCGGAGGCAATGCCATCCGGGTTCTCACTGAGCTGCGGGTTCGTACATCATTCTACTTAGAGTTCGCGCGCACCCGTGACGTTGACGTATCTGTCCCTGCCAGGCCAAGCACGCCAACGGTGAGCATTCGTGGGGTATCGACGGCGAGACAGGGAAGATCGTGGATATGAAATCGTACGGTCTCTACGAGTCTGCCAGTGTCAAGGTCTGTGAATGGCTCTCCTGACGCCAATCGATGCCATTGACTGTTGATATATTGCAGATCCAAATCCTCAAAACGGCTGTGGAAGCTGCGCGCGTGCTCCTGCGCGTCGACGACGTCGTGCAAGCAACGCGGAAGGAGAGAGAAAGCGGCGGTGGAGGCGCCCCTCCGGAAGAGATGATGGCAGAATAAAGGACCCGCGCGTAGTAAAGATTAATGTGTACTAGGTGCCCAGAAGTACGTGCTTATCAATGGTTTCGTCTTCCAAATTTGCATGATCCGCTTGGAGGGCGTTTGGTTCGGAGCCTCTACAGGACGTTAATACCCTCTCGGAGCCGGGCCATATGGGGCAGACGAAGCGTTTGGCCATTCCTACGTGCCTTGGTCTATTGTTAGCATGCCACTTAACAAACTTTCTGTGGCTCACATTATCCGACGGCTGCACACTTATGCCATTCAACTCGACAAGTAGCTGCGAGCGCAAGACCACAGGATGGCGAGCTCAATCTAGCCTGCAGAACAGTGATCTACGTGGAAGTACTGTTCATCTTGCACCACACGACACAACCGCTCAATTGACTCCTCGCGCTTAGGGCGCAGCAGCATGCTGCCTGCCCGTAGAACTTATTGGGATGCACCCTCTTGTCATTCCCTGGCTCTGGCAGCATTCTGCACTCGCCGCCAATCATCTTTCGTTAAAATGCGAGATTGTTCACATGTGATACCCATAGGAAGTAGCAACCACGGTCGCACGACACTCCAAGAACATTTCTCCCGCGTCCAGTGAGTTACTGAGCTCATCTCGACACTCGGAGCTTCGCCCGCTGATGATCGGATGTCAACGTCTGTGGGGATACATGAAAACTGTCGAACTGTCACGCGGAACGCATCGTGCAGTCCGCTGCATTTTTCAGCCAGAAGCTCAAGGACCTTCCTACTTGCAGTTTTCCAAAGGTTCGGGCTGAGAAAACACTGCCATTCAGCGTCGTCCCCTGCCTCTACTCGGTATGAACCAGGGAGAGTTGGCATGAAACCATCCACTTCCAGCGCTCGCGCGTGTCAATGTCAACTACTCATTGGATCTCAATATGGCACAAGGTTGAGGACGTCTCCTGTTCGACGTTGCGCCCTTGTCATGGATGGACGCGGGTTTCCCGTCAGACAGCGCGATCCGAGGGGGTGGTACGGTGTCCCGCCCCCGAAGCCTAACGCGATAGATCGAATGATGCGCCACAACTGATCGTAAGCCGGGTAAGAGTCCCATTAGAGGTGAGAGGCTCCTCTTCAATTATGCACCCCCGACTGTGGTCGGACAGCCACCGGCGGGGGCGAGTCCTAAACCGCATGCTCGATTGCGAGCGGTTACGAGAATCGAACCACTGGGACTCGGGGGCGCTACCTGTATGACGCTGTCCACCCGTCGTGGCGTTGCTGTTGTAGTTGCGAGGCCCCAAGTCATATTCATCATGTCGGTCACTGGCGACTTGAACTGATTGTACCTATTTGGCAGGTCATACGGACACTTGACACTCTGCACTGGATTGGGAGGTACGTTTTCTCTGATCTTATCGGGTTCTAGCCCGCACTGAGTGAACAAATCGCGACTGCAAAAAGTCAGAACGGTGGCCAACAAACTTAACTTCAAAGTAAGATGCTTCTGCCTGGCGCCGTAGCAGCTCGTGCAGCCATTCAACGGCGATTGTGCGGCCTCCATTCCATGCCAACGACGCACGACCCGGGAGGCGAGGTAAAGCGGTCGGAGGTGCGTTCTCACTCTGATCGACTTGAGAGAGCCGTACGGAGCTCTTCCTGGTAGTATGAGACCGGTCAAAGTTTACGCTGTTCTGGCAATAGTGGGGGAGCAAATTTACTACGCCTGGCATGCGTTCCTCTTCGGTTCGCTTTTTGCGCTGTGCGCCCAGTGCCGCGTGTCTGTCACTCAAAAGTGATACCTGCCGGACTTCTTGCAGATCTTCGCAAATGGTTACTCCACTTCCCCATTCCTCTTCATGCGGTCACCGGATCTGTTTCATACGACTGGATGAGTACATGTATTGTTGAAATGTGGGTGAGTAGTTCGCCAACAACAGGACTGTACCTGACTTGCACGATGTAGGCTGACTCGTCACACGGATCCGAGGTATCAAGCCATCTATTCGCAGGAGCCCCGGATGGGCATTTGCAATGTATCATGAATCTGATTGTCAAGGGCATTGTGCGCGTTCAACTCCGTTACCAGAGTTAGTGGAGAGTTTGTATCAAAAACTTCGTCGTGGCTAACCCGCTTGTGGTCGTTTCTTCCCGATAACGCAGGCCGCCAGGCGCCGTACCGAAGGACACGACCGCCCCGAGATCTGGATTATGGCGCTTGCATATGTGTATTGAACCTCGATCATGTCATGCTACGCTGAACATGGCAGCGCATATTTCAACCCCCCTGACCAATCTTCCCCGTCTTTTCCTGGCGCCCGAAGCAAGCATACTGCCGACCCTCACCGCAAACGTCGTTCTTGGGCGCCATCAGGCCCGGACCTTTAATTAGACGTCCCCGCCTCCTTCGGAGGTACTCCCCCCTCCGTCCTGTATGCCATGAGTATCTTCAGTAGCCTTGGTCCCCTACTCCTAGGGGGCCTGGTATCTTTGTTGTAAGTGACAAGCACTCGTCCGCACAGTAGCCGCTCATGTGAGGCAAATCAGCCTGTCGGGAGTGGTATCCATGCAAACCGTCTTGTATACCTCTGTATACCATACAGATACAATGTGGCTGCGGATATTTGTGAGCAGCCAACAGCTACAACGCACTTGATTTCCGTATGTCAACTCATGCCTGGTTCTAGGTCTACGGGATTTGGTACGCTATATCCAGTCCGACTTCGTCGAGTGTTCATGTTCTTCCAGGCTACTTGATCTACTGCACTCGACATTTGTTTGCATCTCAAACTGGGATTACTTGATCGCGAACTGGGCAGAAGAAAACATCCAGGATTGGATACCATGGTGAGTTAATCAGCGTATCTGCACAGAACACTCTACAACTATCTCTCTTTAGGTCTATCGGAGTACGTCTATCTTCTTCGTAACTTGTGTTGCAGCCGAGCTAACCCATCTTCAGGGGACAGTGATGCTTACAGTATGTTTGTGTGGACTGCTAAACAACGTCTACTGATCTAATCACCATCAAGGCACTCATGACTTTCATAGTGCAGTGGTTAGTTCGATCACATATACTTCGCGGTCAAACTGATAGACGTCGATCTTTTCAGCTTCTTCGCCTGGCGGGTACATACAGGTAGGGTGTCGTATAGGCTTGTTCGCCATATAACCTTAATGGATCGCCCCTGCCGCAGTTAGCCAGAGTAGATGGTGGATAACGATCATACTCGTGAGTCAATACCAGCGTCTTGATCCTTGTCCTTGACAATAGGTTATTTGCAGGCCGCGGTTGCCGCGGGCCGTCTGAGTGAGCTCTCCTCCTCGAGTCAACTGCCCGTGTCTGTGCTTACCTTGTGTAGTTGCTGCATTAGTTTCGACTGCATACATGTCAGTGGCGACAACGCTGTGATCCTGCAATATTTACAAATGATCCTAACCCGGCAGGATTCGGGTTCAGAGCTACGTAGCTTTCAGGCGGGATGTCGGCGTAAGCCTATCTTGCTCGCTGCTTCAGTACATTGCTGATCACCGATCGTCCCACAGTGGGTATTTACCCTGGGTCTGACGCTCTCCGCGCTTCTGGACATCCTCGTGGCGTCCTCACTTTGTTATTACCTCAGGAAGAGGCGAAGCGCCTTTGCATCGTGCGCGTCTTCATCGGAAAAGGTCTCTACCCAGCTGAATGCACTTCACCTGCAGGATGGACGCTATCATCAACACGTTGACCTTCTACACCATTCAGAATGGCTCCTTGACCTTGTGAGTAGTGCACCGTGCAATTCATCGGCTATTACTGAGGAGATTGCCGCAGCGTGACGACTTTCATTTCCCTCATTCTCGTATGTAGCGCTCGCAGCTTGAGAGCTCCTCCGTTGTTCATGCACCCGTCTCTAGTGGGTGACCGTAGATAATCTGATTTTTCTCGGGCTCCACTTCGCCATCACTAAGCGTACGTTCCATCACTTCATGATTACTCGCACGCGGTAATGAACCTTACGGTGAAAACTACAGTTTATGCCAACGCATTCCTGTCTACGTCAGCAATACCTTCCGATTGAACTATAACAGCGTTCTCACTGATGATAAATAGGCTCAACGCGAGGAAGACCCTTCGTCTACAGCAATCATCGGCCGACCAGGATCCCTCGCTCCCGGTCGTCCTTCCAGGAACTGTCAGTGATCGGCTTTCACGTGTGCGGATGCGAAGTGGACAGCTGGTGCGCATCTGGACTTCATTTCTGACGAGCAGACGTGACATCGTTCCTGAACATTTCATAGTCTACTGGCGTAAGTGAAAGCATCCCCATGTCCACCAAGGTCAGAATACCCTCTTCAATTCCAGTCTAACTTGTCACTACAACTGCTGACTGCCGCCGATTATCAGCAGGTCGAGATCAACATCGAGCGGAGCGTGCAGATCAGTGGAGATTACCACGATGATGCAGATACAGAGCGAGATGTCTACTCCTCAAAGGACACGCCGCCGGGTCAGTTCTAAGCAAGCTGGGGACGAAGATGTGAAGTGTACGGAAGGCCGATCTATTGCATTGTATTCTTGCTAGCATTCTAGTTTATATTCGATTAGCTACGTAGGCCAGGATCTTGTAATCCTGTTATGGCAGACAGTTCCTTTCAGCCACCGTGTGCAAGTCATACTGTGAAGAGCGAACGTCGGAAGCAAACATCGTAGCATGTCGGCGGGAAGGCACTTGCCGCGTCAATGCGAGCGATCAGATCGTGCATACTCCATACTGCGTTACTCTCGGTCCGCGCAGTCAACAACGAACAGGTTCATATTGCAATTACAGTAGCTGCCGGCCGCCGCACAGTTGCCCCTGCGAGAATACCGATTTCGATGGCCGGTCCCTCTCAAAAGGCTAATCGGATCGCTAAATGACCACGAACAACCTTGTGGTCTTCACCATGTCAGAGGGGGTTTCCCCGATACAGTTTGATCGCCGCCAGGGACAGGCTCGCAGCTGCGAATAGACGTGGAAAGCCACTGATGATAGGGCACATGAAATTCGATCCATACCTGTCCTTGGCCACTTCCGCCTATGTCAGCCTCAGTCAATAGGTAGGGTGCCTACACTCCACTTGAATGCCAATAAACGAAGGACATGTTCGTTACGACAAAACGCACGGCAGGCCGCCGTGTGCCAGTACCTCACCGCTATTACTTCTCCTCGGAGTCGTGTGCTTGTACTAGGAGCACCCCAACAGGGTCCGAAGGCTTCGCACTCGCTTCCACTGCCTTCGTGTATGATCTATCATATCCTCTATAAGCACTGGGTCGGACGGTCCGGGACCAAAGCGTAGACAGTACTCACATCAACATCATGTTCTATGGCCATTGACGGCGCCATAGATGCATCGGTGACCATAGAGTGGCGAGCAAGCGGTCGACGTTCAGCAAATTGGCCATTGCGCAGCCAGAAGATCGGGGGTCTCTAGACCTAAGACGATCTCTAGGCGGCTAACGAACTGGCGTTCTACAGTCACAGGCAGCGGTGAAACCTCAAGTGAAAGTGCGTATGTACAGATGATTGAACAGTAGCAAGTACTTGTTATGCGGGAGCCAGTGGTGAGCGAAGTAAGAAGCAATTGCAACTAATGTACATAAGTGGAAATATTACTTATTACCAGATCGAGACGTGTCTGGAGGAGAACCCTAACCTATTGCCAAGTAAAATGCGCGATCACTCCACCGATGGACATCCTCCACATGACGTCACGCGTCAACGCGTCATGGCACCTCTCAGTGAGTCGCCGCCACTGCTTTCCGAGTACATATGTATACGAGGCCTGTAGCGTACCACTTCTCCTCATCACTTAGCCGCATCGTCGTATCTCATCGAAAGCCGTCGCATCTCGTGTTCACGAACTTCACGCGTATTAATTCACACCTTGCAACTATGTCGTCCGGTGCTATGCAATCCAACGTTGGTAACCCCCAGGTGTATGAGGACGGTGACCAGAGGTACGTTGGCGGTAACATAACATCTGAGTCCTTAGAAGTGGTGTGCCAACCTACGGATGTACAGACCACACGGTCAACAGTTCGAGGGATCCCCTGGTGGCAAGGCCGCACAGCACTCACACGACATCCACGACCCTAAGTGAGTCTCTCAACGGGATTGCAAGATTGTAAGGAATTGACAGTCAATTTTAGGGACAGCCTGACTCTCAACAACCGTAAGAACCGCGAGGAGGCACAAGAGCGCGAGGCGGACCAGAAAGCAGAATCTAAAACGGTCACGAACCCGCTCGCACCCGCGCAGCATCATGGACACGAGCCATCGCGAGGTGCACAGGTCGACGCAGAATTGCAGGCAGAAGACGAGGCAAACCTGTCTAAGAAGAAGCATGAAAAGGGATCCTTTGGACCTAACGTATAGAGGAGCGGACTTGAAGCCCCTTATTAGCCCAAAACACACAGCATTTGTATCATCAGAACATTGACATGGCCTAATTGGAGAGTTTGTTTGAACAACATCTACAAGGACTAGTACTCTTACCATGAAGGACCATGAATGTCCCGTTTGTCGGCCAGTGATAGATCCATGAATCACAGAACCGTTCGAAGCTCCATGCGGAGCCACTCTTCTCTGAGGTGCATTCACCACGTCCTCCTCGTATGACGTCATGCATAATGACTCTTGAGGATCCTCTTTCGCCACCGCATCAGCCACTTCCACTCGATATAAGATGCTTGTAGACAGCTCACTCATCGCTCACCACGACCTACGCACACGACCAGCACCCCGTCTCATGACCTGACATCTTAACATACCTAAACAAATATCAATATGTCCTCCGGCGCTATGATGTCAAATGTTGGCAATCGTCAGGTCTATGAGGATGGTGACCAGAGGTGGGTCACTCTGGTCAGTACTCTGCTACAAATGACTGTGTGCTCACCAAAGCCTATCCAGACCGCATGGTCACGCTTCTGGACCCGCTGCCGGCGGCAAGCACTCCGAGCGCAGGGCAGATGCCGAAGATGCTCGGTATGTTCCCCCATCCCACTCCTCACCTCGATACCGACACCTCGACCGCAGAAGCGAGCTAACGATGCACAATCGATAAAAGCACGATGAGAAGAAGGTCCGGGAGGCCGACCGCGTTGCCGCGTCGCAGACCGTCAGAGACCCGCTGGAGCCCACGACGAGGCAGGGCCATGAGCCGAACAGGGGCGCACAGGTCGATGCGGAATTGAAGGCGGCAGATGAGGCAGCGCTTGCGAAGATGATTCAGGAGAAGGGGCAGTTCGGCCCGAAGGTCGACGACGCGGGGGCGGGACGCAACTAGACTGAGTGGGAAGCTGCCATTCGTAATTTTGTACTATATACCAGCAGGCACTAAATCTTACCTATACATTGAAGCTGAAGCATTGAGTTCTGGCAGCACGACGCAATGGAAAGTCACATTCCTTGACAACCTCTTGTAAATGATAATTCTCTTGATCCCTGCATGCCTCTCCATGCTATGCTTCCGCACCTTGTCGGCCGCCTTCTCATAGCTGTCGCCAGGAACTTCGAATCCTAATTAAATTCGGGCTTCATTGAGAAAGAAGGACCTCTATGATATGGCTCGGGCCCAAGTGGGAATGCAAGCATGATGAGGTAACCGCCTGGTTCGAACAGAGCGGACATCTGGTAGCTCCATTATGGTGGCTCGATGGTGACGAAGAAATTGCGTGCGGAATGAGTGGAATAGGGTGATGAGTTGGTGATGAGTCAAATGGTCTTGCGGAGACGACCTTGCCAGGGGCTTACTTATATTCGTATATCGGGCCGCATCGTTCCTCGGGGAGAGGAGCGGTGCGCACGCAGAGACTGGGAAGTCATAACCTCGAAGTTAACATTGAAGCATTGACCTTCGTGCCCGGGCCTGGCAGTGGTGATGATGATGATGATGATGATGAACTCAGCATTTATAAACCGCAACAAGCAAACTAACGTGCTAAGACGCGGCGGGCGCCGGTCGGGCCTGGCAGTGGAGGAGGTGTGCACTTGCGATCGGTCACGCGACTTGTGGCGGTTCCGGGCTCGCGGCAAACTCGCGGCGACGCGTCGATCTCGATCCGCGCCTGAAGCGCGTCGCATTGTGACCGGCCCTTCGCGTTGCTTCGCTCACCACAATCGCTGACACAGAAAACAACATGCGCCGCCGCCACTCAGACAATAATAAAGAGGTTTCATGAGAACCCAAGCACCTCACTTGGCCTTGTACCTTCACCACGACCTGCCGCCACTCGCACAACCATTCGAAGCTACCCCCGAGCCACTCATGGCCCAAGAGCTCCAGCTCGAACACATGGCCACACCCTCGCAGCCCACACCAGAGCCGTCAAACACGCCCACATCAGATGACACGCCACGGCGTGAAGGAGAACGTCGAATGTCATGGCAGGAAGGCGTCGAAGAGAGCGCAAGAGAGCTCGAACTCGAAGCAATGCCGCCTACTGGCCCGGACACCATCCAACTTGTCGTCATGGAATGGGTCTACATCTGGGTCACACCGTTCCCGGACGAGTTCTGGACGAAGATCATCGCCGTCTGCATAACATGGTGCGTCCCCCCTTCGCCCTCCGCGCCACATCCGCATCGTGCACACACACAATCTGACGCCACTCCGCCTCGCCTCCGGCAGGCCTCCAACCAAGGTAGGCGAATGGTTCCAGTTCCGTCGGAACATCGCCCTCCGTGCCGCCAAGGAGAAGCACCAACCCCATCCGTTCCGGAAGCCACACGAAGTCGTGCCGGTCAAGGTCGACGGGCGGACGCTCGACCTGCGCGGTGTTGCGCTTGGGGACGGCACAAAGCCGTGGACCGACGCACGCTTCGCGCACTCGATGAACCATCGCTTTGATTATGTGATGGAGACGTGGAACGAACGCTACTCGAAGATGGAGTACGAGGCGCGGCTCGTGCGCGAATACGGCGAGAAGCTGTCCCGCAGCGAGGTCGAGTGATGAGCATTCTTCCAATGCAGGTCGTTGACTGGGTCGACTTTGATGTGTCACATACCGCATATACCCTGTGTTCAGGATGTACTATACCAGCCGTCGCAATAGAGTTTTGCAAGTGGAGGTCGGGATTCGAACGTTCACTGAATGTGCGGCCGCGGCCGTTGCGGCGTCGCCCGTTGCGCGGTAACATGTGCCCGCGCTATTTGTCCGTGTTTGCCACTTTACAGTTCCTTCCAGCCACCAAACCGAATTTCGGGCGCTTACAAATAGCAACCCAGCAAGACCGTCAAAATGTCCAACGACCTCGAGTGGCTTCTACTTCGCGTTCGTCGTGTTCATGTCCTGCATTGGCGATCTCAGTTGGGCTAAACCTGGATATATGCGCAGAAAAACAACTCCTTCTTGGTGAAGAAGGTCGCGGAGGGTCCTATCTTTTCCCGGGAGACGGTATGTCCCTCTCATACGTTCGGGCTGCGTAAGTCATGCTCACGGGTTGCAATAAACACAGGCCAACCTCACGAACATCCACTCATGGAAGTACTCTGGTCTTGCTAACTCCAAGGTGAGGATCCTTGTCTGCTTGCGTCTAGTGCTGGGAGCCTCATCTTCCGCGCCTTACTTGCAGACAATCGCTGTGACGGACAGCGAGTCGGGCATCAAGATCACGACCCGCAAGGCGAAAGCGACGCCCAACGCAGTGCGCCCCGCCTACTCCACCTCCACAATTCGCAGCCGCTCGGGCGGCCGCCGCGCCCTCGGTGTCGCGGCCAAAGTCGCGAAGCGCAGCTACCGCCCCGACCTCCGTCAGGTGAGTGTCTGTAGGGATTTCCGTCTTTGCTGCCAGAAGCCAAGGGCATTGGACGAGACTCATCGAAACGAGGAATATGAGAACGAGAGAAGACGCACCACCTAGAGCCCGCTGGACGATATGAAAGTTGGGTGTGGACATGATGTGCAAGATTACACGGTCTGGGACGGAGTCGATCAAACTCTGCCCGGATACGCGCCATGTCGCTATCGGGTCCCGTTTGATGCGCGACGCGGTTGTCCGACTCTTTGGCGCTTACATTTCAACCTACTCTCTCCTACTCGCTCTTGTACCGCTTAAGCGACATGCTGACGCTGAGTTCTGCTGGACAGGCCACTCTTGCTCGCGTATCGGCCATCCTCGCCACGCAGCAGGAGAAGAAGCCCTACCCGCCGAAGAAGTCGCGAGGGAAGAGGAGGACCGAGGCATAGGCGTGTGCCGCGACGCTTTGCTTTCTTCTGCTTTCGCTCTCCATCATTGCATATTGCAAGTTAAGTGTATGTTGTATCGTGCAATCCATGCGACCACCTATGCGCTGCAATCATTCCAGAGGGCTTCGGTCAAGCCATGAATACGAGAAGTGATTTAGTTGTTGATATGATGATGCCATGCTATAATACAGGATTGCGTGCTCCCCAGCGTCACTAATCATACATCACAGTAACCCAATCCGACACGACGATCACAGGGACATCTGACGTCCAATGGGTTGTGCGATTCTGCCTCCTGCACCGACGGCGTTGAGGTTCTTCGCGGCATGGAAGTCCTTCCGCGGCCTGTTCTGCTCGGCCTTCCTGTAGAGGTTCTCCTGGAGCCGCCGTTCGTGCTCGTCGCCTCCGCTGCCCCGCTTTTTCTCCTTCTTAGGCACCTCGTCGTGAGGCTCATGGTTGTGGGGTCCGTCTTCGCCTGGGGCTGCAGGCCTGGGGTAGTCGGCCGGTTCCTCGCCTCTTGGGCTTGGGGGTTTGCCCTCGCTGAATGTGTGTCAGAAGACGTGGAAGGCAGACCGTTATGGGAGCAACGTACGAAGCGTGTGGCTTGGGCCGCGAGCTGATCGAGAGACGACGACCGCCGACCTTCACTGCACGATGTCATAGTAACCAGTCAGTGCATTGTTCTGCTGCACGAAGGAGGTACGAGCTCACTGGCGGGGGGATGTTGAGGGAGAGCGGCAGTGGCCATGATGAGTAGTTTAGTAGTACGGTGAGAGTGATGAAGAGGCGGTGTGGGGACGACGGGGAGTTATAAGGGGAGCCCAACCTTGTGGTCGTCTGACCCTGCCACCTAGCTCCTCCTGGGCGCACAATCGAGTTCCCGAACTCTAGACTTGCCTTATTCGTCCATACTCTCAGCCACCAGCGCGTTAGCGCCTAATACTTCCCTCTGACGTCCATGACCGTGTGCCTGCAGGCCCACCCAGAATGCAGCCCTTCGCAAGCAGATGCACTCTCCTCGCGTTCTTCGCGTTCTTCTATCTCGCAGGCGTACGGGCAAACACCGAGATCATGAACTTTGCTGCGGTTGAGGGAACACTTGCGTCTGCTCTGCTCAGCGCGACGGCGAATTGGTGCGCGGGTCAGCTGTACGTTCGGAAGATGCCAACTCACGCGTCGCCTCACGTAGGGCCGAGCTCTCTGTTGTAGCTCCAGAGAAGCCGTTTCGCGTACCTCCAGCGCCGCTTGGCACGCCGCTCGCTGACGTCTGTCAGGAGTCGCCTGGAGCACCCTGCTCACATGAGCTCTGGCTGGTACTGCGCCTCGACGATCCCGCCTGGATTGCCTACTCGCGCTTCACGCTCCGCATATCGTGGCCTGCGTCGGTACGCCCCTTGCCTATCAGAAGCGCCACTATCTCATTGTCCGTCTAGTCTCCGGCGGACTTCGACATCGAAGTGAAGTCTGCGGAAACGCTATTCAGCGAACTCCAGAAAGGTGCCCCGGGGAGTGGCGCCGACTCTCTTCCCACAGGTCGGCGAATGTATGCGCGCATTCGTGTCGTGGACACAGGCGTACGCACTCCCACTGCCGACGAATCTCATGAACATGCTACGCCCGAGCCTGTTCCGTTCATTGTGATGCTGGAGCCCCTCTACCTCGGCGTGCTCCCCGCTTCAGTCTTGCCCACTGTTGTATTCCTCGCCCTCATTGTAATCGTCGCCGCGTTCGGCGTCGTACCTTCGGTACAGCGCTACTTATGTGCGGTGGCAGACGAGGCCAGCAAGGAAATCGTGTCGAAACGAGCAAAGCGAGAGTGAAAGGCGATGGTGTCGCTGCGTATGTGGTTTCCACTCTCAACGGTGAATCGGCGATTATGGCTATGCTTGCTCACTGTATATTGGCAGGCATATGCGTTAAATGGAGAAATTGCACAACAAGTCTTTGTATATGCGGGCGACACGGCAGAAGTACCGGCAAACCCCGAGTTTAAAACGGATTCGTGGCCGATGAGCAAATCTGCACGAAGCATACTGGCATGTTCTGGCTGGAAGCCATCCACGGACTGGTTGTTCCCAAGTACCCGACCAACGCATAGCATCGTCCTTGGGTTTGGACCTTAGCGCATATGCTTTGATATGGCTCTCCATTTATCTGGGCCGATGAATGTTGGCTGCTGCTGAACCATTAGTCATAGGACGGGTATGTGATACGTTGCGCACATTGAACACTCAAGGACCCTCGATGCAGTTGTTCTTCATCCTCACAATCGGCGCGTGCCGGCCACGGTCGTAGGGGCAGTACATGATAAGGCTCTAGGTCGCGCCTAACTAGAGTTCCTGCTTTTCATTGTCTTCGACCATTCTCCGTGATCAACAGCTCGCAGCGTTGCTCGCATCGTTTCACCTCTGTGGCGCCGCGATTCGTTTGATAGATGTCCAGAGAAATTGGAAGATGCACTCCTTACTTGGCGTTGCTTTACAGACTTAGCTCCCAGTGGCGCTCGGGGCAGACATGTTCCGATTGCGTTAGAATCATCAGCTCTTCGTGATAGATGTAGGATGCAGGGCAACGGGCTGGTTTCCAATTGGTTGTTTAATAGTGTTAGCAACATCACATGCTCGCGCCATGTACACGGAGTCGAGCTCCTGTCGGGCGGCGACGCGTCAGTCATTCAGTCTCCTGCTGCCCGTATTTCACATTTTCCACAGGTGCCGACATGTTCGCAATGTCTTGAACTCCGAAGAACTCAGCTTGATCTACATCGCCTGTGTGATGTTTGTCATTATGCAATTGTATATCCTCAAGACAGTGTCGCGTCGTGGCATAGTGTATGTTTCCTATGATGATCGTACCGAGTCGTTTGTTGGTGAACCTCGTTGTCTAGCAAATGCAGTTCATATTTTAGCGATTAACCCGGAGACTGGATGGATATAACTGAACTTTGTGAGTTCAAACTGTTTGCCCGGAACTTGTGGATAACGTCGTAGTCCCTGCAGTGCGAACCGCTTCGATCGGCGGGTCATTGCCACCGTATGTGCACGCGAGGTCAGAGAAGTAGTTCTGTCACTAATCTGACGAGCATAGTATTACATCCTATTTGGGTTCAATTAGCACCAACTGGCCACCGTCTGTGGGGCTATCCGGCACCAGGCGCTACCTAGCAGCCTCCGACTGCGCTTCGTATGGGCGCAGTCTATCGATCTTTGTTTAAATGTCAACGCCCATAAACTAGGGCGCTCTGATGCGGGAGCTATTGGTATTGGTGTCATCGACGTCTCTGATGCCACGACCATTCGGGATGGGCTCAGGATCCTCGGAGCACTGCCAAAGCCAACGCAGGTAGGTTCGACAAGTTCAGGTCGTCGGTATTGTCAAACAGTATATATGGGCCTCTGGTCCTCGAGCTGCTACGCACTGCGCTGTGTTTTACTCACTAACACGCTATGTCTAATTTGCCAGCTGCCGAGGTTATATATCAGGTCAAGAACCAGTGAGTAGGAGAATCTATGAGTATTGCTACATTTACGAGCATCCCTTGTTTAGATTCATCCAAGTTTGCATCAACAGCGCGCTCACGGGTTAGTGCCTGAGCGATACCCCGGCTTACTCAACATTTACTAATACGAGTCTAGCCTTGCTCCTGTACGATTATGCACTTACTCTGGGCAACGAGGTTGAGCTCTTTTGGTATCGAGGCCCTTTGGTCTCCAGGGCAGCATTGTTCCTTGTGCGATTCTCTGTACTGGGATCTGTCGTGACTGCAATTCCCAATTACATTCCCAAGGAATGGATGTCAGTGAGTATCTCTTTATTTCAGTAGCGCTGTCTAACGCTAATGGTGTGCAAGATTAAGAGGTGCGCGATTATGATCGAGTTGACGGTGGTCCTTTCGAGACACTAAAACGCGTAGTTGCAATGCTGTGTATTTTTCATCTCAGGCGTTTTGGTTTCTTTGGATTGCCGTTATCGCCGGTAAGTATCCATTTCACTCAATGCATGAATGTACGAACGTAGGTTTGATGCTCTAGTACCGTAACAACAGCCGTAACAACGATACGTACATTTGCCGTCACCGGTGGCCAGTGGGCCTGGACGATCATGACGCTAGCATTAGGCGCAGCAGGCGTCATCCCCAATCTTGTACGGTGTACTCTCCATATTATGATTATGGTATCACTAACTTCTGTCATGTTCTCTCAAGTATATTCTAAGCAAGACCTCAAACCGGCTGGTGGAGGTCCAATCCTCGCCAACTTGCTTTACGTTTGTCGACGTACCCTCGTCAGTGAATATGGCGTACGTGACACTTGTATCCATTTTAAACATCCACTAAGATGAGCCTGCAGAGGTGATGGACAGGGCAAGTAGTCTTATACCGAATCTCTGACAAATTCATCATCTTAGTGACATTGGTCGTATTGATATGTAACGTACTGGCCGACGTAGTCGTCATCGTTGCGACATGGGCGTACATCTTCAAGACCGTCCGACTTCAAGGGTGGAGGAGATGGTCACATTCCATTGCTTGGCTGCTACTGAGAGACGGTGCAGTTTCGCGTATATCTTCTGATTACGTGGTCAGCTGAAGATGAAATTCCATATTGCATTCCAGGGACGATATATTTCCTGTTCGTACTCGCTGAGCCTGTAGTGCCTTCAGTGGTTACTGACTCACCGTCAGAGCGGTGTTTTGTTTGAACCTCATCGTCTGTATAATCGGCATCTGGTTCGGGGTACGATGAAACCTAAGTATATTGCATGTTGTGGACTTATCTCCTTTGGCCAGAACCTTGTGTACCTCGTCAACCTCAATCCGCCGTGAGTGTTCATTTGCGAGACACTCGAAACAACATACGAATGCTGGTTCTGACACCACGTTCGCAGACTCCAATTGATCTTGATATCCCGGCTTCTGATCAACCTACGGGAAGCGTCCCAGGATGATATCTACATTGGTTCACTACATTCCTCGACCGCAAGTGGCAGGCTTCCGAGTAATTCTGTGGAACCATCAACTCTAAGGTTTGATCATGCGGATCTCCCCGGCGATGAGGACGCATCCGGTGCGCTCGACATTATTGACTCTGCGAAAAAGTCCAAACTGATTCGAAGCGCCAGGTGGTGAACAATCTATTACTTATGGGGTCCACCATAGTAATGACGCTGCATAGACGGGAATTCACCAGGAATCATCTCCGGACGGTGCTCAGCCAGCTCGGCCGTTCATACAGACAAGCCACATAGAGGGAGAAACGAGTTGCTAAGCTGCGCATAGATGATTCAATGTCAAACGCGTCGTACTCATGTATACGAACCGACTCTTCCATCTCCAGTAGCAAAGCAAATCAGTGATGAGATCTATGAGATAGAGCTCTAGGGCCTAGCATTGTTTTGTCTAAACTGAATTCAACATTGTTGACCGTTGCGCCTCTTTCACTGGTCACATCCGCTACTCATGACGACATTGATCTTAGCTGCAGTGATCAAGACATCGTTACGCAAGCCTATGCAAGACCTTCGTTGTATGGTCCATGAAGGCAGAAAGCGCTAGAATAAACGAATAACGTTAAAGAGTATACACCATAAGTAGAGACACTGCGTCTGACACCAATCGCTGTAGCAATGCCTCAATGTCCCAATTACAAGCCTCTCAAGCAGCGGCATCCAACTCGGGTAGATGCACGGCCCCAAGCCAAGCAAGCACAATCTCGACCCTCGGTCCATGTAGCGGAATATTGATATTCAGCGGCTTGTTCTTGCCCTTCTCGCCCGGCACCTTCTCCACAGCGTTGTTCTCTGCCCTCTCCCTATGGCGCTTTACTACTGGTGCGAGCAGGATCCTCGCCGCGTCCAGCACCTCGAGAAGGTCCACCCGCTCCGAGGCGCTCGACGGCGTGTTCCGACCGGACGGCGACGGCGACGGTGGCATGTGGACAGTCGTGCTTGAGCTCGAACCGTTCACGCCGAGCGCAAGGGTCGACGTCGACGACGCGAGCCGCTCCGAGCCGGAGCCTGCGTCGGGCGAGGGCGGCGTCGGTACGCGCTCGACCGTCCTCGGCGCGCACTCGATCGCGAGCTGCTTCTGGTTCGCGCGGCTAAGCGAGTGCGGCTGGATGCCGTTCCGCCAGCCACCCGCGAGGCGATCGAGGACCTCCACGAACTCAGCTTGTGCCATGGAGCGCGGCGGGAGGAAGACGGGGTAGCCCTCGAGTCCGTCGACGACTGCGGCTGTACGCGAGAACGCAGGGAGGAGCGCAGCGAAGTCGCCGAGAAAGAGGTAACCGATAAGGATGCTGAAGTGAGACTCTACGAGGAGCGGGTGGTACGTCGTGAACGTCGCGGGTGACTCAGACACCGGTGGCGGCGCCGACTGGCTGCCTGGACGGAGCGACTCGGTGACGCGGAGCGCGTACTCGGCGCGCGCAGCGAGGTCGCCACCCATCGCGGAGCTCGGCATGCCCTCGAGCGAGTCGAAGTGGGAGAGGAACTTCTCGTGGTCGCGAATGCTCTTGCGGACAAGGTTGGTGATCTGCTCGCGGAAGTTCTCTTCTGCGAGAACTTTCCTGTACGCGGCGACCTTTGCACCGTCACGCCTCCCGAGGGGCCCGTCGGGGTGTCCGATCTCTACGCCGCCATACCGCCCGTTTTCTACGTAGCAGAGGCGCAGCTCCGCGCCGTCCACGGTTGGCGCTTTGCGGATACCTTCAAGGTTAAGTATTGCCTCTTCGATAAGGAAGACGGCGTGTTGAAGGAAGGCCGAGGCTCGCAGGAACAGACATTGTGGTTCAATAGGATCAGGCGCATCCGGCAGGACGGAGGGGTGTAGAAGCAGTGGCTCTCCGTCGGGCCCATCGATAGTAGGAATGTCCCCAAACCCTGCGCCCGCACTGGTTCCATTGGGTGGTGCTTGCCCATTAGTCTTGGGCCCACCGGACTTGCCTTTCTTCTTGTGTCCCTTCCCTCGAAGCTTCTCGTTCGGCATGTTGTTGCAATGTGCCATTTTTGCTTTCCTTATCGCACGGGATTCTTTAATTACATGTGTATAGTCTTTGACGGCGAGGGCGTATTCGTCGCGGAAACAATGAACAATGCCACGTGTCCTGAAGAATTCTAGGCGTTGCGGATGAGCAGCTATCAGGTCATCCAGCAGGTGGGTTGTTGTGGATTCGGCTAACTGCCTACAGTAGTGTCAGTAGTAGTAAACTACAAACGTCGACTCTGATACACACCGAGAGGGTATCTTCTCATGGAAAAAGTGCACGTATCGCGCATCTACGTCATTAGAATCTGCACGCTATGTTTCACCGACCGCTGTACCTCATAAATGGGCAATGACGTACCAACTTTGAGGACGCGCTCTGCGATGTCGTCAAATACGCTGCCGCCCTGCATGACCATTACACTAGATGCTATTTCATCAGTCCTGTAGGCTGCTGCGAGCTTCTGCACGGCGAGCGCCCTTAATCTATGGACGCGCATAGCCGACATGGCGACATTACGCCCACCCCCACTATCACCGAGCGGATTAATCCCGAGCGACTGCGCGGTCGCCCATGGGCTGCTGTTCGCGCCTGCCCTGAGCGAGCCGAGTGCGGCGGCAGACAGGCCGGAGCTCGCGCGCACGGACAGCTCGGATGCCTCGTCGATGAGGCGCCGTATGTTCGTCACGGAGCGGAAGACACCTGGGTCGATGGGTGGCGGCGTAGCCTTGCCAGGCTTAGGAGGAGGGAAGGGCGGCGGAGGGGGGAGCGACGTGAAGGCGCTTTCAGGCGAATCCGGAGGCGAGTGGTCGCCGAGGCTCGCGAAGCCGCGGGCGCGCGGCCTCGGGTTCGGGACGGAGGATGTGGGAGAGGGAAGGGAAGGCAGGCGAGTCTCTGCCGCGGATAGGGTCGCTGGGTCGAGATTGAGCACGAGTAGAGACTCGAGTAGCTCAAGCGGCAATTGCAGCCATGGTCCCTGCAAGCAGCGCACGACGTGAGGTGGTCAACAACACGATTGATATGGACTGAACACGAACGTGGTATGAACTAATGTAACGCCAATGCTTGTTCCTACTAATGCAGAGCACAGGTGGACGTTCGTCGTCCGCTGCTCTGGCTTTCACGGCTCCATTAGTTTCCTTCGCTTTGGATTTCTTGCTCTTCTTTTTTTTCTTCTTCTTTTGCTGCTGCTGCGAGTGCGGGTCTTCGAGAACGGGCTCAGGGCTTACGGAGCCCGAGGAGTTTGATATGGGGGTCGGGGGTGTGTCCACGCGCGGTGCAGCATCTACCCTGAGAAGTAAGTTGTCGGGTATCATGATTGGGGCAGGCATGGGGATTGCAGCAAGAAGAGGAGAGCAGAGATGTGCAGGTCGAGAACTCAAGCTGCTAAAGTACCAAACGCTCGGATAGTTGGACGCGAGCAAGCGCTCATGTAGAGATGCGTGGGATTATGTGCGCTCGAAGCTGTGTATGTGGGTTTGGGTTTGTACTTCATCCTCCGAGTCTGGTACGGTCATCGCAATAAATCGACTATGCAAGACACGTTCCAAGGTCTAAGAGTGTTCGTAATGAGTAAATCCACGGCGGTGGTACAGCCTTCGGCAGTTTGCAATAGTATTGCGATGAGAAGCAAAGCAACTTCGAAATGCCGCCGTCGGGAAGCACGGACTGACATTCATAAGCTATCAAGCACAGTGCGGTCCGACAACAGGCACTGGCAAAAGGCGCTGTATAGTAGACGAGATAACATCCAGGAGGTCGTCACAGCGTGTCGCAATATGTCAGCAGAAGCATGAACAGTATAGCTGGTAGCCTACGGAGGCCTCCGCCTGCCCCCACGCCCGTTACCGCTTGCTGACCTGCAGCTCGCGCCATTCGCATGTCCATACCCCTCGTCCTACCCGCTTCCGTACCTATCGTACTTCAAAGCAGCTCCCGGAGGAATCCTGATCTCCTGCAGCCAACGGTCTAGAGAGCCGGAATCGACCATCTCCTTCAGCTTCTCTCTACGAGCGACAACCTGAGACGCGTTGAATATGTTGTGCGATAGTGTGTGAAAACACACGCACCTCGGGCGACATACCGAGAATGGTCCCGAGCGCGTTTGCATGGTGCATGGAAAGAGGATAGGTTTGCAGTTCCCCGTATGCGTCACGAAAGGCTTTCTGAACTTGCCGTATCTTTTTAGTCGATTTTCCGACATCGTTTTCTGCAGAAATGCCTCAATAGAAGCATAGAAACGGTGTGGAGCAGTGGCTTACCTGTATTCGTCGGATCCTCTATGGAGAGTAGCCCAGGCCGGTTCTCGACCACCCAACCTTTACTTGCCTTGGTGATGATCCCGCCTGTCATGACTGACACGACCGAATTGGCATAATCGAAATGGAAGCCGTAGTGCTCGAGGAAACCCATCAGTAATCGTCCGAGCGACTCGCACTCGAGAGGCCTGGTGATGTCCTCCACAGGCATGCTCTTCGGGTTGCGCTAGCAGCGAATCTGTTCAGGTCAGGGACAGGAGAATCAGTACGTAGACTCACCTGAAGGAAGCTAACCACCAGCAGGATGGTGCCGTAGCTGCCCAGCCCTGCAGTGCCCGTCGAGCCGAGTTGTATCCTCGAGAGGTAGCCCTTAATGACAAGCACAAGATACCGCAACGCAGGCATGCTGCCCAAATACTCGGCGACGACAGAGACACTCTTTAAGCCATCGGAGTTAACGGTCGTGTCGCACTTGTACGAACCTGCCTAGTCGTCAAGCGGTAAGTGGCAATGCAGACACGGCCGCAGCCGTAGCATACGCAGCCTACCGAGCTCTGGCGTCGTATCGAAATATATGACGGGGACGCGCGTCTTGCGTACTACAAATGGGTTCTGTGTAATCAGCGAGTTCTTCAGTGCGCCGGAAAGCGCGTAGAGCATCTTCACTTTGGCTTCGCGGTTCATCTCCCGCGGTGAAGTCACCGTTAAGTCGATATCACTAGCAAAAAATGAGTCGAAGCAGAACTAACATGCGTAGTTGCAGTTTACGCACCTATCGGGAAGGTAGAGATTCTGCGCTGTGCTACCGAAGGTCGCTAAGTCGCACCTCTGGAACCGTCTTCGGACGACGTCCCCAACACGTGCGATTACCCGAGAGCGCGCATATATCTCCTGCTCGGTAGGCATGATGTACGCGACGTATGCGACGATTTCGTCGTGCAACCTAGGTGTTAGCTGCAGACAGTAGACTGTGAACACAAGACCAGCTTACCTCCGCTCCTTGTTCGCATACTCCGTCGTTCCGAGCGACGTCGTCCACGGCCACGACGTACCCTCAGCCATTCCAAGGGAGGTCTTCTTTGACATTTGCTCCTTCCTGACGGCGGAACTGGCAGCATTCGTGGTTGTAGACGTGCTATAGCCAGTGGTGGCTGGGATTGTGTGTCCTGGGCTACGTGCGGCACTCGCAATCGCACTCAGCATCGCCGGGAGTCGGCATGCTGAGGATAACCGTGTGGGACGGCGAAGACGTAGCAACTGAATGTTTCCTGCCAGGATTACACTTTGCAGACTAAAGAGATACAACTGGTTGAGTGCATGCACACTACAAATCAATTAATGTGTCGTACTCAACCATTTCGGGTATAGGGGAACACGTGCTACCGGCCTCCTGACGTTTTAGTATTTTGCGTATCAGTAGTACCGTCGTACATTGAAATAAGGACCGAAGTACTGTCTTCCTTACCAGTTTATGGTCTGCAACGGAAACTATGTATACCGTAACGCTGAACGCACTTTCGACACTCAGTTCATGCATGCATCACTGGGGGTCAAGCCGTCGCATAAACTGGTCTAAGCTTCAATGCGATGATATAGAAGACACGAGCCAAGCAGCAGTCAGCTAGCTACATTCAAATAGAAACATCCAATAATTCGTTTCATCGTCGCAGACATTCACCAAGAGAATGTGATCCCAATAACTACAACCACTTCCGTAAGTCTTCCTCGTCTGGACCAGCCGGTCCATCCGATGCGGCGAGGTTGCATTGGTGGTATGCACGCACTTGATTCGAATGCAGCGTGCCAGTCACCGAGTGCAGCACGCCGCGGTTGTGGAATATAATCAAATCGTTCTCTCGCCTGAGCGAATATGCTTGTTTCCTCAGCAAAAATATCTGGGGTCTGTACAACTTACCAATCATGTGGATAAACGAACTGTAGGAAACAGTGTCAGGTAGGAGCTGAAAGAGACTGGTATCAGTATCTGTCTCTTACCTGGGGAGAGATTGCTGGTCGCTGCATCTTGTACAGTAGGTCTCGCACCTCCTTCAGATCTGCAAGGTGCGCACCATCCGGATACAGTGCGGCGTCTCTGCTGACGCCCTGCGGCAACGCATTGATGAAGATTTCTGCGACACAGTACGGGTGTACTTGGAAATGCAGATCGCCGGTCACTGGATTCTTCCACAGCTACGGACACGGCACATGAACATCTGAAGCCAGGCATCTACTGGCAACATCTCTGAGCACTACGCACCATAGGTGTGATCTGTATCTTTGACTCTTCCCAAGGTGGGAGCTTGTCAAGGGGTACCTCTCTACCCTCTGTCTCCATGCCCAACGCCGTGGACTTCGCCTTCGCAGTCGACACCCAGACGTAAGGATGCGGCGCGTACTTCACTTTCCCCCGCACGGCGACGCTCTTTAACTCCCTTGGCAATAGTTCAAACATGATCTTTCCGCTCGCATACGCCGTCGCAGCCAGCGGTAGCTCCAGCTCGTCGCCCGTCCCATCATCGTACCGTACAACCTGCTTGGGACCATTCGGAACAATGCGCCCGTACAGGGTCGTGACCCTCGGCGGCTGGAACTCATAGAGCGCTGCGTCCATGTGCCATCGCACAAAACGCGTGTAGCCGGCAGCTTCCTCTTCAGGAGACAGGCGAGTCTTGTGCCATGTGTGGTGGGAGGGATGCTCAAGCTGCATCTCTGAGAAGCCCTCGTAGTCATGGACCACCCCGTTGCCGATGAGCTGCACTTGGGGAACGCGAGGGATGCCCCGCAGCGTGCGGTTGAGGATGTTCTGCTTGTCCTTCTCGATCTTGTTGTTCCCGTGCCCGAAGCTCTCGGACGTTGGGTCAAATGCCTGCCACGGTGCTCGCCAATACATTCTTGTCGTACGTACGAGCACAAAATCCATCGCCCACCTTCGTCAGCGCATATTGATTCTCGGGGCTGAGGTTCGCATTTCTGAAGAGTAAGATACTGTGCTAGAAGTCGTGCGTAAACGTCGATATGGGCCATACATGTCAACGTGCACCATGCGCGTACCTTGTATAGCAAGCGTTCAATCTCCTTGAATTGCTCGGACTCGGGGTCAATGTCACTCGGGTCTACACCTCTCACTTCCCTGCCGAACCATTGAAACTTCGGCGCATCAAGAGTGGGTGGCAGAGGCAAGGGAACAATCTCAACGGTCATTGCGAATGGTGTTGTCTGAGCAGGAGCTGCGGTGGACATCGAACCTAGACCGTAGTACTTATCTACGCCCCGCTGACGAGCGTGCACTATTCCCGCCCATTATACTTACGTACTGCCTGACAGCCAAGGCATCGCATTGGTGGATATTTGCGAAACGTGGACTGGCGGAAGTCGAAGACGAGGCATGTGACGTGTACGGATACTAGTGGGATATATACGTACCATATATATGCGATAACACAGTACCTCGGGTCACGATAGCTGAGTTGCAACACGAGCGGCTCCGCGTCGAGATAACGAGCTCGATTGAAGAGAGCAATACTGGAATGACACAGGTGCCCACAGCACGTGCCAGCCGCGATGCCATTCGAGAAAGACCGACGAAGACGGACAGCAATGTGCAATACATCATGACCTGCGGCCGCGCTTGCCGGTCGATAGCGACTTCATGAGGGCGGACTTTTGCCTGTTCTTATTCTTGACATTGGCCGCCGAGTAGAAATTGGTTGCCTTGCGCTATTTACCATACGTGAGCATGCAGGTTCTTACAACATATGAAGAACATGCACCTTATTTGTTGTCATGCGCACCTCCTTAGGCCTTTCTGCTTCTTGTTGGTCAACGTCCACTTCGTCCTGTATGCCTTCTGCATGCGCGTTAGCAGATTGAACGGGCATGGAAAAGTGTCAGAGTACTCACTCCATTCTTCTTCCTCGCTGTTATCTACTTCTGCGAGTGGAAGTACCGCCTCTTTGGTAGCCGTTGTCGAGTCTCCTTTGAAGACGTCATTCCAGCTGAGCTCCTCGTCCTCCTCAGCCACTTCTCCTTCGTCCTCCTGGTCCCCTTCATCCCCTTCATCGACGGCGTCTTCACCTGCATCATCCTCGACATCCAGCGGCCGCGCATCCTCTCCCACAAACGTATTCTTCTGCATGATGCTCCCCAGGTTCTGCTTCACGCCTAGCGGCCTCTCCTCCGCCGCTTCCTTCTGCTTGCCCTTGCCCTCCGCAGCGGCCCGCTTCGCGTTCTTCGCCTCTGCCTCGTTTAGGCCTTCGGGCCTCTCCGGCGGCGGCACGAAGAATGGTATCCGCCCACGGACCCAGTCGCTCAGCAAGATCTTTGCGACTGCCTCTCGATCGGGCTCGCCGCCCTTCAGTAACCGCCCCTTCATCCGCGCGAGCTTGTCGAGGAGAGCCTCCGGCTCCCACACCTTTGACGAGTCATCCGGGTCAGGGGGAGGGATACCATACGTGCGCGACAGGTACACTGGCTTCACGCGCGCCATGAGTGCAGGGATGTGCTCCGCGGGCGTCGCGAGCGCCTCGACGCGGACGACGCCTTTGAGGACGGTGGACGTCTGCGAGTCCTTTGCGGAGGTGGGCACGATGCCGGGGCAATCGATGAGGTAGATACGCTTCGTGAGCGTGATGTACTGCCACACCTTTGTCTCGCCGGGCACGGGCGCGACATTACAGACCTTGCCGCTCTTGAGCGTGTTGATGACACTGCTCTTGCCGACGTTCGGGTAGCCGACGAAGCCGACTGAGATCTGCTTCTTGTCGCTGTGCAGCTGCGAAAACTGCCGGAGGAGCTGGATCAGCGAGCCCTTCCCGAAGGAGTGGTTCGGCGATGCGTGGAACGCGAGGGTCGGGAAGCGCGGCGTGAGGTGCTGGATGTACCGCGCCGTCACCCAGTTCGGCACGAGGTCGCATTTGTTGATCACGAGCACGACCTGCTTGTGCGCCTTCTCCTTGCGAATGTACTCGAGCACGGACTCGCAGAGGGTGCCCATGGGATCGCGTGCGTCGAGGATATGCAGGATGACGTCGGAAGAATCGATCACTTTGTACAGTTCGCCATATATCCGGCGGGAGGTACCCTTCGCGTAAATGGGCTCGATGACGTCTGCGTGAGTCTGAAAGTCCGACGGCGTCAATATATTGGGCTCTGCACACTTGGTTTAACACAGGATTTGGTGAGGAATGGAGTGCTAGACCGACCTGATCCACCCTCCAATGCCTCATTTTTTGCCACCTCTGCCTCCTCAGCCGCGGCGGCGCCCTGTTTGCTCAGCTCCTCAAATGTACCCACTTCCAATCTGGGTTTCTTGCGCTGAGCCTTCGGACCGAAAGTATCTTGGAATGGTTCGGTTTCCACTATATGCGATCGCTGTAGAATGGTAAATGCAAAGTTCCTTACTCGTAGAAGAGCATAGCGAGAAGCCACCACAAGTGCAATAAACCGCACAGAATTCTGGAACCGGGCATCTCTCTGTCTCTGGACAACAAGTCCAGGCGCCAACAATATACGGTTCAGCTCAGGAAGCAACGAGGAGGGGTATTGGGGAAAGTGTTCGCATATAACCGATCTGCTCTAGGTCCTCATGTTTGATGCGACATACCTTACGATTATGAGGGTTTTGCGCATCATCCAGTAACGCCATCGGTAGCTTGTTCCTCCGCAGGAGGACAGAATACGGATCATGCTGCTTCGCTGACAAGCTCGTCCTGAAATGGTCCAGCGCTGTCTGCGAGATTACTCTTGTATTCCCTACCGGCCATCCACGCCTCAGCTTGGTCAACCCTAGGCATAAAGGCACGTCACGCACCAAACCACCGCCTATCAGGCTGCACTCTTCCCGGTTTCGTCTCGTCCTCTCCTTTTTGAAATGCGGCGGCCTGGATAATCTTCCCGTCCTTGTCCCGTACGGCCTTGCCGCCGCTAAGCATTTTGAGACGGGCGACGGCTTTCGCATTGCGGTAGAAGTTCTCTCCCTTCACTTTCTTGATGTGTGGCTCGCTCGAGGATGAAGAACGCGCTTTTGGAGACGACGAGGGCTTTTTTGAAGGAGCCATGGCGGGCGATGGCAGGGGTATAGGGTCGAGTGCAGAGGACGTTCTCAGAGAAAATGCGTTGACCGAGCCCGAACAAGCGCTCGACGAGTCCGATTCAGATCATGATCATAGATCCGGGTCGTTTCGGCGCTTGTGCCGCTGTGCGCTCCTTCCGCGCGCAACTCCTTGAAGTCCTTTTTTCAACTAAGCTGAGCCGTCTTCGTGCTTTTTCAACACAACCATTACACTGATGCTTCTTCTTGTAGTCTTATTGCCGGCCAAACCTTTCGGCTTGATAGGCAATACTTAGGCATGGTAGCCTGAATCGGTTGAAGCCAGAAGGCTGCTGGCGTCATGCCGAACATACTGAACACCGGAGGCACGGGTCAGAACTTGTGGCAACTGTCTCAAATTTAGCCTAAACGCCAGTGTAAATTGTGCTAACGATTTCTGTTTTTGAGGTAAGTAGCCATATTCATCGAACTCTACATATATATGGTGCGTCTACGCTCGGGTATTGGGTGGTCAGAAGCCACGTCTAATAGGCACAAATCGCGCTCGCATTCGATGCATTAGGCCCGATGGGTTGGCCAGGCGGGTATCATCGAGAGTGGAGAAGGTATGGGAGTGTCGCGGCATGTTGTCGATCACCGAGATGAGGAGGCAGGAGGACGTTGCATTGTAGCTTCAAGTATTCGTCGGCTTAGCCGTTCAGGGAACAGTCGTTGCTTGCCCGCTCCAGGTCAAACAGCGCAAAGCTCTGTGCCGGCACGATTACTTGCATATCGGGTTAGCCTAGATACGTGACACCCATTTACAAAACACCAGGCAATGCGCGACACGTACCCAGGATTCGTATCGCTCGCGGCGGGCCGCTTCCAGTCAATCTACTTCAGTAGAGGCGAACTCTCGCGGAATACTCATGACTACTTAAGTTATCGCTTTTCGTTATTGGGATCAAGTCAGTTTGTAAGCGGCAGGGTTTCCAGGCAAAACACCACGGCACTTACTGACGCTCATCGCTAGAAGGTACCGGTGCTATGAGCTTGCAAACAACCCAAACCGCTCACAGGAGAGTAGAAGAACAAAGTACATTCTATTATGCAGCACTTCTCAAACTTACACTCGAAAAAAATACACTCAGCGTCGTCGTCGTCGCATTCGCGTTACTTTTTCCCTCCTTCATTCCCGTCGCGTCTCACCGCTCATTTGAGGAGCGCGGGCGGGGTGCGGCCCCGCGAGAGGCCCTTGTCGCCCGCGAAGACGCCGTTGCCGATCTCCTCCTCGATACGGAGGAGCTGGTTGTACTTGGCGACGCGCTCGCTGCGCGCGGGCGCGCCGGTCTTGATTTGGCCGACGCCGAGCGCGACGACGAGGTCCGCGATGAGCGTGCTCTCCGTCTCGCCGGAGCGGTGCGAGACCATGACGCCCCAGCCGTCCGACTGCGCGAGCTGCGCGGCCTGGATCGACTCGGAGATCGTGCCGATCTGGTTGACCTGCACAGGATCGCGTTAGACGCCGTTCGCATGTGGGAGGAATGCAATGGAGGGGCGGCTCACCTTGAGCAGGAGACCGTTGCAGGCCTTCTTCTCGATAGCGGTCTTGATGCGGAGCGGGTTGGTGACGGTCAGGTCGTCGCCGACGATCTGGATGCCGCTGTGCGCGGTGAAGTGGCTCCACGCCTCCCAGTCGTCCTGGTCGAAGGGGTCCTCGATCGAGATGATCGGGTACTTCTTCACGTAGCCGAGGTAGAGGTCAGCGAGCTCCTTGCCCGTGATCCACTTGGTCGGGTCCGAGTTGGGGTTCTTGAAGTCGAGGTCGTATTTGCCGTCCTTGTAGAACTCGGACGACGCGACGTCGAGGGCGATCTTGACGCGGCCCTCGTAGCCCGCCTTCTTGATCGCCTCGGTGAGCAAGTCGAGCGACTCATCTGCACCGGAGACGTTGGGTGCAAAGCCTCCCTCGTCACCGACGTTGACGGCTATGTGCGAGCCACGTTAAGGAGCGATTCGTGACGTCATAAGACACAGATAGCACATACCGTCAATACCGTATTTAGCGCTAATGACCTTCTTGAGGGTATGGTACGTCTCGGTACCGAGCTTCATTGCCTCAGAGAAGCTGCTCGCGCCAGTGGGGAGAAGCATGAACTCCTGGAACGCGAGCTTGTTGCCTGCATGCGAGCCACCGTTGATGACGTTGAAAGACGGGACTGGGAGCGTGAACGGGGGCTTGACGCCCGCAAGGTCAGCGAGGTGCTGGTAGAGAGGAACACCCTTCTCGGCGGCGGCCGCCTGAGCAACGGCGATGGAGACACCGAGGATGGCGTTTGCGCCCAGCTTTCCCTTGTTGGGGGTACCATCGAGCTTGATGAGGAAATCGTCAATCTCCTTCTGGGCGGTGACCTTCAGGCCGGCCTTGATAAGCTCGGGCGCAATGATGTCGTTGACGTTCGCGACGGCCTTCGTGACACCTGCATGTATATGAGAGCTAGACATAGGGCATGTAGGTTCGCACGCACCCTTGCCAACGTAGTTCGCCTTGTCGCCATCCCGGAGCTCAACAGCTTCGTGAACACCGGTAGACGCGCCAGACGGCACCGAGGCGCGGAAGAGCCCTGTATGCGCGGATTACAGACATGATCTGAGAACAGATTGACAGAGACCGGGGCACGACGCGTACCCTTGGCGGTGTAGAGATCGACCTCGACGGTAGGGTTACCGCGGGAGTCGAAGATCTACGCGATGATAAGATCGGAGCGTCGGCAAGCGGGCGCGTCGGGGGCTAGAGGGAGCATACCTGGCGGGCGTGGATTTTGGTAATGGACATGGTGGTGAGGAGGATGGGAGGAGGAAGTATGACGGACGACGATGCGCAGAGGGCTTTATGGGTTGTATGGGCGCCCACGTGCTACCCAGGTCCTCCTGGGGGGATCCACGGCCGGCGGATAACTGGCGGGCGACTCTCAGTTTCTGCCGCGTCCGCCACTGGCAGTTCCCTCATCGATGCTCACATCGATCTCGCCCCAGCGCGACTCGTCTCATTCTGTATCCAACGAGTGCCGCATCGCCCGGTGCGTCACTCTACGCCCACCGTGGCCAGTTCCAGGCGCGCCTCGTACCATTCCATGCTCGCACCAGCACGCGCACAGCGTACCCAATAGCAGGCGCGCTCCGGAAGCATGGGCGACTCAGGACTGACCCGCGTAAGCCCTTTTGCTATGTAGTCATCGACTCGTTGCCGGCCTCAGGCACTCTTCAGGCCTCAGGCCTCAGTCTCGAGCTGTTGCTCGGCGCGTCTGTGCTCTCGCCGGGACTGGCTGCGCGATATGAGCCAATGCACATGCGTATATGCGTTGCGCCACTCCGAAGGCTCGGCCGGTCGTCCACTCAAAGTCCACGCACTCTCTTCTGGAAACCCCATGCGGATATATGACGCGGACGTCCCAGTCCCACTGAATCGATGGTTGCCGTCGAATGTTCTGCTTTTAACGCACTTGAGGTGCATTCACGTCTTGGTAGCTGGAAGTCAATCTGATTCTGATGTGGCACAAGGTAAACCTTACACTGGTAGTCTAGTCGTCACCGTTGAACGTTGAACGCTGAACATCCAATCCGATGGATTGCTATGCATCCTAGGCGGAGTGAACATCAACGCGTCAACGTTTGTCTACCACAGCATGTAGTCCGTCCGTCCACGCAGACGCCGGTATAGAGACATACAAAAACATATTCTATTCCAGCGCACTGGTGTTGAGCTTGCATGATGAAAAAACACGTCGCTCCGCCATCACTCGTCTGATGCGTTAGGATCTGGAATGAGGTCAACTTTACCGAGTCAGGACGGAGACTAAATTGAGGACTCACCGTATTGGCTGTTTAGGTCCTTCGTATGATCATAATCCGGCGACGACACGTAGGTGGCGAGGCGTTCTCCGATAGCTGTATCAAGTGGCTCTGCAACCCGTTGACCGCCAGCACTGCAGAGTTTCCACCAATAAACGCCATGCGCATCATTGGCCTTGTGGCCACTCTCCGAGTCTGCACTCATCTCGCGTGTCGAACCGTGACGCGCATTCGGAGATGAACCTGGCGGCATATTTTTGGGGAGGACACCGGAGGGCGAGTTCCAACGCGTGGTTCGAATGAAGAATGCATCATCTGGTATCGGGTATGGCCAAGGCCACAATGCATTGCGCGAACGAGTGGCCAGACGTGGTAGCGTCAAAAACTCGAGGCACACGTAGCGCAGGGTCGGCGCTGCCTTGGCCAGATCCGCAAATGTAGTAGCAACTTCGTCCAAAGAGTCTGGATAGCCGTCGGCGCCCAACAAGGAGTCCCACCGCGTGTCATATTGCACTCTGATGCATATAATCCCCGTTGCGTCGAACAGGGGGATCATGTTCTTCTGGATCATTCCTGCCAGTGAGTGACCTTTCGTCTTCAAGGGGGTGACAATCGACATTACTCACCCACCACGTACTCAGCACCCCCCATTTGTCATTCCCGTCAATCACACAGAGCTTCACGCAGAGGTATCGTAAGCGCGCAGACGAAGTCATGAAGCCTTGCCAGAAGTCGCTGTGAATCTTAATGTCCACGGTGGTCCGAAGGGCGACTGGCTGAGCCCGTGCAACTGTGGCGAGAGCTTGCCACCTCTCTTGCTGGCGTCGACCACGATCGGTGCCACACCATCCATGATGCTCGATGTCTGGTTGTAACTCAGTACTGATCTCTACCAGATGTACCGGCATCGCGCTGGTGTATCCGGCCAGGACATCTGCCGGACCTTTAAGACACTGGAGATGGGGCCAGCCGGTCATCACTGAGGGATCTTCCATCCAGTCCCAATCATACCGCCCTCCCATATCAGCATACCGGACATTGGGGAAGGCACGTGCATACGCCTTCATGACAGGTATGTGGCCGTAGTAAATCTCGCCCTCGGTCACCAAGTGTTCCACGCTCGGCATAGCGAAGCCCTCTTTGAGGCCGAGGAAGGGAGGCACCTTATTGTATTCATATCCGAGAACGAGTTTGTATGGTTTGGACTGCAACCCCTGGATCAACACCGATGTCGTCTTTCCAAGGCCTCTCAGCTCGATTTCGCGCAGATGGTGCATCGAGGAGACTGCGAGCACAACACGATGGTCACTGTGGGCCGTCCATCTTTCTGCATTGGCCAGAACGAGCCTCTGCAGATTCTTCGCGCCCTCCAGCGTGTCTGCAAGAAGCACTGCTGCGGTCCGAAAATCTTCTTCTGGGATCGTGCGCCCATCTACACTGTGTATCTCCAAAGTGCGGAGAGCGAATAAACGGTGTGGCATGCTGGTAAGAATGTATCGGCAGAACGCCGTGGTGTTGACAGAGTGATACAGCGTGACGGACGTCAGGGCTTGGTGCTTGGCGAGGACATGGACTGCGCGTGCAGTGAGAGAGAACTGGTGCGCATCGGATGCGTCGAGGTGTGACACGACAGTGGCGAGCGCGTCCTCGTTCAGCGACAGGAGGCTCATTGCTGTGTTAGCTTGGAATCTAGCAAGATACATGAGTCAGGTGGTGCCAATTGCGACTTTCAACCACTCACCGCAACCGGCGCCGAGACAGTGCTAACGTTCCAGACGCGTCAACCTATTATATATGAGTGTTCACATCTATAGTCAGCTGGTCCACTTCGAAGGCATCATTGCGTAGTGACAGTCCTTGACAGAAGCATATCAAGCCCAGAACAACGAACAAGTGAATCATTGGTTCGAAACACGAATAGACGTGTAGACGCTACCGATGTCGGCGATTCTTCCGAAGCCTGCCTGCAACTGGGCGACAGGGGTGGCGCTTGACGCGACGTGGCAGGCAACATTATCAATCCACCGCGCTCGACGAAGTAGCGTGTACTTACTCTATATGCGCTGCGCGAGAGTGAAGTACTGGACAAGGGGTAAGAGTACTCTAGAATGACGATATGGCGCTATGTGTCTCTCCAGTAACCCCTGCTTACCTGACGGCTAGCGATGATATATGCTGCATGCAGCTCAGCTTACCTGAGATGAGAAAACCAGTGCAGACTTGTGACGAGAGCAGCCACTGGCACTGCATGTATATGCCAGCTTTCACCAAAGAAGGGTCTTCAAGCTGGCCTGGCCGATGATCTAGAGTCAGCCAGCGTCGGACTCAACGACATCAAGGAATTTCGTAAGTAATTATGTCTCCCAATATAACATATAGCAGAACTTAACGAGAACATCAAGGGATACATCACGTCAAACCACAAGCTCGCCCTCGACGGCCCCAGGCTCGCACCCGATACGCTCGAGACAAAGTTCATATCGGTCTAGGCTGACTCGCTTGAGGTATCTCAATACCTTTGCCCGCTTGTGGACCAGTTCTCGTAGTCTGCGGCGGCTGATAGCGTCTTTCTTTTGTCGGCTGAGATGATCCCAAACGTTGCGAATCCGCACTGTGAGGATAGCGGCTATACCAACAAAGATGTTCCGGCTCAGTGAACGAACAGAAGAGGCTACGTATCGTCGAACGCACCTTGCACCTCAGGCCGACCCGTATCCACCACGTCATCCGACCCCGAGAACGCAGCAATGATCCGCTTCTTGTTCTCGAACAGAATACCCTTCGCATTCGCGTTCCGCAGATCCACGACGCGCGCAAACTGCACCGTTCTCTGCGCCTCCACCTCATTCGCACTGTCCTCCGCGGCGACGTACTGCTCCGTGTCCCAAAGCGACTTTTGTTTCTGCTTGACAGTGCCTTCAATCGCCAGATTCGGCAGCACCTCGAAGAGCAGCTGTTTCTCCTTGTCTCCCACTCCGAAATTCAAGTACTCCGGCGGGCGCACATCCTGTATGGTGCGTGCCTCCACGGGCGGGGAAGGGACTTTAAGGATGTCCTCCTCGGTGACGATTATACGCGCGAGGTCGCAGTTCTTCCATTTTGCGTCGTCTCCTATTCTGTGCCCCAGCACGACGTGTGGCCGCTTCGCGGCAGCCTCGCGCGCCGCCTCTTTCTCTTTATTGGACAGGCCAGTGTACCGCAAGACAGCGGTAGTGTGCAGAGGCGCACCATGAGCCGAGCTGGTTGAGGCTACAGTGCGCGTGCCTGTGGACTACGTATCAGCGTATCATCACCACGATGGTACTCACAGCAACATACATTGTGCCAATCGCGTCCTAAGCATCGTCTTCCACGTCGAGCTCGGTGTCACAGACCGAATGCCGCAAAAGCTGGGTCGGGTAGGCACCTGACTAACGCCGTGGGAATTCCTCAATGAGACGCCCGCTCACGTATAAAATCCCCTCTCCCTGCTCATAAACTTTCCAGAGAGATATGCCACGCTGCTCGATGTTGACCGCGCAACCGTCGGGACAGTGCCAGTGACTCTCTTTGAGTCCTGTCCTCTCGAGATCTGGCAATGGCTAAGCAGGCTAGGAAGTGTCATGATTCATCTTCTCTATGTCGTGGCATGTCGATATATTCCTGTGACATCTTTTCATATGCAGTCGTCCCTGCAATACATTCGCTCTCAAGTCCGCTTTTTCGGCTGCAAGCTTCTGTTGGATTATCTACGGTTGTTTCGGAGCTATGGTCCAAGTCCACGGCAAGCAGTGCAATCTATGTTTGGCGCGTTCAGTGAATCTGGTCGGCATCATCACAGAAACAGCTCATTTTGTGCGAGGTACTGAACATCCAAGGGATATAGTCAACACAGAAACGAAGGGCGGTCTCGCTGCCAAGCAGACCGGGAGGAGACGCGGCAACTGAAGCACGTTCGACAATGCGAACGAGGTCGACGTGAACGTGTGGGAGCAGGCAGAGTCTTCGGCTGGGAACAGGTGTGTCACTACTACCCTCCTGCGTTCCTGGCGTACAAACGTGTCCCGTCCTACAGGCAGGTCCTGGCAGGAAGGCACCTCAGCTGCCCCCGCAATCGGTATGTGACTTGCCTGTGGTAATTGTTGTTCCTGGTACTCTCCCCATCAAGCGACCGCAGGCCTTGCAGCGGACGCGATAACGAGTACGTGCCCATAAGCTCTCGCTGCGCGGTCGTCTCTCGCACCGGCTGCCTTCCTGATGGAATGTGTTGCGGCCTCTGTGTCGCCGAGTAGTATTATCGGCACGCCGGATGCTTCCCTAGCGTCCCTCGCTCCCTATATCTAGCACGTCCCACCGACCATTCGGCCTGCGGGCGACCAGTCTCCCTCGAGATGCGCCTTTCCCCCGTGCTGCTCGCGTCCGGCGCGCTTCTCGCGCACGCTGCCACGACGAGCCTCGACGGAATTTCTGCGCTGGTCCAGCGGCAGATTCCCCAGCACGCGGACTCGTTCACCTTCTCTCTGATCGACGGGGACGGCGACTCCTTCGAGATCAGCGATGCTTCTGGCGGTGGCATCTCCGTGCAGTGCACGACCGTCAGCGCGTGTGCGAGGGGCCTCTACACGTGAGTGCATCGAACGCCGTGGGATGTAGACGCGTGTCAGCTCAGCGACGGTGCAGCTATGTGACGCAGTATGGCGGTGTGGACATCTGGTGGACCGGATCGCGTCTGAGCCAACTGTCGTCCACACTCCCAAAGGTGGGCACCCCCGTCAACGGAACAGCTATCGTACCTTATAGGTCCGTCCATCGTCTGATCCCGATCGCGACGGACTGTTCATGACACGCGTGCCTTGTTGCAGGTACCACTTCAACACTGTCACGTTTGACTACACGGCGGCGTTCTGGGACTGGGACCAATGGGAGGCGGAGCTGGACTGGCTTGCGCTCCGGGGCGTGAACCTTCCGTTGGCGTGGGTCGGGTACGAGTACACGCTGACCGAGGTGTTGCAGGAGGTCGGGCTGACGGACGAGGACATCTCGTCGTTCCTGTCTGGGTCGGCGTTCCAGGCGTGGAATCGGTTCGGGAACATCCAGGGGAGCTGGGGCGGGCCGCTGCCGACGCAGTGGATCGACGACCAGTACGCGCTGCAGCAGCAGATCGTCGCGCGGATGTACGAGCTCGGGATGACGCCCGTTCTGCCTGCGTTCACGGGGTTCGTGCCCCGGGCGCTGGCGCAGGTGTATCCGAACGCGTCGATCGTGAACGGGAGCCAGTGGAGTGGGTTCCCTGACGACCTGACGGACGTGTCGTTCTTGGAGCCGTGGGACAGCCTGTTCACGACGATGCAGACGTCGTTCATCAACAAGCAGCAGGCGGCGTTCGGCTCGAACGTGACGCACATCTACACGCTGGACCAGTACAACGAAAACGACCCGTATAGCGGGGATACGGGCTACCTGGCGAGCATCTCGAACAGCACGTTCACAGCGCTGCGGGCGGCGGACCCAGAGGCAGTGTGGATGATGCAGGGCTGGCTGTTCTTCTCGGATGAGTCGTTCTGGACGGACGACCGCGTGTCGGCGTACCTGGGTGGTGTGTCCGGTAACGACAGCATGATTGTGCTGGACCTGTACTCGGAGGCACAGCCGCAATGGGAACGGACGAACTCGTACTACGGCAAGCAGTGGGTGTGGTGCGAGCTGCACGACTACGGAGGCAACATGGGTATGGAAGGCAACTTGCCTGTACTGGTTGCAAATCCGATCTCCGCTCTTGCGGCGTCGCCGAATATGAAGGGCATTGGCTTGACGATGGAAGGTCAAGAGGGAAATGAGATTGTGTATGACATTCTCCTTGACCAGGCCTGGTCATCTACGTCGATTAACATCACATCATACGTGGAGGCCTGGGTCGCTCGCCGGTACACCGTTAGCTCGTTGCCTGCCGCTGCCCAGACGGCGTGGTCAATCTTCAGCACAACCGTATACAGCAACAGCGATTCTAATACGCAGGCCACCATCAAGAGCATCCTCGAGCTGGAGCCATCGACCTCAGGGCTGACGGATCGCACTGGGCACCACCCCACCGAGATTCCGTACGACACCAACACAACGATCGTGCCGGCGCTGCAGAACCTCGTCGAAGCCGCGTCGGAGAACGCCGCGTTGCTGGACGTGCCCGAGTTCATCTACGACGTGGTCGACACCACGCGGCAGCTGCTCGCGAACCGGTTCATCGACGCGTACAACGCGCTCGTGTCCGCGTACTCCGCGGGCGGGCCCGCGTCCGCCATCGCCGCCGCGGGGCAGCCGCTCCTGACGATCCTGAGCGACCTCGACACGCTCCTCTGGGCGAACGACAACTTCCTCCTACCAACGTGGATCAGCGCGGCGCGGAGTCTCGCGGGGAGTAACACGACGTACGCGAGCTACCTCGAGTACAACGCGCGGAACCAGATCACGCTCTGGGGCCCTGACGGCGAGATCAACGACTACGCGTCGAAGCAGTGGGCAGGCCTCGTCGGGACGTACTACTACCAGCGCTGGGAGACGTTCGTTGGCTACCTCGCGAATATCACGGCGAGCGGCGAGGCGTACGACAGCGACGCGCTGAGCAGCCAGATGCTGGCGATTGGGGAGACGTGGGACGCGGAGACGTGGAATTCGGAAACGGACGTGACCGGGGACGCTATGAGCATTGTCGCAGGACTCATGCAGAAGTACATTTGATTGGACATGTTGGACTCGCCATTCTTTTGGATACGTTTGCGCCAGCAAGATGTTGCGCATAGAACTTGATACCATAGTTCGTACGGACTTGCATCAAGATATGGCAGATGGAGAGTACTGAACTTAGTCCCCGTACCTGTGTACTTAGCAAGTACAAATAATACCCAGCTTTTTCGCTGTTTGCAGGAGGGAAACTGCTTCGCAATTGCGATCTGAGACTCGACTGCAAGGTGAGAATAGTTTCCTTTTCCTCCGGAGACCAGACCAAGGGTTCGGCGAGTCAAGTCATCACAGCCATCGCCTCGGCAGCATCAATCACAGCACTAGACTACAAAAATCCTGTCATCCAAGAAAGAGCTAGATATACAAGCATCGGGCATCGTCACAGTACACACGTCGCCCGAATCGACGTGGAGTCACCTCACCAAGAAACCGTACCTATAGCCACGCCCCAAAACCCGTTACTCTCCAAGATATTCCCACGTTCGCGGCTCAAGCCCATTGCTTGACGTCCTCGGGCGTCGGTCCGGTGGGGTCGTCCGACGCAGCTAGGTTGCATTGGTGGAAGGCGCGCACCTGGTCCGGCTTGAAAGCGCCAACGACGGTGTGCAGGACGCCGCGGTTGTGGAACAAGACGAGGTCCTTCTCGCGCCTACACGAAGGGGACCTCATGAGCACGAAAAGCAGAGATACTATAGATCAAGGACGTACCAGTCATGCGGGTAAACGAGCTGGTAGAGACATGAGACGTGAGCGGATGATGACTGAGAATATAACATAGTAAGAACGGCGTACCGGAGGAGCGATGGCAGGCCGCTGCATCTTGTAGAGCAGCCCGCGGACGGTGCCCAGGTCGGTGATATGCGCGCCATCAGGGTACAGCGCACCCTCCCGCTTGGCGCCCTCAGGAAGCGGGTCGACGAGCAGCTCAGCCGCGCCGCACGGGTGCACTTGGAAGTGGAGGTCACCAGTGACAGGGTTCTTCCAGAGCTGTTAAGGTTTCAGGGTCAATGAGCGTCAGAAGCATGCGTTCCGGACTGCATATACTCACGATTGGAAGCGTCTTCCGCCTCGACTCCTCCCACGGGGGAAGCTCCTCGAGGGGCAGCTCGAGCCCTTCCGTCTCGATACCGAGCCCGGTAGAGTTCGCGCGCGCGGGGGCCATCCAGACGTACGGGTGCGGCGCGTAACCAACCTTGCTACGCACGGCGAGGCTCTTTAGCTCGGGCGGGAGGATCTCGAACATCGTCTTGCCCGAGACGAACGCGGTCGTGCCGAGGGGCACCTCAAGTTCGTCGCCCGTCCCGTCATCATAGCGCACGATCTGGTGCTTGCCCTCGGGTACTGTGATCCCGTAAAGCGTCGTCACCTTTGGCGGCGAGAGGTCGTAAAGCGCAGCGTCGATATGCCACCGGTAGAAGCGCGTGTAGCCCGTCTCAGTGTCTTCCTCAGAGACGCGCGTCTTGTGGAACGTCGTGTGCGAGGGGTGCTTGAGCATCGCCTCCGCGAGCCCCTCGTGGTTGTACACGGTGCCGTTCCCGATGAGCTGCACCTGCGGCACACGCGGGATCGTCTTGAGGTCGGGGTGAAGGATCGATTTCTTCGTGTTCTGCGTCTTGTTGTTTCCATGGCCATAGCTCTCCGATGCAGGATCAAAGGCCTTGATATCATAATCAGCACGACATGCTCAGTTGCACTTCCATGCAGATAGCTTCCCCGTATTACATATATCCCTGAAACGCAGTGACAAAATGTCTCGTAGTGGCATATGCTGTTTCGACTTCGGGGCATGCCACACAATGATTGAGCCAATTCCAAAAGCATTCCCATTCGTGATCCAGGCATGTTCTCACGCCTATTAGCATAGGATAATCTGCACTCATGTAGGATCTCTGACGGCATCCATCATTGCGCAATGCAGACTCGTACTGACGTTGCGCAGATGCGATGTTCCGGAACTGTGCACGGGGGTGCGGCTCATCCAATAGCATGGGGATCAAGGTTGATCAGACGAATCAGCTCACCTTCGTCAGAGCATACTGCTGCTCGGGCGTGAGATGCACATCTCGGAAGAGCAGCGCGCCATGCTAGCCGCAGAACCGCATCGGTCATTCTGCTACCGCATAAGAAGGGTATGCCACGCACCTTGTAGAGAAGCTGCTCTATCTCCTTGAACTCTCCCGGTGTGAGCGCCCCGGGGTTCACACCTTTGACCTCCTTACCGAAGTCGGCGAATTTGGAAGTATCTGCAGAGGGGGGGAGAGGAAGCGGAGCGACTGCGATGGCCATATTGCGACGAAGGAAGAGCGTGTGGCGAGCGGGAAGATGAGTAGGAGGGAGGAGAGGTCGGAGAGTAGCTCTCAGCATGTGGGGTCAACTGTACCCAGATCGCGGAACGTTGCATCCGCTCAAGCGCCCATTTGAGCGTCCGATAAAGCGGTTGATAGCATCCTCGTGCACATGAGATATTTGTGCATAACGCTCCGCCACAGAAACGACAAGCGCAGGAACATCGAACACATTGGTCAGTACACATGGCAGCGCACAGTCGATAACATGTCTGCACAAGGATCCCACCCGACAAAAAATTCTATGCGCAGTTGTTGGCAGGTTGTCGGTGAACGCGTCGCTGGCAATACCGAGAGCAGCAGCTCCGTCTTCTGCAGTACATGTCCGCGCTATATGATGTGGGACCTTAAACAGAGAAGAACCTTGTCGATGCAAAGATAGGCAGTGCAAGATCCAATTTGATCCGCTGGTACCTCAACCCCTTCCGGGGGTGAGGATTGACCAGGTCAGTCAATTGAACGCGCCATGATCCTAGGGAAGTGGCAATTTAGCAGAAGACCGACAAGAGGGATTTGTCTGACCCCAACAGAACCACAGCCCGAGCTCTTTTAACGAAGGTTCTAGTGTTCCGTTCGACCCCTTTGAGCTGGGTCTTACCTAGTAGTGGCCCACTTGCTGCTCAACCTTCTGTTGAAAGTATTGCTGTCACATCGATACTCTTGCATCCGCACTCCCGTGCACCTGCTTGCCTATCCTGTAACTATCTATGTGGGCCAGTCGGTTTTGATAGACAGCTGGTGACGGGATCGCGCCTGAAAGGTTGCTTTCAGCGCGCCCTGCGCTTCAAAACTGCGGTGTTCTCGCTTGATCACTGTAGCCTGCATGTAATGGCGAGGAACTGATAGGACTGCGTGTCCGATAAGGCTGTGGATGGTGCTAAAAATGTGGTTCAGCTATCGAGGTCACTACTTTTCCGGGAGAACGTGTACCTCATAAGCGTACCTGGCAGTGGGGGCCGCTGAGTCGCTGCCAGGCCGCTGCCTGGGGCTGCAGATTCAGCGACGATCAAAACGGTCACGTGAAACCGTTCTAACGCGACGCGTTCATGTACATGTAGGGTGCATCGCTCCTGCACGTATACTTGCCTTATTCTTTTAATGATAGTACCATTATACTCCAACAGTAGACGAAAGGTAATGTCAGGCGATTTTGTTGCAAGTGTTTTCACTGGTGTCGGGTCGGACGCGTATACTGCCTTTTAAGGAATGTTCAAGCGCCGATGTTGGGCCTCGAGGCGAGACGCGTCGCGCGCGTTTCAACAACAGCACACCACCGCGTCCAAACCGCGTCTCCCTCACACGCGTATATCCACCTACTCGGAATCCATGTACTCCTCATCCGCTGCGACCAAGGCTAAGCGGCGCACGCACCAGCGTCCCGAGCTCACCGACGAGCAGAAGCAAGAAATCAAGGAGGCGTTCGAGCTGTTCGACACAGACAAGGACGGCTGCGTCGACTACCACGAGCTGAAGGTCGCCATGCGTGCCCTAGGCTTCGACCTGAAGAAGGCGGAGGTGCTGAAGATACTGCGGGACCATGATAAGACAGGACACGGGTTGATGGACTTTGAGGATTTCGCCAAAATCAGTGAGTGGACGGGTCCTCCGGCCTGGCTCTGCTGCTTACCACGCATTGGCGGTCCTTCCTATCTGCGCGCGTATCGACATAACCGCTGATCAGTGAGCGAGCGGATATTGGCAAGAGACCCGATGGAGGAGATCCGGAGGGCATTCCAGCTCTTCGATGACGACAACACGGGCAAAATCAGCCTGCGGAACCTGCGGAGAGTGGCGAAGGAGATTGGGGACCGGCTAGAGGACGACGAACTGTGAGTCTTCCGCTGTCAATGTGTCTGCTGCGCGGCCACAAGTTGAATGGGCCCTTCCAGACAAGCCATGATTGACGAGTTTGATCTCGACCAAGATGGCGAAATTAATGAACAAGAATTCTTCGCCATAATGACTGATGACGCGTAAAGTCCGACGGCGATGAGTATTTTCGGCGTCCCGATATTCTTGTGCATATCTCGCTCTCTTGCATATCCTTGTCTAGCTGTGTCAGATTACTCCCCGGTGAGTCTAGGCCTCCTACGGTTTGACCAGCTCCTGACTAGGTGGCCGCGTGTGTCGCAGGTCTTACTGTTCGCAAACGGTGTATCTCTCGTTCGACGTGTAATTCTAGAATTCCTAGCCCGATCTATCACATGAATGCATGAAGACCGAGATCCGCTACGGTGCCCGACAGTGCGACCCAACGGCGATAAGAAATAAGGTATAACCTATTCGCTCATCCAAAATGGATACATGAGGGAGACTTTGTACCCCACGAACTAATGTCGAGCCACGCAGCTAATACGATACAAGTTAGGGTGAGTCCACGACTCCATTCTAAGCGAACAAAGCGAACCAAAGCGATTGTAGTCGCAGTCGGTAGCGTCCCGAACCAATGGTTCTGTCCGCGCCCGTCGCAGGAATGCCGAGGCGAATGCCGAAGGGGAGAAGGTTGGAAGGCAGGACAAATATGGGCGGCGCCACAGGTGGAACGCACGCAGCTGACCGGCCCACGTGCACCGGGCCGCGGGCCAGGTGCGCCAGGACGGGCAACTGCGCGGCGGCGCCGAAAAACGAGGCACGCGGGCCGCCGCGCGGGCAGCCGAATCGGTGTCCCAAGCCGTGGCCGCATGGTCCGCATGCGGCGTAGCGCGAGCGCGCGCTCAGCACAGCCTATTGTCCCATCGATGGTCCGTTCCGCATCTGGGGTCCCGGGTGTGCACCCCACCAGGGCACGCCGCGACGTGGACGCGTCCACTCGGACGCAAGCGGGCCTGAACGCTGTCATACTATCTGGAAGGCCCGGGCTTCTAGGGATCGTCGTCAGGATGCAGTGACGGGTGCGCGCGGTGCACTGTCATCTAGTTTCAACGGTCGAGTTCCGGTGTCGGACTACTATACACAATTTGGGCAAGGTGCGAGCCAAGTGACAGAATGTGTCAAGCGACACGTCTAAGGCTAAGTGACCCGAAGGTGTGTGTATAATGGAAGCGCAGTAATCATACAGTGGGGTAGGCGATTTGGGGATATTCGTATCGTTACAGAGGGAGAGTCCGGATATAACACAGTGAGTTCCAAGTATACCCTTGAATCCCAAGAGAAGTGAAATAACTGGGTAATAAAGATCGTGCAACGCAGAGACATGGGCCTAGCAGCCGTCGAACCTGTTTTGTAACCGTGACCATAACGTGTCAAATGTCCGCGTCATCTGTCGGTCGTTCAAAGTATCATCCGCTCAGGCGGATCCCGCCAAGCGACGCTGCTTCAGTGGCCAATTCTTGTGGACCCGCATGTGCTGCCCGAGATTGTCATGGCGGCTGAACTCCTTGCCGCACCCAGGGACAGGACACTTGTGAGCTGCATGCGGGGTTATCGTGAGTCATACCGACATGGCCGCTTCAGTGCATCCACTCACGCTTCTCGTTCGTGTGTATGCTCCGGACGTGGCGCTTGAGGTGCTCGCCGCGAGCGAAGCACTTGCCACATCCATCCACCTCACACATGTATGTCCTACGTGCCTAGTGAATGAGAGACTCGCCGGTCAGGCATGTTCGCTGCGGTGCTAAGATGAATAGCGCACCTTTTCCGCCTGGTCCTCGTCAAGGACGCTATCAGCCGTAGGGACTCGACGGCCTCGGCTCTTCTTCGTGAGGTTAGGCACCGGCACTGGGGGTGCCATGCGGCGAGGAGGCAGGTCCGGCCGGGACGACGAGGAGGCTGACGATACGGTCCGCCGACGAGTGCGCAGGCGGGACTGGCCGCCTTCGACATAGTCGTCGTCGTTGTCATCATCCATGCCGTCGTCAGTCACGGTGTCCCTCTCCGACTCCCCTTCCTGGTACTCTCCAGACGACGAGCTAGTGTAACTTACAGCACGCCTCCGCTTTCTGGAAAGACCAGTTCCGGGGAAGGTCACCGCCCCCTCGTTCTCAGGTGATGAGCGGTAGAAGACGACCTGGCGGTGCGTACTATCCTGCGAGCTCACCGGTCCGATGCTCGCGTTTCCGGGAAGGAGAGCTGGACTGCCAACGGTGTAGCGAGGGTCCAGGCCAGCCGTGTCGTTGTAGTCGGTCGCGAGCGGCGGCGCGGCATGCGACATGCCAGGGACGATCTGCGCAGGGCTGACGAATCGGGGGACTGACTCGGTCGGGGGCGGATACTGCAGGCTGGGATCCGACGCGAGCCTGAAGGACGGCGAGCCGCCGCCATAGTTCTGCGGCTGGACGGAGTGGTCGAAGCCGTATCCGAAATCCGCAACCATCGAAGCAGAGTTGTGGCCTTGCAGGGGGTGGTAAGAAGATAGCGCAGCGTCTGCGCCATCCGCATGGATATAGTTGGACGATAGGTCGTTGAGGCTGTTAGAAGGCTCCTCCTGCTTCAGATAGCGGCTGAGCAGGCTCCCGGTGTCGTCGCCGGCGGGCAAGGCTTCCTGGGAGTGGTAGAGGCCACTACCGTAGAAATCGGTGTGCGGGGGATGCTCCTGATACGCCCAGTACGGTTCGTGGCCGTGCTCACCACTACCATACAAACCCCCGTGTGGCGTGGCCGTCGATTCGAAATCGCCACCTACTGAGTAGTTGAAGGCCGCATCGGCGGTCGGGCTTCCGGCTTGAAAACCAGAGGAGGAATAGGATGAGACGGGAGAATCCTCAGGAAATGACTGCGTGTGGGGTATCGGATGGGGGAGCGAGTGCACAGCAGAAGAGCGAAGGTAAGACTGTGAGGACATTACCGGCTGATATGGAATAGTACGGGAGTAGTCGTATTGTGGTATCTGGGAGGAGCGGTTGTGGTGGGCGAATTGAAGCCGGAGAAGATGTTCCATTTGTGACTGCCCGGAGCCGGCGTACGAGGTGCGACTGCGAGGGAGACGGGTGAGTGGGTCGAACGGAGATATTGACTCAGAGTGAGAGAAAGGAACAGCGGCGGATATAATATAACGGGCTGGGGTGGACACTTGCGATTGAAGCGTGACCCAGCCACCGAGAGTCGGGATCGCGGACGGAAAAGGCAGGGATAGGTACGGACCTTCGAGCTGGGCCAGGCTTAAACTGATCACGAATTTGAGGCACCGGCGCGGATGTGATCGACTCGGCCCATGCGCCATTCGCTGGCGGGAAGTAGAAACTCCGCTGCGAAACAAAAGGCGGGACAAATGGAAGCGACCCAGACATCCGGGCAGTATTGCCAAATGTTCGTGATGGCGTGGGGCGGTGGCGGACTGTGCGGTGCAAGAGTTGGGTATTGGCGCGTCAGCAGATGGAAGGGACGACTAGAAGAACGGCTCGAGTAGGTGAGTAGAATATGTAGCAGGGGATAGGTTCTTGTCGTGATGATCGTGAGTAGGAAATGTGGAAAGACGAAAGAGAGTAGGAAAGAAACCTGGGCTAATATAGGTCGTCAAAACAAAATGGGCCACAAGTTGCGTTCAGGAACGGTAAAAGGCAAAGCGCTGCACCAGCCACACTGGGCGATCGCTGCACAGCGCCGCACAGTAACCTTGGCCACGGTGATGCAGGCTCCGAGCGACGAAGATGACCGCAGCTCCTAAGAACGAAAGAGCGGAACCAGCCAATGTCGCTTTGATACACTACGCGGAGCACATCCTCTGCCTCTTTATCGTCCTCGGAATACCGCCAGTGCGCCCTTCCGGAAGGCCTGGCGGACCCTTCCAATTCAGTGCGCCTTGGGCGGTCTGCTGCGTTCGCCTTCCCACAGCCGAATCTCCCCCGAGAACCTTCATGACACGGTCCTCTCAGAGATCCTTCTGTCTAATCCAATTCGTCGACGGAGGTGGTTTCTGGGTCAAGCCTGCCCGACACTTTCGTGGACACTTCATTTGCGCACCAGGCCCACCCTCATCTCGGTCCAGATCTCGACAAGGCCAACCCCGATCCCTGGCCTTCAAAGAGCGGCTAAACCCTTTTGGGAGGCAATCAGTGCTCGATCGCCGACAAATGTTATCTATCTAGGTTTACCATCAAAAGGTCAACAGACACCGTGGTATGGGCATATGATATTTGAATCAATCTCCGCTAACGTTAGAGACGTTCTCGCAAGTCACATTTGGGGTGGATGTGTTGTAGGGCGGAATGCCTGTCAGAACCACCTGATGCGTGTAACAGAAGGACAACGTCAGTGTCTTCAGTGAAGCGAATAGCGAAGTGATACCGTGGCACGACTCATCACTGAACATCGCCGTATGCCTGTAATGAGTATGGTGGTTGTTTATAACCGTCGGTCTGTAACAGCGTTACATCCATGTTTGGTACCAGACTTCCTTTCTGAGGGGGCTGCTCGCAACAGCCCTCGCGGCTGCCAGTGAGAGGCCTTCACCGTGCGCTCTACCACTTGCCATCTAACACCGTATCGATTACACGACAACACGTACAGTGAACGCCAGTGTCGATTATCATTCTCACTAGAAGCAGCTGCGCGAGGTCACGGCGCATCCAGGCCTTCAGCGCGAGAGACGCGATGCATTGTGCAGTCGCTTCCCGCGCCGGTAATGGCGGCCCTTGCGGGGCTCTGAATGCTTCTATCCAGTCAAAGGCACCCCTCACCGGTGTCAAAATCTCCCTTGGAGGCGTAGCAGCCCGGACGCTGTAGCGGCATAGCGATGATGCGGACGGCAAACCCACCGAGTGTGTATATGAAGAGACCACGGATCAGATAGCAACTCCGGAGGAGTCAGAGCGTCCGAACAGGGCATGTCAATCCCAACAGCTGATGTGCTTATCGGAAGAGGACATACGCCTACCTAGTGAATGGGAAGTGGAGGGCTTGGATTATGACGACACCGTGGCCCGTACGGGCCATGTGACGGCCTCGCCAGAGCGAACGAGGATGTTCTAAACCGGGAAGCCAACGTTTCATATACTGCGGCAGAAACTGACGAAGCCGAGGTTGCGTCGGTAACAGGATCCTTGGCGCAGGAAACCTTCCGTATTCTCGCAACATGCCGGTGGGTTTCTCCGACGAAAAAGAACCTTGGATGTCGTACTCCAAATCGACGGCTTGACTTCTCTGGCTTCTGCAACGGGAGAAAGCGCACCAAGAGACTCGGAACAGCGACGGGAGATATCGGCGCTCTCACAGCTCCGGGAGTAGCGTAAGCTCGACTGTGGAAAAAGACACGGTCAAAGGTAGGTTTGCTTGGTTGTTGTTAGAGTTCAGCCTGCCTCGACGACTTGTCCGACACGGCTGGGAACATCCTGATAACAGCTGCATGGTCATGTTCCTGGCTAAGCAACCAGATTTGGCCCACGTAATTGCAAGCCACGTACCCCGGTCGACTACGTGTCTGATCGTCCAATTGAGCGCATTGCATATCGTGTAGGCGTGCTTGCTCTGTCTCCGACCAAGTATGTGAGTAACGCTGAGACTGATAATACAGACTACACCCACGTGCTCTTGACATCTTATGAGCAGCCAATCCTACCTTAGGACCACTTCCTATGAGCTACGAATATACACCCAGCCTGAGGGCGCCCAAGTTCCGCCGGCTGATAGACGACAGATCTCAAACCTAAGATCATCTGTGGTCGAAGTATACGGAGTGGGAACGTCTTTGAGACCGTCGTGCTCGGTGTCATTTACATCGGAGGGACCTCGAGGTGATCCGGGGACGGACCGGACAGTTTGGACAATGGACTCCGCTGACAGTCGGTCCTTATAGGCAGCTCTCGCTGTGTATTGTCGGCGTCGGGAGGCTCCCATGGCAGGATCCTCCTACCGCGCCTCATCAATACAAGTGTATTGAGACGGTGCGAGCTTGCCGGTATCGCAGGTGAGAGCCATGATAAGAAGCGGGCTGTGGCGGGTCGCTCAATATAGCCTTGACTGCGAAGAACATGGTGGAACGAGTGCCGGATGTTTCATTGGATTCCTGACCGGTCATGAGGACAGCCGAGAGCTGGCACGCAGTAGAAGCTATCTTACCAAGCAGATATACCGTGGCACATTTGCAGTTGAAAGCACGCTTCGATACAAAAAAGGCATTCCTCAGTCAGATCGTAGGCTAGGATCAAGTTGATGTCCTCCGCTCGTTCACAGGCTGGTGACTCAACCCGACAGTGTGGCAATTATATCTCAGGTTGAAGATCATACGCAGCACCCATCGGGAAGATTCGGGCTGCTGAGGCTATTGTGGTATGTAAGTGGAGCAGCGCAGCAGAGACAATGCGCGTGACAGCTGCTGCGTCCAAGAACAGACAATGAAATACCGTCGATAGTGCGGCCATCTGTGCGTCACTTAAGCAGGGTGATTGCCAATGGAGATGAACTGGTACCCACCACGAGCGTCGAGCGTCTGGATGGGTGGTACCCAGTTTTGGCGGCAGCGCTGTCCTTGTGAGCACCACTATGCAACCGAGATAGGCGGGACAATGGTGAACCACGGCTTCGATGCGAACGTGTGCCTCTCAAGGGCGACCGGAGGGCTCATCCGCGGACACTCTTCCGGAGTCCTAGTGCGTCTACCCAGTTGAACCAGCCGCAATTGGCGGTTTAGTGTCATAGCACAGACATTTCCAGCCTTGTGAAATTGTTGGCGGCTAATTGAAGGCTCTCTGATAGAACCTATACGTTCAGCATTAAGCTCCGCAATCCCAAGTTAAAAGTAGTAGCTTGCTACCTGCCGCATTGATGGCCGCACGTCTGACGGAGATGCCAATGAAAGCAGGTAAATGCGAGAATCTCGTTAGCAGACTTGCCAGCAGAACCTGGACCTAAACAGTATTCACCATGGCTCGTCTTCCTTCTTTCACCCGCTGGCAGGGAGTAGCAGCAGTGATATCGATGAATATCAATGTTGATGTAGATCCATTTCTGATTCTAAGCGTGCAAATTTATAGCGGGTTAAACACTGCAATGACAGCCCAGATCTGTGCTTACTCGGGGTCTGCGCGTCTGCTGGCAGGATGTCTGCGTGCACATCAGAATTGACATCGCCGCCGCTCGTTTTTGGTAAGAGCGTCCCAGACATAATCACGTGGTTATGCGCTGAGATCAATCCCATCAGCTTGATCAGGAGCCCGATCCATGTGGGCGCGGTGTGGCAGAACATACCTTGCTCCTCTAGATCTTGCAAGCTACCGCATATGCGACCTACGAGAGTCCATCGTACGCGGCCTCGCACTTCTCCTTTCTCAGTGGAAAACTGATCCAACGACCCTGTGTTTTGCTTTTACATTTCAACTACTCTGGCTGCCAGGTTTACTTAAGGTATTCCCTCTTGAAGATGTGACGCCACAATATCTTCACTAACGATCTGACGCCTTAGGGCTGCCTGATTCAACATTACCGTGGATCTGACGGGAAATTCATTCCATCGAAGCTCACGCATACACCAATGGTCATCTACTACGCAGAGAAGGACCCAGATGCTTGGAAGACAACCCCAACATGGGTAAGCGCACTCACGATTGGATGTCCATGTTTCCATGTTCGCTGAGCATACCACATCTCTGGGGCAGGATGACACACCCATCATGTGTAAATCATTCGAGCCTGTTTCCTTCGTTCTCAATCGCCCCTTGAGGCGTCCTGAGCCCGTTGGCAAGCCGAGTCCGGAGACGCAGCCCGAACCGATGTCGTTGCCTCCGGTGAAATACATTCCGCCTCCTCCTCAGAAGCTGCGAGGGAAGTATAAGAACCTGGAAGTATGGGACGAGTCTATCCTGAGGATCGACGGTATACCATACATGGAGATAGATGGTGACCTTGTGGAGGTCCAGTACGAGAGGCACTCGGGGCCGATAAACAAGTATCCTAGGCCACATCCGGTACCCGGGCTCAACAAGAAGCCTAGAGGCCGCAAAGTCCCCACAGTAGAATCCAAAGAGCGGAAGGGCACGACTTATCCTTGCAGAGTATGTCAAAGAGCGTTCACTCGACCAGACCATATGAAGCGCCACATGCGCTCGGTACACATGCACATGGAAGACAGTCAGTATGCAAAAATCTGACTTGCGGCTGTCATACTGACTACTCCGCACAGCATATATCTGCTCCTTGCCATTCTGCATGAAGTCCTTTGACAGGCGCGATAACCTCCTACAACACGAGCGCAAGCACAAGCTGTACGGCGCGATCCACGATTGCACGAAGAACTTCGAGGGCGAGCTCTTTCCTGGATACCTCCCGCATGACGCCGAGCCCGCCATCCTGGAGGCGGCCCGTAATTTTGTCCCTCCCTGGCTCTCCGAAGAGTCACAGGTACCCGATATTCCAGAGAGCGCTGCGAAGTACGGCGGCGGCGAGGATCTTTGTGACGAGGATTGGAAACACAAGGGAGATCGATACCGTGTCATGCGTGAAGACAAGTTCCTAGCGGAGGCACTTGCTGCTGAGAGGGCCGAAGCGGAGGACAGGAAAGCAGCCCTCCAGCGCGAATTTGCGCCACCGCCCGCGATCGGGACGTCTCGCAATATTCCCCTCCGCTTGCATCCCGTCTTCCCTGCCGACTTCTACTATGGAGGAGTGGTTCCCTCTTGATCTCGCAGAGAGCGTGCAGGGCAGGTGCCCCGGCGACGAACGAACTAATGCCACCTATTGATATGGTCGGCTACTAGTAGGGCTGGACCTCTTCCTCCGATACCTATATCGCTTTTTTCTCGCTTTCTGTCGCATTGCTATTGTCGCTCGCATCGTTGATTACACCATCATGCTACACGTCGTTCCCGAAGTTCTGCGCAACTTGCTGTCCTAAGTCTCACGCTTCCAGCTTTGTACATTTGAATCCAAGTCTTCCTTTCGCATCACGACTCACGATTCTGAGCACTCCTGTAGCTAAATGTCCGCCACAAGATACATTGCCTTGAGTTCGTCACTCAAAAAATTGCTAATTTGGTGGAGATAGTCGTGACTTGCTTTTGACGTCGATGAGTGGGGCCGGACTCTACCAGTTCTCTAGTCTTGTGCCGTGTTAGAAATGTGTGGAACAGTCATAGCGCAAACATATTGGAGGACGGCATTGGCAGGTGTTAGTAATTGTTCTGCGGTGCTTGAATCAGTTATTGATCTGAATCATTGGCGCCCGTCACAAGTAATTAAACTTACCCGTTTGTCACAAACCCGGACAGTCGCAGCTCCGTCGATCCTCACTGTGTGTCGCATCCTGCGTCGAGATTGAGAGTCTATTCCAAATCTACATGACCAAGTCGACGTCGTATATCTTCTGAGTTGGGGATTCGTACCAGCTGTCGCGTTGGCCTCACTTGCACATCGAACACGTCTCGACTCTCCATCGAATACGCCTATCATCACCTGCTGCGGGAGACCGAGCAAGCTCGTGGCATACCGCCTGCGGTTCGTCGTCCCCTTGCAACAGCACCTTTCCTCTTACCCAACTTCACCATCCTTTCGACTGCCATTCACCGCTGAAATCGTTGGGACTGCTGGCACAATTTTGGTCGTGCGACCACTGGACACGTAGACGTGCCCGTTCCGAGTTGGCCCCGAGATCCAAAATAGAGTCGACACGTACAACCCTTGCCTCAGAGTCAGACCCACGTAGAGATGGCTGAACCTGGTGTTCGCAAGAGGAAGAATGCAAGAGGAGCGAAAAGTCAATCCGCCAAGAATGGTCGACCAACAGTGAGCGTCGTTCAACTCGAGGTCGAGGGCCCGACACCTGAGCGCTGCGGCTTGGCAGGGACATCAGACGGGAACAAAAAGGGACCATGGAATGCTGAAAGTGGTTGCTGGCGCGGTGCTGGTGTCTCTTGTGTTCTTCGTATACCAGGTACGTCGAGTTTGTCTTCCCGAAAGTATGCAGGTTGGCTGATCACCTTATCTCGCAGAACTATGACTATGTATATGCGCTTATCAGAGCGTGGAGAGAACGTCCCATATACAACTTCGATGCTGCGAGTAAGCGGGAGCTGGACTTCTCGGCGGACATACCAAAGCGAGACGCCGTAGTGGCAGCATTTAAGGTGAGTACCAATGGGAAGCTTTAGGCGTGTACGACCGACATTGATGCCCAAATAGCATGCATGGCTTGCCTATGGTATGGCATCTCGTTTTAGGATGGCTAGTTTCTGACACGACCAGAGAGGGACGCCATGGGCGATGATGAATATCACCCTATCGGCCACAGCGGGACCAATCTGACCAGCGCAGGCGGTATCGGGTACACGGTCGTAGACTCTATTGACACGATGCTGCTCATGGGTCTGGATAAAGAGTACGAGCGCGCGAGGAAATGGGTCGCAGAGGACCTCTCCTTCGAGCGGGATGGCGACTTCAATACATTCGAGGTGCATAATAACTCAGGTCCGCCGGTCTGCATACTGATTGTGGTATTTTTAGACGACTATACGCGTCCTTGGCGGCTTGCTATCCGCGTTCCACTTAACCAAGGACATGATATACATCGAGCGTGCTAAGGATTTGGCAGACCGCATGATGCCTGCTTTCGACACACCGACAGGACTCCCGCTCTCCATGGTCAATCTTGCGAAACGTATAGGGGTAGCTGACAAGGACAACCGAGGACTTGTCAGCACTGCGGAGGTCTCGACTCTGCAGCTCGAGCTGAAGTATCTCACCATGCTCACCGACGAAGAGACCTACTGGGAGAAGGCGGAAACTGTAGCTATCGCTAAGAGCTGCCCTCTTCCCTGTTACTGATTCTCTCGCGTAGGTGATGAAAGTCATTAAAAACGCAAAAATCGCCAGCGGTTTATCATCTATATTCCTCAAGTGAGTGGTTAATAAATGAACCAGATGGATATGTGTGTTGACAACCGTGCGCAGCGCCAATGACGGAAAGTATTCGATCTCGCCTATTCGTCTTGGCTCACGAGGAGACTCTTATTATGAGTATTTACTGTGAGTCTTACTACCCATTTCCTGCTTCCCTGCTCACAACGCTTAGGAAGCAATACATCCAAACGGTGAGTCGCAAGCCTGCGTAAGACTGCCCAGTCTAACTTTGCTCATCTTGCTCAGAACCACACCGAGCCCATTTATCGTACAGTAAGCATCAGAGCAGCTCCTTGAAGAAACGGACGTTGACCATGACTGTATTAGATGTACGAAGACGCCATGGCGGCAGTGACCACTCACCTAATTCGAAGGAGCGAGAATGAAGAGTTAATCTACACACAAGAGATCATCCCCGAGCGCAACCGGAACGGCCAAATGTGCATTCAGTCCTTATAACTTACTCTCATACACTAATACGCTTTCCCTCGTAGTACGTGGAGAATGATACCAAAGCAAGATCATCTCGTCTGTTTTTTCGGCGGTTCCCTCATGCTCGGTGCGGTGACAACTGGCGCGACCGGACCATCGGTGTCCATTCCACCCCGTGCGAGCGAGCTTACTGCCGCTGGCAGACGAGACTGGGCCAACGGTGTAGGTCTCGTACAGACCTGTATGGAGACATACAAGACGGCCACGTGCGTCGCCGTCCATTGGTCTTACACTATGCCTACGGACTAATACACTGCCTCTCGTAGAGGGCTCTCTCCAGAGATTGTGCACTTCAGGATGCCGAACGATAACGTGCAGACGCAGAGTAAGCATGATTGGTATATCAAAGGCGCTGAGTGAGCGGTCTTCCTTCTCACCTTCCAAATCTACCCACCTCTGACCAGCAGCTAACCCTGCAGACCGGGTAAGACTCCATACGACGCACGTTACATCCTTCGGTGCGTCGAGATCTCAATCCGCTCCTTCTCCAATTGGCCTGCCGCATTGGCCGTCTCTTCCGTTGGGACTCTCTGACTCCCTTCTACCAGACCCGAGACGGTGGAGTCTCTCTTCATTGCATGGCGCCTGACCGGTGACCCCCAGTACCGCGAATGGGGCTGGGGCATCTTTGAAGCCATTGAGAAGCATTGTCGGATAGAATCGGGTGGGTACGCAAGCGTGCTGAACGTAGATGTACTGCCCGTCGAGCTCGAGGACAAGATGGAGACGTTCCTCATGGTGCGTCCTCCTCGCCCGTCCTGGACGGTCCCCGCTGATCCGTGCCCATCGTGCAGAGTGAGACCCTGAAGTACCTCTACCTGCTATTCTCGGACGATACCGTCCTCCCACTGTCAAGTACGTCTGTCTTGCCTCCCGCGTAGCACGTACTGAGAAGGCTCTGCTTCCCTGCCAGAATACGTGTTCAATACCGAGGTACGCCCGCCGCCGCCGCTTCTGTTCCAGGGTGTCTAATGCCCACCTTTCCTATTGACAGGCACACCCCTTCCCGATCTTCACGCCGACGCTGCAGACGGGCTTCTCGTGATGATAGTGACACATCGGATCTTCGAAGCCCTTCCTCATGTCTCTTGTATGTTACCGACACCTCTGGATCTGGATTTGCCAATTCTACGCGACCTTGCGCGTTTCCGCAGAGGACACAGGTGACATCGGCTTCGCGGGAGAAGTTGCTTGTATGCCGACATTGAATGTGAACTTGGGATGGCATATCCCACCGCGCATGTCCAAGCGACGTATAAATGCTGACCTGCTCTTTTATACACAGGGAAGGCTGACTCGCATCGCATTCAGTCGTCGAAAGCAATTGAGCAATCGTCCTCACTCTCACTACTATCGTGTCATTCGTGACAAATGGTCATCTCCACCGTCCTCAGATGCATAGAGATGTAACAGATCATACAAGGTATCATTATTCAGGTCCATGGGTCATACGACGGTTCCTGGGGATTAACTACTGTGTCTGTGAGTACGATTCGTCGTTACTGCTGGATATTGTACGCTGATATGTCCTTTCTATGGTCCGTCCGGCAGACGCTTAAATGCATGGCGCTGGTACTCCTCTTCCTTGGCTTCCTGCGAGGCGCAATAGACTAGGCGGTGAATCATGCGGCTGTGGCGACGACCTGTGCGTACGATGGCGCGAGGTCATGCTCATCCTCCAGGGTGACGTGCTCCCAAGGCTCGTCGAGCTCTGGGACAGTAGGGGCAAGGTCGTCGAGAGCGATGACAGAGCGGACCTTCGGAATGACCTCGAAGTCCTCCGCTGCAATACAAGAGCCATAAGCCCGTCAGTGTTGGGAGTGAGTGCACCAACAAGCTTATCTGACCTTTGCGCTTGTGGGGCTTCGCCGGCTTGATGAGGTCCCCCAGGCTTATCTGCTGTGAAGCGCTGACATCCGCGTCATGTTCACCCACCTCAGCTTGCGAGGCACCCAGTGCGCAGCTCTCCCTGTCGTCAACCTCAGCGTCCTCTGCCTCCGCCTTCTCTGCGTCCAACGCGTTGATCTTCCGTGCAGCAGCATAGCCAGCGTGGGTCAGCCGCGCCGTGCCGCCACGTCGCTTGCGCTCTCGCATCCGCTCTGTGTCTGCGACCTTCTTCGAGCGCTGGCGTCCGTGCTCAAGCTCCCGGACGGCTTTGAGGACCATGGGCGACGCGTCGGCCTCCGGGACTGCGGGTGCGCGCCAGTGTTCGCCATTGTGCCGGGCCTTGAGTGCGCCAGCGTGGGTGCCCCTGGACTTAGTGCGGCTCGCGTTGTTGGTAATAAGAGCGGGCATTGTAGGCGAAGACCTGGGGGCGTATGTGTAGATGGAAGTATGAAGGAAGTGGGGTCACTGGAGGGAGCGGAGGTATATAGCAGTACGGGAAGTGGTAGTGGTAGGTGGTAGTGGTAGACCGAGTCAAGACTAGGACAGTCCGAGCAGTGCTAGTGACTGGTGAGTGGTGCGGAGTCAGTGTCGTGGTCGTGTCATGATGTGGTGACTGGGTACCGCGCCGGGAGCGCTGGATTTGGAGAGCTCAGTGCCTGGGAAGCTGCCGGCAGCCGCGATAACGACTGTCACGGACCCGCATGCTGTGTCGCTCAAGATCTGTGGTTCTCATTGGGACAGTACGCAAGTAGTAGCTGGAAATGTTTCATGTTGCATTAACATGTAAAAAAGCCGGCAGAACAGAGACCGAAAAAGGTATGACGAAATGTTGCACTGGCGGCGCGTGTTACACCGAGCTGTCCATGAATGGCCATGTTTTGGCCTAGTACATGACAATGATCGCTAATATTCCTCTACTTCATCGCTCTCCAGTATGTCGTACTCCTCCCCGACGCCGTCTGCAAGTTCGCTTCACCGCTCAACACAGGCCCGATTGGTCACCGCCAACGGTTGCATGGCCCATACTAAGCCTTGTTCCTTTGCGTCGTCGTGGAACCGCTGAATGTCCCGCGGTCCGTGCAAGTTCTTCAAGATCCTAGCTTGCCCCCGGTGTATCCTACTATAGGCATGCTCCTTCCGCATTGGGCATTCCATCGCATCATGCCTCTCACCATGAGCATCCTCTCGCGGCAACTCGAAGAGCTCAACCTCCTTAAGCACTCCCTTCTCCCAGGAGAGCAACTCATTCCAATACCACACACGTTAGAGCGCCCCGACGACTGGGCAGCTCTCTTCGGGTCGTACCCAGAGAGTGTGGACCCCTCGAGGCTTGAAGAGGTCGCGCAGACCTTGTCGCCTGCACACCTCCGGGTCCAAATGAACGGGGTAGACGTGTGGTTTGACATCCGGCTGGACGAAGGCTATGAAGGTGGACGGCCAGGGCCCGCAGGATACACGGTATCAGCCAAGGGCGAGACACTTGCGCGGAAGGACCAGGGGGCATGGCAGGCATTCGTGAGGGAGAAAATGGAAGAGGTGCAGGACAGTGAGTGCGTTCACCGTCAGTCGGAACCATCCTTGTGCGCAGCTCACCGCCCTCGCGTAGATACCCCATCTTCGAGCTAGTCTCAGCGCACCTCCTCCCGCACCTGCACGCATGGTACGACTCGCAAGCCGAACGGCGGACCACATCCTCGCCCTCAGAGGATGCTCGACCCTCTGCTCGAGGTCACTACCACGCGCTGTTTACCTCGCACCACCTCGTCTCGCCCACCAAGCGACGTTCTCTCCAGCAGTGGTCCATGTCGCTCTCCCTCACCGGCTTCGCTAAGCTCGGCCACCCGGGCGTGATCTACTGTGAAGGGAAGCGTGCACAGGTTGAGGAGTTCGTCGCGAACGTGAAGGCAATGCAGTGGCTCGCGCTACGGCTACGGTTTGTTGAACCGCTTCTGGAAGAATTCAAGAATGCGCGCAGTGCAGGTGGAAATGAGGGTGCCAGGAGACAATGGGTGGAGGTCGAGAAAGTAGGCGAGGTTGTGGAGGAAATGCGAAGGCTAGGCCGGGAGAAGTATGTCGTTGAGATGGGCATAGGTAGTGCTCGTACAAACGTAGGGAACACGAAATGAACGCAGTTACTTCACAAGCAGTATGTGCACTTGAGACATCCACTAATATCAGACGAGACTTGGGTAAAAACGGTCCATATCATCACACGCAACTCTTAGCACATAATGCCCAATACTAGCAATATACTACTACACATGCAAAAACAGCGACAACGAGAGCGCAATAAGAACGTGATAATCACAGAAGAAGGGACCAACTTCGTTTTTGAAGCCTCGGAGGCCAGTGACTGGAGGGCGCCGGATTGTCGATGCTTAGTAGCGCCTGTCGTCGTAGCGGCGGTCGTAGTCGCGGCCGCCACCACCGCCACCACCGCCACCACCGCCACCGCCACCGCCACCAGCGTAGCCACGGTCGTAGTCGCGGTACCCTCCGCCTCCGCCTCCGCGGTAGTCATCGCGCATGCCGCCGCCACGGTAGTCGTCCTCGTAGCGACGGCGGGAGTAGCGTTCGTCACTGCGGGAGTACCGGCTGTCGTACGGGCGCGGGTCATAGGGCCGTTCGTCTACAACATCTTCGTTAGACAGATGAACGCCTTGGAATCTGCCTTAACGTACATTCGTGACGCTTCGGGGGACCGTAGTACCTTCCGGGCGTCGGGGTCCTAGCACGTGCTCTGCGAGCCTAGAGAACGATGTCAGAGTCGTCGGGGTGGCCACTGCGACGATGGTACGTTACCCTCTCCACTGTCATAGTCTTGCCCATGAGATCAGTAGCATTAAGCGCAGTAATAGCGGCATCCGCCTCTTCGACCGACTCCATAGTCACGAACCCAAATCCGCGCGACTCACGCGTATGAGGATCATACATGACCTGGGCCTTCTTGACCTGCAGATATAATCAGTGCAGCGCGGGAACGAGATCGCACGCCGTCTACTTACCCGACCAACCTTAGTAAAGGCCGCCTCGAGGTCTCGGGTGTCGACCTTGTTGCTCAGACCGGAGACATGCAGGTTGTTCCCGGGATTCTGGCCACTGTCATCACGCCCACTGCATCAATCAGCACCGAAAACAGACTGTTAGAATGGACGTCACGCACTTCCGGTTATCACCGCGGGCGCCCGGGCTTCTGCTCCGGCTGGACCTCCTCGGCGGGTCCATGCCTCCACGGGAAGGAGAGCGGCCGCTTCCGTTAGCCCAGTGCTGGTCATCGGCACCACTTATGCCAGTGCCATTGCCCATCGTAACGTCCTGCGTGGGGATGCTGATACCGCCGCCGTTGCTCGGAGGAGCCATATCTTGGGACTGCCAGGCTGAGAGGGAGGTGGGTGGAAAGTCAGGGTCGGTCGGTGGATGAAGGAAGCGGATCCGAGGGGCCGGCGAGCGAGCGACATGACGAGGACGGAACCAAAAGGTGAACAAGGGCGACGGACACACGCACAGAGAACGAGCACCGAAAACAGAGCGTGCCGGGGTGGCCTAACGCGTCGGTGGCGCGGAAGAAAAGCGGTTCATTGACCATGGGCAAACTTCAGCCCACAGAGGACAATGAGAGTGAAATAGGAGGGTGCCGTCGACGGACGTCCTCTGTGGGCTGAAGGCTGCTGCTGCGAGACAGGTGGGGCGACGTGGCATCACTTGTATTTACAGAAGGGTACAGCGGGGGCGTAAGACATGCTGGGGGTGGACGGGGTGGAAGGAGCCAAGACGTTGCTCGTCGTCCTCCAGGCGGCCTTGGTTGATGCTGAAAACGTACCGTCATCCATTGCTGTAGACGTTGTGGGGGGAACTTTTTGCGGTGGAGGAAGGAAAGTAGCGGTGAGAACGCAGCCGCTCACGGAGGCGCCCTTATGTCTGCCCCGGCCCAAACACAACCACACTCCCCGCCACCCGTCCGCCGTCTAAATATGCTCCCTCCCACCCACACGGTGGTCATGGTGGGCTGACGGACAATGTATTCTCTCCAAGAAATTCCTTGCGAGTGCAATGCACCGACAATGCAATGCTGCAAAGCTCAAAGTAGCGGTGGGCAGATAGGCGGGGACCGGAGTGAACCGGTTCGGCTGGGCGGCGCGGAGATCCAGGCTCACGCACCGAGCCGAGGGCGCGAGCTGTCGCGACCGTAAGTCGGCGCATTTTCTGTTTCGTCCGACCGTCCCGCCAGCGTCGCTCCTCGTCCCTACTCTCATCCTCGCTGCCCATCTCGCCATGCGTGCCCAGCTGGTCGCCTCCCTCCTCCGTGCTCGCCCCGCACCCGTCGTCCGCCGCGCCGCGTTCGCGCCCGCCTTCGTCCGCTACAACAGCACCCACCACGAGGAGACCTTTGAATCGTTCACTGAGCGCTACGTCACTTTCTTCCAGCAGGCCCAGGACCTCTTCGAGGTCCAGCGCGGGCTCAACAACTGCTTCGCGCACGATCTCGTCCCCGCGCCCTCCGTCGTCGAGGCGGCCCTCCGCGCGACGCGCCGCGTGAACGACTACGCGACTGCGGTCCGCATCTTCGAGGGCATTAAGGAGAAGGTGGAGAACAACCAGCAATATCAGGCGTACCTTGATGAGCTCAAGCCTGTGAGGGAGGAGCTCGGTTAGTCGATACATTACTGTCGGAATGACCGTGCTAACCTGTTCCGGTTCAGGTATCAACATTAGGGAGGAGCTGTACCAATCATGAGAAGATAAATGTCTTTAGACTGAGCGTGCGTTCGGTTGAGTTCCCATCCTGAGAGAATCACAGTTAACGCCATCGCAGTCAGTTCTGTTCGCATGCAAAAGACAGTCCTTCCAGCCGCATATTGTTATGATACACGGGCGCAAGTCCTCGGGCTCTGTAATTCGCGCATTGCTAGTTGTCACGCCCGCCATGTCTCCTGTTCCGGACTTCTGTATCTGCATTGGGGTGCTGGATCTTTCGCTGTTCATTGTCTCTGCGATGGGCAACAGTTAAGGAAAGTACAGCTGGTCTACGTGAACTGCGTTCTGAGCTTGGCACGCAACTGTCGACCGTACTGCGCCTCCCTATTCTGTCCTTCAACTGCCGGTCGTTGTACTCCAGCTTTGCGTAGCTTCCCGAGCATTTGTGAATGCCCGGCCTTGAGATTGAACGTAGGAACATGCTGCTCGCGCGAAGATGCCGCGACATCATCCCGAGGTTCGGAACGAGCGCGCCTTTCCACGTGCTACTAGTAGTGGTATGCCTTTCTGAGATGTTGTGCGCCGCGTCTGTCCTTGTCAGTTACCCTATCCCCGCCGTACACATACGTTCGTAAACGCGTCCTTCATGGCCGACGGAGCTTCGAACAGTGCGTGTATTGAGCCTTAATCGAACGAGGCTTTGGTCGACAAATCAATCGGGGTAATATCTAGATGAACGCCTGCTTTACGCGGCGCGCACCGACAACGAAGATCTCCTCCTCGAGGTCTTCGAGGAGAGCGACTTCGACATCAACTACCAGGACGGGTGCGTCTGCATCACTCTCCGCCGTACGGTTCGACGGACTGACGCCCTTCCTACAGGCTAGGGAACACAGGTACTTGCCGCTCCCCTCTCCCGCTTGGGATCGCCTAGCTGACGGGGGCCCTCCTTCAGCCCTACACTACGCGTAAGTATGTACAGCACCCTCTCCGTTCGGATCCCCCATGCGGGCGCTAACGCCTGCTCTTTTCCGCCTCCCCTCCCCCCTCACTACGTCGTGGTCCTCGATCGTCCGATCCGGATCTGCTTCTGCTTCTAGGGCGTCCCACGGCAGCCTGATCGTACTCGAGCACATCCTCTCGCACGACGAGTGCGACGTCGACCCGGTCAACCGCCTCGAGAAGGCAACCCCGCTGCACCTCGCACTCCGCCTCGAGGACGCGGACTCGCGGAAGGCCGTCGCGGAGAGCTTGTTGGAGGCTGGCGCTGACACGACGTGCGTGTCGTTTTCGTCAGCAATGTATGCTACTAAAGCGACGTCTGATGTGTCTGGGTAGAATCAAGGACAAGTACGGGGAGACTGCGTTGGACATCCTGCGTGACGACGATGCGGAGATCCGACAGTTGATACAGAAAGCGCGGGCGCAGAACAGGATCTCCAATGCTGACATCGCGAACGGTGGGCACAATATATTCGGACTATGTGGATGTCGTTGTACTCATGCATATGCAGACGATGACGACGATGAGCCTGGATCAGACTCCGGTTCAGAGGATGAGGACTGAGCGACTGAGTGCTCGACACCACAATAGGACCTGGGCAGTAAAGCGCTAGCTGCGAGCTAATGCTGGACTTACTCAAGGGAAGTAGATTCATAATGTACCAACTGTATTCAGGAAATGCGCAGAACATCTACAGCATTAGAGCGAATAAATAGTGCGACTCAGAAACCCATGTATGCCCTAATCGACCAACACTACTTCTACACGAACTTCCCGCTCGCCCACTCCTTCATCGTGGGCGTGTCCTTGAGCCACTGCACGAGCTCTGCCCGCTTCACCTTCACGCCCTTGTCCTCGTTCTGGATCTTCTGCTTCTTCCCGTCGACGAGTTCCCAGCGCTGCTCCTTGACGGTGACGATGCCCTCCTTGAGCTCCGTCTCGCCGAGGATGATCGCGAAGGGGATCTCGTCGCGCTCGCCGGCATCGAACTGCGCGAGGAACTTCGGCTTCTTCTTATAGAGGAAGTCCGTCTGGTCGTACCCATCAGCCCACAGCGCATACAGGCACGTAGCACCACGTCCAGCTCACCTTGATCCCGTTCGCGCGGAGCTCCTGCACGAGCTCGATGCGCTCGTTGAGCACGCCGTCGCCCGCGGCCATGACGTAGACCATCGTCTCCTTGCTGCGCATGCCCTTGCTCACCCAGCGCGGCCACACGATCGCGAACACGCGGTCGAGCCCGATGCTCACGCCGACGCACGGCAGGCCGTGCGTCTTCTTGCCCTCGCTCGCGGCAGCCGCGGTGAACATGCCCACCAGCCCGTCGTACCGCCCGCCCGCAGCGATCGAGCCCACACCCACCGTCGACTCGTCGATCTCCTCGTCCTCCTCGTCCTGCCCCGTCTGCGCCTTCTTCGTCTTCTTCTTCTCCTTTTCTTTCTCCTTCTCCGGGGCAGGGGCAGGGGTCGAGGGCGCGGCGAACGCGTTCGCGGAGTTGAAGCCCGGCGGCGCGGACGCCTCGACGATCGCCTCGTAGATGATGCCGGTGTAGTAGTCGAGCCCACGCGCGAGCGACATGTCAAATGAGAGCCGGTCAAGCACCCTGTACGACCTGAGGTACCCGAAGAGGGTGCCCATCTCCTCGATCCCAGCTCTGGCGCTCGCGTTTGCCATTAGCGCGGCGTCGGCCTTCAGCTGCTCGAGCAGCTCTGGGCCGCCTTTGTGCTTGACGTACTCGCCAATCTTGTCGGCGATGGCGGAATCGAGGCCCTTGACCTCGGTCATCTCGTGCTTGACTTCTGACCATGGTGACTGCAAGGGCTCGCGTGAGCAGAGGAACCTGGAGAGTGCACACAATACTACGACGGACCTTGTCGAGCTTGTCGACAGCAGAGGAGATTGACCGAATCTTCTCGGCGGGCACACCGCACACCTCGAAGATGCCGTCTAGGATTTTTCGGTGGTTGATCTTGATGGTGAACTCGCCGACATCAAGTTTTGAGAGGATGGTGCAGACGAGACTGATGATCTCTGCGTCGGGGATCATCACGTCCCAAACGCCAGCAATGTCGAAGTCCTGTGTGTGCATTGAGGGTATATCGCTATGGCCGCACAACGCGGACACTCACCGCCTGGGAGAACTCCCGCATCCTCCCCTTCGACATGACAGGGTTGTCTCTCCGGTAGACCTTCCCCACCTGCCACAGCTTGGCCTGCGTGCCTACCGCGCCGTTCATCGCCAAATACCGCGCCAGCGGGACTGTGTGGTCGTATCTGAGCGCGAGCTGCTCCCCTCCCTGGTCCATCAAGTCGAAGATGAGCTTCGCGTCCTCGCCGTACTTGCCCGCGAGGATGTCTTTCCGCTCGAACACGGGCGTGTCAAGGCAGCCGCCGCCGAAGGTCGTGAAGCACTCCTTGACGATGCGCTCGATGTGCTCGCGGCAGTGCATCTCGCTCGGGCCATAGTCGCGGGTGCCCTGCAATCACAAACACGGGATCTGGATGAGCTTGAGTGTGTTGCGACGACCGGCGACGGCCAGGCGCACCTTGGGCGTTTTCAGGAGGATGCGCTCCCTCTTCTTGTTGCTGCTCCCGGCGCCGGTCGCGTTCTGCAGGAGCGCAAACGACCGCTGGAGGTCACCCAGCTTCTTCTTCGCCTCCTCAACGAGCGCGGCATCCGCCTTCTGGCTCTGCAGGTCTCTGAGCAGGGCTTTCTGCTGCGCGACCTCTTCCTGCAGTGATACCGCTGCGCTAGCACTAGCCATGCTTCTCGGGAAGTTGTTCAGGGATTTGTGGTGTAGTCGTGAGGATGCGGGGATGAATCGATGGGGGCGCGCTGAGCAGGCTCGCACTGCCTGTGCGAGCATAAATATGGAGTGCAACAATTTCGGTGCGTGACGTTTCTCTCTGCACTGACTCGATCACAGGCATCATTTGATCTTATCGAACGCGTGCGGGAATCTGCACCGAGATCTCCCCTTGCTCTCAGCGCGGCGTCGACTGGAGTCTAGAATTAAAGCCCACTCCGCATGCTCGACCATCGACTCTGCTCGGGAACATATGTAGCCATTGGCATTCAGAGAATGTCTGTAATGTCGTTGTGCTATTATCGCCGTGCGCCGGCCCAGACACAGCACCCACTGCCGTCTGGCTGCCGTTGATGGGATGATGGGAATTGGTTGGATACTGATACTTGTATTTCAACTTGTAACGTACGAGATAGTAAGCATTACTAGATGTACTTTCGGAATTGTGCATTGTGCGTATTGGTCGTCGCAGACATGACCTTTGTCCAAGGTATGGAGTCGTCGTGAGCACCACCATTATCGTCACCGCGCGCAGAGAGGTCCCAGCCTGAAGGTCTTGTCCCTATTGAACGTAGACCGCTGAGCATCAACGTACTCAATGTTTCTTCGCGTCCACAGTGGACGCCTCGACCCACTCGCCGCTCTTGTCCTTCTTGCGCACCGTGAAGCACGCGATGCCGAGGTAGTTCGTGATATCACTGATGACCAACGTGCAGAACCTCGCGTACGAGAGGAAGGACACCGCGAGTGTCACGTAGACAAAGATCGCCGTGTTGCGCCGGGAGCTCTGTATGAGCGGCTCTCTATCACTAACATTCAGCCAGCCAGCCAGAACACGCGTACGAGCGACCTCAGGCTCACCTGTCGAGCAGCACCGGCAGGTTCGCGTCCACGGCGCCGACGATGCTCCAGATCCACATCGAGTCCCACCACGGGAAAGGCTGCTTCGTCACATGCGCGAGGATCATCCTGCTTACCTGGTGCGCGAACTGCAGGCCCCACGAGGACATGAACGGGATCACCAGCGGCGAGTGCAGGATCGCAGATTCCTTGAACGTGGGTGCGGACAGCCAGAGCACCTCGGTCAGGACGGAAACGGGGAAGGGCAGCAGGAAGATCAGAGGTTTGAAGGGATTCTGCTTGGTAGATAGGCGGTGCTTGAAGACGTTTATGTAGCTGGAAGACGTCGGGTGCGATGTGAGCCAGGATGAAAGGGACAAACGCGGCCAGCCAACCTAACGACGATATTGAACGCCAGTCCGAGGGCGCCGAAGACCATGAACGCCTCATTCAGTGCAATATCCGGTATCCTCTGTTCGATAGCGGGTATGTTCCTCAGCCGAGTGACGTCAAGAAAGCGCTGGTCCCAGAACGTCGCCCCTGTGCACGGCTCAGCTTAACTCCTCAGCCCGTGCGGGATCACTCACCGAACACGCCGGAAATCAGGTAGATGCAGACAACCATGAGGATACCTTCTACGGGTCCCGAGAAGTAGCCCAGGAACAGCTGCCCCGTGTGATACTCTTCCCAGGTCGAGAGGTAGAAGTTCGCGAGCGTCGCGCACTGCGACGCGATGGTCCACCAGGAGCGGCCCATGTTGAGCGCGCGGCAGGTGAGGATCGCCTCAAGCTTTAGTGCAAGCAGTGAGATGTTGGCATGAAACCACGGAGGGGTAGTGGGCATACAGTCGTGTTCAGTGCATCGCATCCTGAAGAATCGTGGGCGCGAGTCCGATCACGTAGGCAAGTAAGGTACGCACCATGATCAAACATCTCGCCCAGCGGACCTGCCATCCCTGTCCGTCTTGCTTGCTTTCTGGTCTCTCTTCAGCAATGCTGCAAACGGTCTTCTAATTTCACATACCCGTCTATTGCGTCAAATGTCTGGTAGAAGAAAAGGCCTAGTGCCCATCTGAATTATTGAAGCTGAGGGCGTGTACTGCCGACGATCTGAGCACGAGCACTCACGTAAAATATACCCATCTCGGTGGCCCCGCTCCTTCCTGGTCCGTCAGATAGGCTGGGTCGTAATACAGCAGAGTTGCAAAGTTTATTAGCACGAGGCACAGGCCAGATAGTGTGATCTGCGATGAGAGTTCGAACTCGTGGTTAGAGCCACACAAACGGGGTCGTGGCGAGACGCACTGTGTTCGGAGCGACCGATGTCGACCAGAGCGTTACAAACCAGTTCCAGAATGGCTGGAGGAAGTATCGCGAGACAAGTGATCTATCGCGCGCACAAACTCCCTCAACTCTGCGTTCCTGTCCGCGGTAGCGAGTAGAACTCACTTGTCGACTCCCTTGTATGAATATTTTCGCAGATTTTCTAGTGCATGCTGCGGGATATAACCCATTATTCGATTTTGGCCTCTATGCTGTTCGTGCAAGCAAGACGGATGGGAGATATTCACAGGAGGGGGAACCGGAGAGGGGCAGGAGGGGGAGGAAGGGGGCAGGCCGCCAGCGGATACTTAGAGGCAGTCCTCGAGAATCTTCCGCGGCTTCGGGCGAACGCGATGGGAGTAAGTCGCGTTACGTCACACGCACGTGTGTCGCGACAGACTGAGTGTGGCCACCGTCAGTCGCGACGAACGGCACTCAGAAGGTTCGTGGACTTTAATCATAAATCCAAGTACACGGTACATACCATTGCGACACATGTCGCTACATGGTCCTCGGTTCCTTGTTGTACACTATATAGCTGTCATGCCACGTATCCAAATCCTACATCTCCTGCCACTACGATGTGCGCGACATACGCTCCTCAAAACAGATCGTGTCCAGACAGTTCTTCGTATCTAGCTGGCTTCACATCTTTCCTGACATTCTCGGCGACTGCCCGATCATAGTCGAACGACGCCTTCAAACCGACGCGCTAGAGATGGCAAGTAAGCATCGGACGGCAGAGGTTAATGGCTACAACGCAGACATACCTCGAAGAAATCCTTGATTTGCCAGCCCTCGCAGCTGTCTAAGTCCGTGCCCTTATCCCGCAGCGCTGCGTACGACCTCTCCATCGCGATCGTAGCCGGAATGAACCCAGTACACGGGTAGATGGCGAGCTTGAACCCAAGGCGCGTGCAGTCTTTTACTGTGTAATTGCCCGTAAGACCGTTCGGGAGGACGTTGATCATAACAGGGTGCGGCGCAACTGCCTTTACGAGCCTCTCGCTCTCTTCCATAGTCCGCGGACTCTCCATGAACGCAACGTCTGCGCCAGCTTCTAGAGCAGCCTTCAACCTACGTGCGACGTTCATCAGTGTCGATGGACATCGCGCAAAGCGAACGGACCTTTTGACACCCTCCTCGAATGCCTGCTCATCGGCTTCTCCACCGCCGAACTGCGCAGCGTTCCGTGCGTCCGTGCGCGCGATGATCAGGAAAGCTGGGTTCTTGCGCGCCTTCACCGCAGCAACGATGCGCTCGAGGTACGTTTCCATGTCCACCACGTCCTTGCCGTTCAGCTGCCCGCAGCGCTTTGGGAACGTCTGGTCTTCTATGTGGCACCCCGCGACACCCGCGCTCTCGTACAACGCAATTGTGCGCGCGACGTTCAGAGGACCACCGAACCCCGTGTCTGCGTCCGCGATGATTGGTACAGTGCTGATTTGTGTGGCTACGCGAGCGATGTCCGCTAGTTCAGTGGCAGTAATGACGGAGAGGTCGGGCTCGCCGATAACGGATCCGGAGGCGCCGCTGCCCGCGAGATAGAGGCAGTCGAAACCAGCGGCGTTTGCGACATGGGCGGAGATACCGTCGAATATGCCAGGGCAGATGATGCAGTCCTCTAACGCGGAATACGGGAATGAATATAAGCACGATTGGCCCCCCACGAAGGACTACGCACTTTCTTTCATCAGCTTCCTCAACTTGCCCGGCATGTCTGGTTTGAAGCTCGTTGGGGTCGCCATGGTCGCTTGTAGCCTGACTTAACTTGCTTCGCCGAGAATTGATAAGGTATAAACAGGAAGGGAGGAAGATGACCTTGGCCTCATCTTGGAGAACTCTATATAATGAGTGGAGGTCCCTTGGCTCGTACTCGACGTCATAGTTGCCAGATGCACGTTGGTCATACTGCGAACCAGACGATGGTTTCGTGCCAGTATGCCGTAGCGCTACCGCTCCACAGATAGCACATAGAAACAGATAGAGCCAGAGGTACAAGGAGCAATGGGGAATGGGCCATGACTTCGCCCCACAGAACAGGGCTGCCACAGTGTCACTCATGACGATCTAGAGGTGATGCGGAGCCATGGTACACCTATGGCTTGCGATGCTTCTGAGCAAGGAGGAGAATAGATCTCAAGCACGCGGATACTCCATAGACTTATCATCAGGACGGTCTGTGAGGCTAGGTTGCCGGAGAAGAAGGCGGCGAGAAAGGCAGAAGAGTCTCAGTGGGCGCTTCGCTATGTATTTGATTTGGACCCGATCCGATCTCCACCCAGTTGAACGCACTCTCTTCCCAAGTGCACTGATCTCGATCGGGCTCTATGCGATCCTCAACCATATATGTCTTCTTGTTAACGAACACGCAACTCGCACCCGTGACATCGACAGCCACCGGATTCGCTAAGCGTACGATAGTATCGAGCTCCGTTTGGGTTTACGGGGCGTGACCGTAAGACTATAAGACGCAATCGGGCCGATATGTCATATCTTTCGTGCTCCAGGCTCTTTTCTCCTCACTCCCACTCGCGCTCAGCTGGGATCTCAGGGCATCCCAGCACTGAGCACTATCGATAAATTTTACTGAGAGCAGCAGGTACTCCGCCATGGGGTCTCTAATCTCCCTTGCCCGTTACATGGGGGAGTCTCTACTAACCTCTCTTGCTTACATGGGGTCTTTAATCTCCTTTCCCCGCTACATTCTCGGCCGGCAGTATCCCCAAGAGTACGGTCAGGAGGCCTCGGAGATATCGCTCGTATGTCAGGCTATCAGTATCTTTGGGCTGGTATCGACCCTACTCTATGCCGTAGCCTGAGTTGTCGGGCTACCCCACGTCCGTTCCGTTTGAGATTGGCGAAGTGCGCATCTCGAGAATTTGTGTCTTTCCGATCAAGGTGAATGAATCCCCGACTGTATTATTCATCAAACTATCCTCACTGGACTGTTGTGTTTATAGAGCTGCAGGGGTACATCTCTGGCAGAGGCACGCTATACCCCGGAAAGCCTCGAGGTAGGTGACCTGCCTTTGCGAAGCCCAGGCCTGGTGAGCAAGTCCATGCCATCCACGCATGACATGGACTTGCTCATGAGGCCAGAGCCATCCTGCCTCCCACTCAACATCAAGTGAGTTAACACGTAGCAATCCGCGTAGCATGATCGCAGATGGGGTATCATCGACGCTACCACGCATAGAATTCTGACGGCGAGGCAAGTGGAAAAGGTAAGTCTTACGACGTTCCGCAAATGGCCACTTCCCGGCTACTGAAATCGCGCACTAGATGGTCCTCATTGCTCCACGGATTCTGCCCGATCCTGCATCCCCTCACGGCGGGACATTAGAAGTCTCCTTCCCGGAAGAGTCTGGTTGCGAGAGCTTCGCCGTCCCCCTCAACCCCACACCGGATCTCCTCAGCAGTTGGGAAGTGTGCGTTGCCACCGTTCTCAGACGGCCACCTCGCAGTGCTCATGCCACGCACTTAGCATCGACGACGGCTCCGTAAACGGCTACGCGCGCGTGGATGGCTACATCTGCCAAGCCGCCTCCACAGACCTGCCCTCCCCTTCCGTAATCCTTTCGCGCTACTTCGACCGGCCCGTACACCTGATGATGAAAGGCCCCGAGCCGCGCGCGTGCCCGACAATATCCGCGTTCCCGGCCCTCGAGGCATCCACGCTTTATCAGGACGCGTTCCCGCTGCACGTCGCGAGCGAAGAGAGCCTCGCCGAGTTCGAGTGCGTCCTGCGCAGGCTCACGGCAGACCAGGATACCGCGATCGGCGGATTGGACCGCGAGCGCTGGACGAAGAGCTCCAGTGTCCTGATTGACAGGTGGGTGCTTGGGACACAACGAGCAGTTGCATGTAGGCCCTGACTGTGTGATTCGGCCACCAGGTTCAGACCTAACGTGATCATCAAGGGTGCTGGTGTCCCGTTCGCGGAGGACTTCTGGCGTGAAGTGACCATCAGCCCATCTTCCGAGTCGAGCGACGAACGCCACCCTGCCGAGGTTACCTTCGTCATGAAATGCACGCGATGCCTCGTACGTATCATCCTCCGAGGCCATGGGTGACCAAGCTCTTAAAATATTTTCTCTCAAGCTCCCGAACGTCGATCCAGATCTGGGCGTCCGCGATGCAGCAGTCCCGTTCAAAATCCTCATGAAGTTCCGAACAGGTATGTACCAAGAGGGAAAGAACAAGCCGTGCTTCGGAACATACGGTATCTTCGGCGACAGTGGTGTCCTCAAAGTGGGCGATATCGTATCGGTGAAGGAGTGGACAGATGCGAATGGGGTGTAAGATCTTTCATTACGGGCTAGCCAACGGGCATTGCACACACTAGGATGTACATAAGGGTTATGCGAGCCATGTACGCAGCTCGTTAATACCCATCATATATAATCACAGGCCTAGCCATAAGTCGAAGTACAATAGTACACGGACGCTCACAAATCAACATATCACAAGCGGCGAGAGAAGGGGACGAGCAAAGACGATGTATGTAGCGTATGTGATAAGACCGCTTAAGACCTCTCGCCGCGGAGACGGCGAGCCAGGGCCTACGTAGAGGTTGTCAACATGTGCAGCACAACCAACATCAGCAACAGACATACCAGGTCCTTAGGCTGGATGGTGACACGCTTGGCGTGGATGGCAGCCAAGTTAGTGTCCTCGAAGAGGGAGACGAGGTAGGCCTCAGCAGCCTCCTGGAGGGCCATGACAGCAGAGGACTGGAAACGAAGATCCGTCTAGACATGGTTTATGTTAGACATAGCCCTCAACATACGGAACGACAACACCCGCTCACCTTGAAGTCCTGAGCAATCTCACGGACGAGACGCTGGAAGGGGAGCTTCCTAATGAGGAGCTCGGTGGACTTCTGGTACCTCCGGATCTCACGGAGGGCAACAGTTCCGGGCCGGAAGCGGTGGGGCTTCTTCACACCGCCGGTGGCACCCTGGGAAGTTCACAAACAAACCCCAACAACGTGGCGGAGCAGGAGGGGGAGAGGGGAACCCACAACCCACATCAGCTGAGGCCCCCAGTGCAAGATAGCGGGGAAACGACGTACAGCAGTGGGAGCAGTCTTCCTGGCAGCCTTAGTAGCGAGCTGCTTACGAGGTGCCTTACCTGATTTATGTTGGGTTACAAATTTCTCTATGATAGCGTCGACGAAGGGCGCTCACCACCAGTGGACTTGCGAGCGGTTTGCTGCACGACGACGGCGACGGTGATGAGAAACATGTACTCGACAGCGACAAATAAGTGACTAGACTGACCTTAGTACGGGCCATGGCTGATCAACAATGTGTTGGACGGGCTTGACGATGAGCGGGAGGGCGGCGGCCTTGAGGGCGGGCTGGGGGCGGTGGTGGTAGACGATGAAGAGAGGAGAGGGGGGCGGTGGGGCCTCGCGCTGACTGTTCGTCGCCGTTGAAGGTCCGCAGTGCCCAATTCCCACGGTTGAAGGTTCCGTCGCACAACGGCTCAAGTCGCCTGACGCTTTGACGCGACTTGCGCACGGAAGATTGCCCGAATATTCGCTTTTTTGGCTTTTTTCGCTGTTGTACCTCTTTTCATGGGCCAATCACCCTCCCTGATATCTCCACAATTATTTTCTACTCCTATTCGTTCTAATTGAGTCGTTACATGTCGGGAAAGTCATGTTGCTGTTGCAGCTATAGGTGTGTATGTTCACAACATGCGGCCGCACTCTACCTCTATGAGCGCTTATCCTCACATCACCCGCCACTCCTCTGTTTGACCGCCGCATTCGTGCATTTAGACTCGCGGCTCGAGTTGACCGGAACTGACGTGAAGCCCGTTGAACAGCCTAGCTCTCGGTCTACCCGAGATCGATACCACTGAATGCGCGAACAAGATGTCTGACATTTGTCTCAGAGTCGAACCTATTGCGCCTGCCACTGGCCCTGCAGGTACTCAGCGCAAGCGTTGCAGCGAAATCTCAACCTTCGCAGATATGGACTGATGGCTATGCATTATACTTAAGTCGAGGTGTGTGCATGGGGCTTTTGAATGAAAGACTCATGGACACTTTTAGTTCCACATCTGATCTAGTACTAGTAGTCTCCATCGCTCGCCGTAACTCACCCCATGGTTTCATCTAGCTCAGGATCACAATGTACAATCACATTTAGATTGCTTCGTCGCCGATGTCCTGACCCCAGACCTGCCATTCACGGGTAAGCTGAATAGTCCTACTTGCGTCGCCTAGCCATGTCTGTGATCCCGCGACCACTTTCATTCCCCGAGTACTCGTATGTTCAGATAAGCAAGCAGCAGTTACTATTTGCCGTCTGTCCAGCGGTATATGTTCACTGTGATAATTATTCCAAGGCTGCTGCGTCACCCTGGGCACGACTTCAAACCCTGTTCGCAATAAGTTATGACCAGTCGGCATGTATACTTTCTGTTCAAGGTGCGCACTTCATAAGAGCATCTCCTTGCCGAATCCAAGCATGACTCTTCCTTGAAACCCTTGCTATTGTAGCACACTGGTGAATGCAGTTATGCAGTGACGTGTCTCCTTCGAGTCGCGACCATTGGCTTAGCAATCCTCCCCCCGCTGGTTCGCTGCAGTACTCCAGTGGTCCTTGCCGTGGAGGCCATGTATAAGGAACTTGTAAATTAACCTTGCACATTTTGCCAGGTCATTGCCAGTATGTGCATCATATGGTCCGCTGTCTTGCACTTTCGGAGGCTTGAACTCACGAGGGCAGCTTGGAAGCTTAGACAGATTACCTTCAAATGGCAGAGCATGGGAACAGTGTTACCCTCGTCACGAGTTGAGTGCTAGCATTTGCTTGTCCATTGGTCTACACTTACACACTGCGTCTAGAGATTTGGTTACCAAGCATTTCGAGCACCTAATCTGAACACGACTGGCTGCCCATGTAAAGATCGTCAGCGCCATACGACTGTCCTTAGGTTGCATGCACGCTCCAGGATATCTGCTGAGAGCGTACCTGTCGCATTATGTCCGTCCAGTGTTACGGTGGCCAACATAGAAAACTGTTCACGCCCATCTCTGCTTCGTTCGGGATATGCAAGTTCTCGCTTCAATGGCAAAGACGTGTGGCAGAAGACGACTCGCGACGTGACAGCGTGGTGTACTTAGGGCGAGCGTTCGGAATTTTTAGGCGCATAACGAAATTCCACTATCCAGCAGTGTCTGAGGGTCTCCCATCACCTAGCATACTTTGCAATCAACTGTATGCAAACATTTTCAGCTGTAATGGTGACTCATGCTATTACCCACGTCAAGCATAAAGGAGTCATATCCACGTCAATGATACGCCCTGCTATAAGGCATTGTCTCCCTGTGGATAGGATACTTCCATCCTCGAAGCCCCGGCAGGTCGTACTAGTACAACAAGCATCCTCTACTTGAATTGCTGACACACTGCGAGTCCATACGTATGCAATCATTTTGCCTTCCCACAAAATCTCAAAGCACTAGCTCAGACGACTCGAAGACCTACGCCGACTGGTAATTTGGCCGCCAGATGGCAGCGAACATCGTTACCTTAAACGACGATGTACTCATAAACATCATCTCCCACCTGGAGCCAGCCGATGCGCGCCAGCTGTCGCGCACAGCTCGCGCTCTCCACCCCATTGCCAGCAATATTGCGCTGCAGTTTGCCACCATTTCCTCTTTGAGGAACGTGATCAAGTTCTGCAAGTACATGCTCAACGAGAAACGAGATCGTCTCTTCGCTCTGCGCGAACTGCGGATTCATTGCCTGATCTTACCAGCAGTGACCGATGCGTCAGCCAAAGTGATAACGGAACGCGAGAACCGCCCCCGAGTCGAAGGGGCCACACTGTTGGCCGACCTGCTCTACAAATCAACCGGCCTTTGTACACTTGGTCTGCACTCCGCAGAACATTGGATGCAGCACGAACCACGACTAGTTGATGCGTTGTCTTGTATGAGCAGCTGACGGAGATAGAGCTGCAGGTTTTGGGACCAAATACCTCGAGGTTCCTCAGCAAGATGCAGTCTGCACCCCGGAAGCTCGTACTACGTGCACCTCCGCAACGAGTCGTTCGAGCGCCAGCTCAACAACCCTTCGGAGCCAGGTTGGACTTGGATCCACAGCTCCAGCTACTGAGCGTGGAATATCTCGCGGCATTAGATAACAGCAACCTACCCGGGCTAGTGGATCTCGCACGATTATTCCCTAGTACTCGGAGCCTCGACACTTCGCTGGAGAGCACTAGACCCGCACGCGGACAGCCTCTTGTCGTGATTGACTGGCCAACGCTCAAGTATGTTCGCGGCTCCGCCGGCTCGTTCGCTAACTGGCGAAATGTCATGAGCACACATCTTCTGGAGTTGGTCGACCAACTTCACCTCCAAGGACCAAGGAAGGCTAGGACGGTCGTCGATCCGAAGGCAAGAGTTTTCCTCGCAGCGGTAGACAACGTTCAGCCTGTTGCCCTCATAGCACGGCTAGATTCGAAGCTCCCAGCTCCCTTCTGGATGGAACTCATCCGGCGGTGGAACAGGGGCTCTGCACGTCTCCGATACTTCGCCGTCGAACTGTTCGACATAAACTCTGATCGCACATGTGAGGTGCAACTCGCAAGATGGTGGGTGAGTACATACAGTTGTTTCACGGAGTAACAAATTGCTTAATGTAATGCGCTGCGTGGCAGGCTAATGTTAGTGCCGCCGTCAAGTCGAGTGGCACAATATGTTTAGAAGTTCGCTGTCCTCTTCGGCGAGATATGCAGCGGGGGGGGGGGGGGCAAGCGGCGTAAATGCATTCAAAAACATGACGTCATTTGAAGACACCATCTTCCACACGTTTCCGGCAAGCGTACTAGACGCAGCGTTCGCTCTTCGTTATCTCTGTCTGGACGTAAGTCTTGAAGGGGAATCGCCTTGGAGACATGACTTCTTGGATGCTGAACACCACCGAGAGCTCAAGATACCCCCAGATATGCGCTGATGGCGCATCGAAGTCGGGTCGAGATATGATGGTCGAGTAGTAAGGCCGCTAGATGTGGCTAGGGGAGAACAACTTGCGGCCTATCTCCGGTCAGCCCACTACGACTGTAGCAATCCTTTCAGTGGTGTGTGCACCTGATTCTTAGTTGTTTCGAATTCTGAAACTTTGCAGAATGTAACATCCAGTTCTGAGATTTGGTCATTGTCGGTGCAAGCTGTCTTTTTGAAGTATACGGTGCGTACTGTGACCATTGTCATCAGGAGTCTCACGTGCGAATCGGACGACAGATGCAAAGAAATACCTTGTATTTGTTACTTCGCACTGCTTTGTGTAAGCCCTCTCTAATTATCGTCCCTCCTGAACGTCGACCTAATTCTGCGAGTGACAAAGCAGTGATCTGCCCGTGACGTAGGCCTGCGGTTGCGATGTTTGGTACCCACTGGCATGCAGCATTGCTCAAACTTACTCATAGACGACCGCAAATGGATATGACTGCGACTCACATTGTCCCTCTCGTCCATTCCAACGACAATGCCCGTTGTGACATTGTACGTTTTATACTGAACAGCCTTACCATTCTTTGCCCTGTCTATCCTATGCCAACAGTATGACGCTGCGCTTGCCAAGGACATTGCGAGCATGAGCATCCATCCGGATACTATATCCAGTATGCCCAGCTTGTAGGGCGTAGACTGCATCTTGTGTACAACGAGTCGTACCATAGGTCCGGCGTTGCGTAGTACGAGTTCGTTGAGATGACGAAGAAAGATGACAGCATTGGCTATACGAGGTTCATACTCCATCCAACCCTCCGCTTGACGTAATCCAAATATCTTGAGGTTGGTCGCACATTCTAGCAAATCCGCGAAGAGCCCGCCTGCCTCGCGCCGGTACGTGTGCATGGCGCGGGAATGGACGGAAGCAGAGCGCTGGGACTTTTCGAAGTCCCACACCAGTGCCTCGATGGCATAAACGTACGGCAGACGATGGCGCATATCTTTGAGCATGTACCGGCAAAATTGAACCAGACTTTTGGTAGTGCGAAGGGTGATGTACTTCAGGACATGATGTTTCAGTGCGAGAATGTGAACCGGACGCGCAACGAGAGAAAGCCGCAGCACATCACGGCAATTGAGGTAGGCAGCGATTCCTAAGTCCTAAGGGGCTATCTTCGTCCAGCTGCAGAAGACCCATTCCTGCGGAGTGCACAACGCAGAGTACAAAAATGTCTGAGCTTGCCAACAGCACCGTGGCACTAGTGGGATCGATTAACTCATAGGAAATCGGGAACTGCACTAGCGAGGCAGAGGACTAAGTGGCTGACCAGCGATGACCGTGGTCCTCTACTAAGTCGAACCTTAAGACGAACTTACTACCTAAGGTAGCAATTTACCTATTCAGGTAGCCTCTATCTGGCGACGCGTGCACGTGCTTGCCTCAACACAACCGCGCGCCGTGCACTGGCAAGGTCGTGCAACCGCGTTCTTCTCGACCGAACCACGCCAACCCTCCACCCTAGCCAACCTCCCCAACTCAGTTCAAACGACATGCGACGCGCTCAGACTGTTAGACACTATGGTCGAGCGTCGCTGGCGTTGGGCGCGGACGATCTGGGGATGTTGAAAGAGACACCGGAGGAATCTACAGAGGATGTGCTGCGACGACAGTTAATCGACAAAGACAGAGAGTGCGACCGAGTACGCGGCTTTCATCGCACGCCGTACCTCTACCAGTCGACTAATTGGTCCCCTTGCAGTTACAGATGCAGATACAATCACTACAGGCACAGCTCGCACAGCGACCGCCACTGGACGTCGTACAAGAACTGCAGAAGGAGTATACGAACCTCGAGATCCTCTTGCAAGGAACTCAACGAGAGAACGAGCGATGTATGGCTGAATTAGAAAGGTATGCCGCTAGATTACTTTCGGAGTCTGTCACTGAGTATCGTCTCACCAGAGGGAAGGTACGAGAGAAGATGCTGGAACGCGAGTTGGAGAAGCTGGCAGGGGCAAACTGGCAGGTATGCGTCCACACTTCTACGAGTCCGGAATGTCCGATTCGATGTGGCTCCAGGCGAACCTCAACATTCTTCCTTCAATTACGCCATCAGTTGCGCCTTCGCGGCCTGAGGCCAGTGCACCTCCAAACGCATCGAATGATTCCGGGGTGACCAATGCTACCACGGAAGCTACCATGGCTCACATAGAACAAGTCCGGTTGCTCATTCTCGGGATGGAACAACGTTTGCAGTCCCGGGAGGACAAGCTGCTGAAGACCATCCAAAGGGCAGAGTCGGAAGGATCTCGGTTTGAGCAGAGTAAGCAGGTGCTGGCTGCGACCTGCTAAACGTCGTTCTCCCCATGCTGTTTGCCCGCGCTTTTGCCGCCTGCTGTGAATGATTGTGTCCCCGAGGAAATCTCAGTACCCGATGTATGTACATGTGTATTATACCCCCGCCATCTACACCTCACCGACCATATCTACCGTCCTCACGTTGTCATTGTTATACGAATCCAGCCTCCTCCTTATAGTCGATGCGCTCATTAGTGTGTACTTGCAGTAAGCTCGACTGCGCTCCAAATGACGGGTCTGGAATGACATCTGAGTTGCCATCAGGTGAGATCGAGACACGTTATTAAGGCAACTTAAGTATCTGCGAGAGGACTTGCGAGTGTATCTGAGGATCGCTGATAGTTGCGCGCGAGCGCTCCGAAGTCAACGCAATTACTCGCGTTAGTGAGGTGCAGAGCGACTACTTAGCCGACGGTGACACACGCTCCCTGTTATCTCAGGTCCTTGGCCAGGCAGTTTACCTTGCTTTAGCCAATGATGACCACAGTGTCGGCATTGACCGCATGGAGTGGAGGTCTATATGGCCAGACCCGGAATCCATGGTCACGTAAAGCCGACGGCAGAGATGAATGGGAGACCCTGAAGGATGAGAGGAGCGCGGACGTACCGCTCTCAGCTGGCCATGCGCTTTAATTCGGCGAAAGGGAATTCCACCGACTCCTCGCAGGCATCGAATTTTCCGGCAGATCCGTGGATGCTCGCTAGCTGTCACGCACGGCTGCCGGTGCATTGACCCAGGGAGCACACCGATGAGCGACTCGTGTTACGTTCTTCTGGGTCGGGCGTGAATGAGTCTAGTATTTGTTCCTCTTTGTCAGCGGTAAAAAGTGAAAGGCCATGTTGCATGGCTGGGAGCGACTTGCGCGAGTTTCGAGACGCGGAAGGTCGTGTCCGACGTGATAGAAACGGCGATGGAGGGAGAGCTGAGTCGTTGTCTGAGTTTAACGTTACTTTTCGGAGTCAGTTTGTCCCGCATGGCATATCCTGACTTTTAAATTCTCGAGTCGAAATAACGGCTGGACCGCGTGGGCATTCAGGTACCAAATCGTTTCTGCGCTTCTAGCATTTCTAATGAATTTACTGACTCGCATGACGTGAGACACTATCTCGGATCCCTGTACAAGCGAAGAATGAACACGAAAGTCAGACATGAAATAAGCGACCCGACTGACCGCACACTTGTGGAAAGGCAACAGGCGCAAGCACGCGACTTGTGTGCCAGTGGAGGCGATGGAGGAAAATCGTACGTCGTTGTTCCGGTGAAGACCGTGACAATGGAAGTCAACGCGGAGGCCCTGTCGCTATCAGCCTCGCCGGGGCGAATGAAATGGTGGCATATCCATACCCGAGATGACAGGTATTACTGGCAAGTTACGGCGTAGGTGTCCTAGAATTGACGGGGACAGCCGTGGCTTATGCTAGCAAGGCTTGGCACCCTGGCTGGCGTCATAAGTGAGCGTGGACTGAAGGTCATGGATACCGCGATGACCATTGACGTAGACTGTAAGTGTCTGGGAATGAACAGGAGTGGCTCGTAGACGCCACTGCATCTCGTTCCTGCGGCATCCCTCTTTTTGCGGGTAGAAGACCGTGCATAGGCAACCAGATGGTCGGTACTTATCATACATACTGTCAGAGATGTTCGCCCGACTTAAATGCAATCCTTAAGGAGCCGAGAGAATGTGCGAACAGCCGTCGCGCCGCCCCGTATCAAAGATTCCTATGACGCCGGCAGACATTCACGTTACCCAGATTGATTGGACTTAACAAGACTAGACTTACGGCTTGCCATGGAAGATAAAATCAATGGTCTTCGACTTCAGCAGCACCGTTTGAATGGTGAACCTGTTGCCACGCGGCAGGATATGTGGTTCAGAAGAGTCAAATGAGCCGAACTATGAGAGTGTAACTATTGCAGGTACCTCCGACATCCGCCAGTGCTTGTCTACATAGCGCCTTGCCCTCGCGGACAATACAGGGAATCAAGAAGAAATCTGCCAGTGCTCAAGCATCCTAGTCAATGAATTCTACTGAGTTTCAATGACAACCACGCATTGGACGGAATATGCCTAAGAAGGCCACGGCGGAAGGACGTACGGTTTCGGGCGTTGCAGCCGACGTCATGAGCCGGCCACATCGAGGGAACGACTATATAGTGCACAACGGAATGCCCACGATAGAGAGTTCTCATTGAACTCCCGGGTGCAATCGGGTGCAGACTCGGTCCTTTACGCGCTGAACCGCCGAGCAGTGCCGCCATGATCTCATAGCGGCCCCCATACGACATACACCCTTATAAGAGAGGCGGTGCGGTCGCACACTTGTGGCGAGGGCAGCTGGGGCGTTTAGTGGCTGCATCAGTTCGGAAAAAGTCGTCCAGCTGTAGAACGGGAACAAACCAGTTGCAAATTCATTGTTGGCCCTGGCACGGCAAAGCCCTATTGGAGGAAATTTCGGGATTAGCTGAGGGAATGTATCGCTCAAAGAGGGTTCACCTCTCCGGAACGGCATGAATGCGGTCCTAAACCCTGGTCCTCCATGGGTGGCATTGATGAATTTTGCCACTGATAACTGATTCAGTGGATCAACTTCAAGAAACAAGCTTCGATCGGGGAACACACCTAATGACAGTCTGATGGCTGTTTGGAAATGCTCTAAGAACCAACGACGAGTTAAGTGCAGGCATTTGCATCATATGCAATCCACTCGTGGGCCACGGCACCTCGTAATGCGCCTGGCCTGATAGCAAGGGCCCATAGCGGAGAGGACTTCTCGCGCCAGGATACATGCGCAGATCGCAATCACACCCGTGCCTGCCCGGACGACATATATAATTAGAGAGAAGAAACACCGGCGCCGGGCTTGATGTCTTACACGTAAAAAGACATGATGAGACGCACATTCGTTCGTCGCTCACACGATCCATAGCTCGGCACAAGATAGCATTTGAACTGGTGCTGGCACTTGATATGCCATCCGAAGAGCCCAGAGCCTTCTGAGCGTCCCCAGCCGAATGGAAGAAGCGACCGACGGGCGCGACAAGTGGCCTTGTCCTGGGGAGAGTTGTCCGCAAGTTATGGCGCTCCGTCGGACGTCTATGCATCGTACAGCGCTCCGTAGCCATTCACTGCGCCAGATTAGGTATGGCAATCCTGTCCGGCGCGTACGTGGTCGGTCTTCTGGACGGGTACATGAGGGTTTGGGCGTCACTTCGCATGCCAGTGACAGATAAGGTTTTGATATTCTTGATGCAGAGCGCCCGCATCTCGAACACCGTTCGGAGCGGTGCAGTCGGAGACGCCGCAGACGGCGCTCAGAAGACGATATTTCACCGAGAGATACGGGCGGCGGGACTCAGATGTCTCTACTGCGACTACAGACACAAGTGAATGTGGTTCGCGGACATGGCGAAATTGCAGTATCCTAATCCCGAGTTTGCGGTATACTGTAGAAGGAGCGCCTTCCCGCTGCATCTGGATAACAGCAGCTGAATAGAAGGATAATGGTGTGCTGAGCGACGAGAAGCACTCACGGATGCGTTCGCACGGGAAGCGAATCGGGCCGAATCATTGATTGCATGCCTCCAGGTGCATGTCTTCTGCTGCTGAAGAAAGCCCCCGGCCGGATAACTGAACTGAAGGCCGGCGAGGGAGATTCAACGAGTCGGTTTACGTCTTGTGAACGAGGACGGCATCCCCGGGCGATGACCAAGAATACGGGAGCACCTGACAGGAGAGGACGAACGTGGCTACGACGATATGTCACTGCGTATCTCGAGCAGCGTTGCTGAGTCCATTTTGCCTGCTGATTGTTTCCCGTGTACGACGGAGATATCTAGCTGTAGTGACCAGGAGTATGTGACAGTCTGTCGTGTGATCGGTTATGTCCCATGAAGAGGACGCTCAGCTAAGGCACGAAACCCAGTTAGTAACGTGGTAGGTGGGAGAGTGGCGTCCTTACTGCATGCGACCGCGGATTTCCATAGGCTGTCAAATAGAGTCATTTCATTTTCAGCTTCAGCCCCGGGGCACAAGGGCCCGAGCCTAGGCCTGAATCTAGCTAGTGGCTGCCCAGCGATCGACACCGCCGCCAACTCAACAACATAATACACTCCCGATTCAGCACTCATGTACAACCGTATGAAGAACAGACCACTGACCGAAGCAATGCGTATCATTGCAGAGTGATGTCACGCCAGCAGCTGCAGTGCATCCCAGGAAACCCTCCGGCGGGCGACGCCGGCCGGCCGACCGACCGACCCAACGACGTCAATATACAAATTCGACACAACACGTCGTGATGTCAGACTCTGCATGCATTTCGGAATACGTACTGCTCTACACACATCCCACTGGGACGGACAGGCTAGGTACCTGCCGGATGAGGCAGTCGCGAGAGTGGCGCAGGACCACCCGTGCCGTACCTTTCCAATCCACACTCCGCGAGCGACCCTCAAAGATGCACCCTGGTCGCACCCCCTCCTTCCCCCTCGCACGGGCCCCGGATCATGCACACCATAGATATCGAGCAGAAGCGCGGCCGCGTCTTCTAGTGAGGTGCGGAGGGCGAGGGGTGACGCGAGGCGCGTCCGCAATACCGCGGCGGTGGGGCACGAGCGGCGCGCCTCTGCTCTGCAACTGAGCAGCCCGCTTGCCGGGCGAGGGCACAGAGGCGACCGCGCACCGAACGGCTGGTGGATCTGGACGTGGCGCCTGCCCGCCCGCCGCGAGGAGTGCGACGCCATGGGAGAAGGGAAGCGTGCGCGAACCGTCGGAGCATACGAAGCCAGGCCACCGCACCCGTGGTCCATCGCGAAGCGCAGGGTCCGCACCCAACGGGCAGGTCGACGCAATCAGGAGCACCGTCCACGCACTCCGCAGTGGCGCAAGATCGCCGTGCTGCGCGTCCCAGCCCCACCCCAGCCTCCAGCGCGGGTTCTGCTCGCGTCGGGGTGGCAAGCGGAGCGCGGAGCCAGTCCTGCAGTGGACATTCGGTACGCCCGCATCAGGCCCGCCAAGTCGTCTGCACTAAGGGTGTACGTACTGTGATGCTCACCGCCATCGAGACCGCGCCCCGTTCTCCACAGTCGGGAACTCCAAGTTCGGGAGCGCGTGCGTGCGCAGCTGTCCCGCAGCGCGCGAGCAGAATCGCCTGCGTGCATCCATACATGCTCGGCGCGCGCAGGCCTTCTCGTCCACGCCGCACATACATGCGAAGAGCTGGGCCAGCGCGCCGAGCCCAGTAGCTATAGCTGTCAGGCAGACTGGGCGCGAGCGGACTTTCGGCTCGTGGTGATGGCGTCCGGGGAAATGGCGGGCGGGCCTTGGGTTGCGGGACACCAAAACGCCTCGCGCAGGCCGACCGACCTCGACGCCGCGTCGGACGATGCACATGGGGATCCGTTAAATCCGTTTCTGGGGATAGGTTTGTGGGCGCGTAGTTGTGCGTATTTGTTCGCCCCGATCGAGGCAGGTCGGCGATGCCTCGGGCGTGCCAAAGCCCACTAGTAGTGCGGGGGCGCCTGGATTGGAGCCGACTTGCATAGAGCGAGAACATGCGGAGTCCTTCAGATTCGGATGAGGCCTCCGACTACACACCACCTGCGAACAACGGTGTGGACCTACCTTCTGCGGACGGCTGTCGCTGAATGTCGTCTCTCTCATAATTCGCATTGGTCAGTGAGGAGACCGTCCGAGGCGGGGTGCCAGGCTGCGTGCGCGTGATGTGCGTAGCGGTAGATGGCAGACTCGTGATGGGCCGCGTTAGTCGGGTGGGATCGGGAATAGGCTTCGTACCTGAGGGTTTCCCGCCACGCATGCTGTACATAATACGCGAGCCTGCAGGCAAGCCGCGAGAGGGTGCTGCTGACGATCAGCCCATCACGAATGGCAGCATCCCTGTCCACCAGCCGAGCCGCGGCGAGACGGTGGACGTCCGGCCGCACCGCAGAATATAAAGCAGCCTGGCATGCGGGGACGTGCCACCAGATTGCGTTTGCGCGCGCGATCGCGGTGGTGGTGGCGCACCCGATCCGCCACTGCGCCACCCGGGATGTTCCTGCTGTCCCACTGGAAGCAAGTTCGATTACTATTACTACTGTCGGGCCTGCAGGGCCAGGATTGACAGTGTTCGTTGCGCGCGGACTCTATACACAGCCCTGGCACTGGCACTGCGCGCAGACAGCGCTGCCGGACACGCCTGGGAGGCAAGGATGAGCTCATCGCTCCGTCAAGCCGGCCGTATCTCGTCAAGTCCGAGGGTGGTGGACTCCTCTTTCCTGGGCGGAGGCAGTCACGAGTTCGCCTTGCCGTTCCAGGCCCGCGGCCGCTGGCTCACGAGAGGCAGCGGCAGACTCGGACGGCGTGTCTGATGAGTCGCCGTTACAGCGACCGTACATACGTGATCTTCATCGCCCCAGACGGAGCCACTGACCGGTCCCGAACAAGTCTCGCAGCAGCGGCCAGGAGAGTGGCACGAACGTTCGTGCGGCGCCCGCCGCCGCTAAGTAGTAGCTCTGTACTTACAGCATCTGCCAGCAGCGCGATCAGCGCAGCAGCAGCAGCAGTGGTGGTGCACTTCCGTAGCAGAACAGGAACTGAGAAAAAGAACAAAGTCACTGCCGTCGTGCGCGCTGGCCCGGCTGAACGCTTTTGCTACACCTGCGTCGTCGCCGCCTCTGCGGCTGCGTTCCCAAGAGCGGCGCAGCCCGTTGCCGAGGTCGTCTATCCCGTTTCGGCCAGAGAATCGCACCGTTCTTCGAGGGCAAATCAGCAGGTGACGTAAAGCGACGCGCCGATGCGAAACGGGCAGCTCTCGCGGTTCGCCTGCCAGCCAGCCAACGCGGTTCGCGGCGGCGAGCGTAAGCAGGCTCACCAGCTCGGCTCATGACACGTAATAGGCCGATCGAACGTCCCGATGGCTCAGGGCTGCGTTCAGGCCGGCCCTTGGGACGAATGGCAGACTTACTGCCTCCGACATTATTATCGAGGCCGACGTGCTGGGTGCACGGCGTTCTGTGGCGGGCATCAGGCCTTCAGGAGGCGCGAGACGTAAGGAGGACGCCGGCTTCACGCGCTCGCGGTCGGGGACCCTGTGCAGCGGGGTATTATCTGCGGCGAGCAGGGTTTCCGGGGCTTCCGGCGCACTTGGGTTGATAGACCGCCGCGCTGCGCCCGCATCACATCGGACCAAGTCTGCGGGGAGCGTTGAGTAGAATTGGGATGTGCGCCGGGGACGTATATGATTAGCGTGACAGACAGGGACACGGAGCCAATAGCTGCGGGACGCGGGGAGGCTGCCCTCGCGCAGCGGGCGATTTGAAAAACGTCATGCTCCGTGCAGCGCAGGATGGTGACGAGAAAGGCAGGCGAGGACGCGCGGACGGGATCACGGCGCGTCTGCGAGGTCGCTAGTGCGGAGTTGGGGTCGCTGAGTGCAGTCCATCGTGGACGGGGATGGATGTGAGGGACAGAGTCCGGTACGCGACGCGATCCGTCGGTGGTGCGCTGACTGAGGCATCGGCGGAGGTGGACGCGCGTGATGCCCACGTTGTGGAGGCGACGGGAGGGGGGAGAAATAGACGAAGAGGTGCAGTGCCGCCGTGCCGTGCACACATCAGAGCATAACGGCAGTGCGAAGATGGAATCGACGGTGGAGGGTGCCGGCGATGCTATTTCTGGCAGGACAAAAAAGAGGACGGAGAGCAAGCTCACGACGCAGAAGGGAAAGAACGCGGTACATACATGGGTCACGGTGATGGGCAGAGCGGGCGGGGTGGGGAGATAAGGGAGCCATTCGAGGAAGGCAGAGGACGGGTCGTTGGCTGAGGGAGGATGATGTGATGCGGGGAGACGGTTGAGGGAGAGAGAAAGGTGAGGGATGGATTCGCGCATCGGAGGACGTGCGTACGTACGGATGGGGAAGACCAATGGAGTAGAGGGAGTATGACGAAGTGGGCATGGTCGCGGAGGTGAAACGGGAGTAGAGTTTGTTGGAGAGGGGACACGTGGGCCTGCGGAGGGCGAGAACGAGAACGGGATAGGGTCCAATGCGGGAAGGAGGCCGACAATGGTGCGGTGCCGGGGGCCGGGCGGAGTGGGTGGGTGGCGCACGCTGTGGCAGAGGACCACGGCGACGTTTGCGGGCGGGCGTGGGGGCGACAGCGTGGGTCATGTGATCCGGAGAAGGAGGAAGAGCAGCAGCCAGAACGAGCGGGGGGCCGGGCCAACGAGAGAGCTGACGCGGGGAGGGCCAGCCAGCGGGTGTGGGGAGTTCTCCCGCGAGATGGAATGGGGAACGGGCCCAGCGGAGGGTTGCCAGATCGGGGGGAGGCAGCGGGGAGCGCCAGGGCCGGTTGGACGGCCGATCGCAGAAGGGCGAGGGCGAGGCGAGATCGGACGCACGATGCGGCCAATCTCCGTCTGCGCTCATCTCATTCGATTCTCCGCTTCGCTCTCTCTCCCTCCTCTCCCCGCTCTCCGACTCTCTTCTCTAGGCGCCCCCCCTTCCCGCCTTCATAAGTCCGCCACTGAGCATGCCCTACCGACACGCCCTCCCCCGCCATGCCGCTTCCGTCTGCCCGCAGCCCCTCCCTCCCCGTCCCCGACGACGTCCTCCTCATCATCGCCCAGCTTCTCGGCACCGTCGACCGCCTCGGCCCCCCGCGCCATCTCCCCGCCCTCCTCGCTACCAGCAAGCACGTCTACAACGCCCTCTGCTTCAAAAATGCCCCCACCCTCTACGACTACATCTTCTGCGCAAACTTTGACCACCGCGCCGCCTACCGTCGTCTCGGCGTGCGCGCAACCCGCTCCCAAAACCGCGCAACGCAGCTCATCAAGGTCTGCCGCATGCTCACCCGCATCCGCACCGCCGATATCTACGCACCCGGGCTCGAGGACGATCTCTGGACCGCTTTCATCATGCTCGCAGAAAATGACGGCAAGAACTACGCCCAGCTCGAGTGGGCCGGGCTGGACAGGTTTGCCGAAGCATTCATCGTCAACCGTTTGTGGGAGAACCGCCACTTGCACTACGGCTGGCCGGCAGAGAGCACCGTCAACTCGCTCGCCATCTGGTCGTTCTTCATCATGCTGGACGCAGGTGCGTGCAGAGCACTTAACTTTCTGACACCTCGCTGAAGCCGATCCGTGCGCATCCCAGACAAGCTCGCCGCCATCCCTCAAGACAGGAGGAATGTCATTATCGAACGTATTCGTCCGTACGTCGTCACCGCACTCCGCTACCCTTCCTTCCACGCACCCGACAAGCATTTCACGTTCCCGCTCCCCGAAGATCTCGGCCACGACTTTCCGTACACCCTCATGACGCCGCACGGGTTCTACCCACAATACCGGCACCCGGAGCACCTCCGCGAGCGCATGCGACACTTCAACTTGCGCATCGAGATCAGCGCGCCGCTCATCGCCCAAGGTGCGAAGCTGCTCTATCTTACGCTCTACGAGACGCGCCTCCCCCACTCCCCCGAACTCCCACTCAACCGCGAGCACGCGATCGCGCTCGGGCGCACGTTTATCGCGCCCACCATCGCGGATATCGACGAGGCGAACGCACACCGCGCCGTCACGCTCATTTCTCATGGTACGTGGGACTGGCGCGAGCGGCTCGACGCCGCGCAAGGCAAGTTGGAGGATGACGGGGTCTGGCGGACGACGCTGACCGCGACGAGCGTCGCGTGGGACAACGACTGGCACCGCTGGTGGGGCTGCATCGACCCCTGGGTGAACGAGCCCCTCAAGGGCGTCGTGTACACGCTCGGAGCGCTCAACGGGCTCTGGCAGGGCCGACTGCTCGTGCGTGCCTCCCTTTCGTGTTCTCTCATGCACGCAGCGACGACTGACCCCGTCTCTCCCGTGCCTTTGCCCGCGAACAGGTGCCGGACGTGAACCAGTACCAGGCCCTCGTGACGTCGCCGGAGTTCCCCCAGACTTTCTCCATCATGAACCCGCGGCTGATGACCTCGCCGCTGTACATGCGCCTGCGCGAGCACCACTGCGTGAACCCGATGCGGCCGGTGGAGCCCGCGCCGCCGCAGCACGAGGGCGACACGGACGAGGGCATCTGCAACGCGTGGTTCCCGACGGTGAGCCTCACGGAGCAGGGCGGGCGCGTGCGCGTCGAGGACGAGCGCCGCCGACAGGTCAGTGGGTTGCCTGTGCTGTGCGCGTGCGTGTGGGCCGGTTGCTGAGGCGTGCTTGTTCGCGGCGGCAGGTGCATATATACGAGACGTACGTGCAGGGCAGGCCGAACAGCCATGACGAGGCGACGTGCGTGCAGTGTATCCAGAGGCGCGAAGACGAGGAGGCGGAGTTGGCGGAGAGGGTGGCGATGCATGCGCATGCGGCGAGTGGGGAACCTTTTGAAGAGGGCCACCACCACCACCACCACCACCATCACCATCATCACCACTACGTCCAACGCCATGGCCATACGCGCCACTACCACCATCACCACCACGAGCCGTCGGATGTCGACACGGACGTGGACGACGAGCTGCAGCAGACACGCGCAGACGCGCAGCAAGCCCTCGGCCAGAACCCCGACGCGGTCATCGACGAGGTGATGCGCGAGGGCGAGGGCGACGCGCCGCCGGACTCTGAAGAGGACGAAGACGCGAACTCGGAGTACGCCGACTCTGAGGACACGGCCGACTCCGACTCCGCGGCCGGGTCCGACGCGGAAGACATCGAGGAGTACATCCGCCACACGTGCAACGGCGTGTGCGACATCATCCTCACGGGAGAGGTACGTCCCCCCTTCTCCCTCTCCTTCTCCCTCTCCCTCCCCCGCGCGTTCGGCTGACGCGGCGCAAGCAGACGCTCCTGCGGCACGGCCAGGCGTGGAACCACTACCGCTTCTACGGGCGCGTGCGCAAGTGGGACGGCCTCGTCGCGCTCGTGCGCGTGCCCGTCGACGACCGCGGCCTCGGCGTGTACATCTTCAGGGGCTACCTCGTCGGCGGGCAGAACCTGACCGGCAGCTGGCGCGCGTACGCGCAGAACCCGAACGCGATCCCGCTCGAGGGCCCGTTCATCGCGAGCAGGCGCGCCGACGCGTGAGCACTTGCGGGCACGCCGTCATCGGGAAAACGCGTGCGCGTCGCGATGCCCCGCGCACATGTGGTGCGTCGGGGTTCGGTGTTGTGGTCGCTCGCGCCCTTTCCCGGAGGGGCGGCGCGCCGCGGCAAAATGTACTATAGGTTTGGACTCTTGGCGCGTGTGCACGCGGCTGTGTACGACACCATTGTATACCCGATTCTGCGCTGTGTGTACTACTATACTTATCCGCATCTCACGACGATATCCCATCCCTCATCATATCACCGTATATGGCATCTATGGCACCTTACACACATGCATCTACGCCTACTCACGATAGACAGACAAGACGGACGGACGGACGGACGGACGGACTCGGATTGGCACGTCCCGTTGCGCATCTTCCTTTCTGCCTGCCCCATCTCATTTCCATTTCCTGCTGCTCATCGTTCAACCGGCCCCCATACACTTTTCATATACCGTCTTCATGGCGCGCGCGCGCGATTTGTTTTCCGCGGCGTTTCATAAATCGTTCTATTTTGATGTACGCTATTTGATTTCACGGCGCGGTGGTGGTGTGTTGGTCCAGCCATGCTTCACGCTGTGTGTGGTATGGCGGGTCTGCCGCACGCCGTCCTGACACCTGGTGACTTGGGTCGTTGTTCTTGTACATGTTAGTGTATCACTAGTTTCTCCTACATCCTTCACGCGTAGTATAAACGAATTAACATTCAGTATTTTTGCACTCGGCCTGCGCACCGCTGTCTCTCCTCCGTACGGCGCCAGAGGCGGCTGCTGATTGTCGATGGCATGTTCGCGATATTGCACGCACGTGACCGCGTCTTGCCGCTGTCTGCCGCGACGTGGACGGTCGCTCGTATCTGCCTCGGCGAGCATGGGGTTGCCTGAGTCTCAGGCTCGCCCAGGGCGGACACACGAACCTTGGCTTATCGCAATGCACGACCCTTCTCTTGTGCCCACCCTCGAGCGATGCACATTCGCCCGTCCACCGCTCTGCAGAAGCACTGGCAAACCCGGGACCGCACCATGTTGAAGATCTACGCCGGAAAGCTCTTCGACCCGTACACGCTCGAGCTGCTCTCGAGGCGGGTGATCACGACGTCGGCGGAGTCGGGCCTTGTGCTCGATGTGCAGCCGTACGACGCGGAAGACGAGGCGGGCGTGGACTTCGCGGACCCGGAGGTAGTGGACCTCAGGGCAGTGACGGTGCTGCCCGGGTTTGTGGACGCGCATATACACCGTACGTGGCAGGTTCTTCACAAGCCTGAGTCGGATGGTGTAGAGAGGTGACGGCGTGAATGAACAGTTTTCTTGCACGCGTACGAGGAGGTGTCCTGGGAGGACCAGGTGACGAAGCAGAGCGCCCCCGAGCGCATTGTCCGCGCGACGCTGCATGCACGCCGGACGCTGATGGCTGGGTATACTGCAGTCCGGTGCGTTTGAGTAGAATCGTGCTGCGTCTGCCGCTGACTTGCATTGTGCGCACAGGGACCTCGGCACGGAAGGAATGGACGATGCGGACATTCAACTGCGCAGACTCATGTCCGGCCCCAACCCAATGATCCCGGGCCCTCGCTATTTTTGCTCGAACCGCGCGTTGACGACTACCAATACATACGGCACGCGGAGGAACTACTTCTTCTGTTGACAACAGCTGACGACGTCTTTGTGTGCGTGCAGGTCCGAAGAGCAAGACGCACTTCAATCAAGACGGCGTAGAGGGTGTCACGGGAGCTGAGGTGGTCGACGGCGAAGTGGAATGCATCAAAGCCGTAAGGCGACAGGTCGGCGGAGGTGCAGACTGGATCAAGGTGCGATCCTCCGTTGCGCATGCCGGCATTATTGTCTGCTGAGCGTCGATCGCATGTCGCAGGTGTACGCCGGTGAATTATCCGACTTTATCGTCGGCAACGCCCACTGATTCATTGCGCTGTAACGGCGATCAGACTATCGTCCACGCTCGCGGATGGCAGACGTCTCTACTTCCGCTGGGCAGGCGGATATCGCCACATTCAGCAGGAAGGAGCTCGATGCGATTGTCGCTACCGCACACCAACTGGGCGTCAAGGTTGCCGCGCACTCCGCGCACTGGAACATCAACGGCACTTCCATCGCAAGCGGCCCCGGCTTTCACACAGTGGAACACGGCTATGACATGTTATTCGATAGGCCGGACGCGAAACACCTGCGTGTCTACAGGGGCGATACGCTGGGAATCAAGACGTACTGGGTGCCGACCCTCGCTGCGTACTACTCCATGTCGAAGGCGTCCCCAGCGAAGTGGGAGCACTGCCAGCGAGTCTTCCGGCACGCATTGGACCGTGGAGTTGAGGACATTGCCTGCGGCGGAGACACGGGCGTATTCAATCACGGCGAGAACGCGTTGGAGATGAAGCTGATGGTTCGGTTGGGCGCAGACTGGCGTAAGGTGCTCCGCTGGGGGACGTTGAATGGCTGGCATTGCATACGGAGCATGGCGTGGGAGGGCGAGGAGGGGTCCGAGCGACTGGCGCAGGTGGAATCGCTCTCGGAGGACGTGCGGCTTGTGGGGGACAATGAGGTCCCGTTCGGCGCGATCAAGAAAGGGTTCGCGGCGGATATCATTGCGACGAGCGGGAGTCTAGAGAAGGCCTTCGAGAATGCGGTGGACAAGAGCGCCATTGTGTTCGTGATGAAGGGTGGGAGGGTGTACAAGCGAGATGGGAAAGAAGTAGCGTAGTCGCCGTTTCAACGAAGCTTACTGACTAGACACGGCGATTTACGCAATAAGCTACTTGGGTGACCGGTAGTAAAACATTCCACTCGTGGCGACGGCGTGACATGCTATATCGCGGCCGCACCGAGGCCGGTGGATCAACCAGGTACAATGACGGAGGAGCCGTACTTCTCTGTCAGCGTTGCGGTGAGTGCTACTCACGGTGCTCGCTTGTGACGCCATGACTGCCTTCTTGAACTCCGACAAATGAATGTAGTAGGTCGACGCACTGAGGTGCAGTCTGTGCGTCCTATGAAGTATCCTTCTCGGCCAACGTGCCTCGCCAATGGTTGTACTCTATGCCGCTCGCGAGAGGGACGTGTTACGCAGAGGTGGCTCACATACCCTTTGCGAGTCAGCCAGCGGTCGGGTTGGACGTACGGGCCTTTTGCGAAGGTGATCTTTTCTGCGGGGAACCCCGGCTGCGACATATGATTACAGTGCTTCTGTCGTGTTCTGATCTGTGTAGAGGACGACAAGTCGTATGCACAGTTTACGGACCGCATCACGAACGAGCGCACCTTCACACTCAGCACTGTGCCCCTTGAAACTCGGCGACCATCGCACCACGGCGACTTGGTGCATCAAGCCTACCGCGGAATGGAAGGGCGTGTCTAGACTATGAATATGTCTTGCTGCCACATTCAAGATGGCATATGACGGTCTTCTGCCAAGATCAGTTCGGCGAAGTGCTGGGTTCCGTAATGCGACTTGGAATTGACGGAGCATGAGGCCAGTCGGCAGACGCCAATTGCTTTAAGTTCGTTGTTATGGGTTAGCCAGGAACAAGTTCGACGAGCAGAGTGGGAAAGTGTGCCCAGTTCGATACCCTGGCTGGCCCTCAAGCGTCTCGTTGGATAAGTGCGGTTATTACAGCTGGACGTTCTGAATCCTGGCGTCCCGCGTAAGGCAGAGGACAGTGTGGGAACGCTGAGTCATCAACGAGCAATATGTGAAGAAAACGAGGCGCTCACAAGATATCAATCTCTTCCCTATTACCTCCACTGCGCTGGCACTACTCCGTGTCCTCATGGGGATCCGTTCTACAATCGTAGCTCCATCTCGAGCTTGTCAATGAATGTCGAAGTCTCCCAGTTGCTATGCCATGTACTGCCGTAAATCCACACCAGGTTGAACCTTCGCAAACTTACCTTGACGGTGACACGCAGTTTGGGCAGTCGTCCTACCCGGACCGCATGCATCGTACATCTCTCCCCGCCTATATGCTACTCACCATTGGTTGTCATGGACCTGCTTTCTGGCAACATCGAAGAAGTGCCTCGCGTCGCCAAAGACCCATGTACCAAGTCAAGGCCCTTCGCGCGACCCTACGCGTAGCGTCTGTTACAGTCGTGGAATATGGACGCGGTTCGGTTCCTCTACCGCCCGGCTTCGTTATGAAGTCAAGTGGATATGGAGGTTCGGATCGCTTCAAAGTCTTTAGCATTGAGCTCAGCTCCCGCCCCGTGGCGTCTCGTCTTGCTGTACTCATAGAATTGGGACATACACACCTTTGGTGAGCAATTGATGCCGCTTGCAATGTTAATATTTTTGTCGAATTTCTCCGCGCCCGCCACTGTTCCGAACTGACGAAGTAAGCACCAAAATATGGTGACATGTGTATGATCAAGTGCATGTTAAGTACGTCATGAAATGTGCCATGTTATCCGTCTATCAGCTGCTGTCTCATGCAACATGCAAGGTCAGAGCTTCTTCCTAGAGTGCATTGCTTTTTGCGCGCTCCAATAGTCTGGAGAGTATGCATGTCTGCCACCGACCATTAGCCCATTAAACCGAGAGACCGGGAATTTGACTGGGCATCAAGTGGGTCCAATTCGTGCGAGATGGGTGAGTGAATGTTAAACGGTGCGATATTGTTCGAGTAGCAGACTACCAGGGAGTCGTATCGGATACATCCAAACGTCGCGTGTCAGTGCATGCCCGTCTCCAAGGTGCTTTACTGCGTAACGCAATGGGGTGCTGGAGACTACATATGGTGTGCATGGACATCTTGCATCTCGTGGGCAGAACTCGTTCACAAGACGGCCTGGCAGCGGCACCACCTAAATGATACCTCCGGGGCGCAGAAAAACAAGACCCTGTCGGGTCCGCACCATCTCCACGGAAGTTCTGCGTCTCAAAGGCCCGTTAGCCTCGTGGGCTAAGGGGTGGTCGAGGCTCGACGCTTAGGCTTGGTGGACGGAAGACTACCAGAATTTTGTCATGTCTGGTGAGTGGTCCGAGTCTCGTGTGCGTCTCCGCGAGGCTGATTTCAATTACGGCGAGTGTCGCGGAGATGAGCATTCAGCGCTCAGCGCGCTCCAGTCGATGAGTTCTGGTGTGGTTGCTACGTATCACGGCCGCGTGCAGCGGTGCTTCGGACTCACGTCCCCTTCACTGGCTGGCTCCATTATGCATGTGGCCCCCATGTATGAAACCATGAAGGCCTGACGACCGTCCCACTCCCCTAGTCGAGTCCCAGCGGTACCCTCGCCGACACGCAGCCTCGCTTAGCTATGGTGACATGCAGCAGAGGGATCAAGAACCCAACGATTCTGGAATGAGGTCTCGCGGTCAGGTTGCAACCGGCAGCTATAACGGAATTCACATGGAAAAGTGGGTTTCGAGTGAGCGTGTGCCTACATCGTGCGCATAGATCGGCGATCCGTAACTGGGTCGCGTGGACGGACTCAGACTCTAGGTTCATTAATCTCAAGTCGAGTATGGTGTTACGGCACATATTCTCGACACAAGCTGTCCTCTATAATGCTATATTAGCCGATATCCCACTGAAATGCCCTCCGAAATCCTCTGTAGGGTAAGCGGGCAAAGTAGTACCGCCTTGATCGAATCAATGGTACCGGTCCATGAAGTCGGCCGTACCAAGAACCTGGGTGAATGCAGCATGCTCTCTGCGATAGTCGGGAGAGGGAGGTTCGAGACAGGCTAGAGTGCGAAACGTCCTGCCCGTTACTCGGGATGCGACCAGCTACGAGCATTCGCACTTCGTATTTGTTCGGTACATTCGAGAATTGGTGGTCCAAGGTCGCCAGTTGCACTCAGCGGTATAGTCCGAGAGTAATGGGAACTGACGGCATTTTCATCCAAATGAAGTTTGTATCTACTGGAGGCGCGGTATTCGACAATTGTTATAATATACCGTTTGTTAATGTGTTGATGCTCGAACCTGCGAGCCGGTCCATGTCCATGCTCGCATTGACAGTGTCCTAGGTAAGCGCAGCGTCATACTGTTGGCATGAGACAGACATAGGGCAGAGAATGGTAAGGTTGTTCAATAACATGCACAACGTCATAACGGACATCGTCGTTAGCATGGACGAGAGAGACGATGTGAGTCACAGTCTTATCCATTGGTCATCGTCCATGAGTAAGTTTGAGCAATGCTGCATGACTCCCGACAGTGGCTACCAAACATTTTAATTACAAGCGCGGGAATATTTCACGGGCCAATGACCGCGTTGTCGCACTCACAGAACTTAGCTCGACGTTCAGGAGGGAAAGAAGGTGAGAGAGGGCTTACACGAAGCGGTTCGAAATATACAAGGTATTTGTTTGCATCGGTCGTCCGAATCGCCCGTAGGACGAAACTGGACGTTGCACTGCAAATCTTCAGAATCTGAAGCAGCTAGGAATCAGGTGTACACACCACGCGATTTCGTTCTCCCCTAGCCACATCTGATGCTCTTACTACTCGAACATCATATCTTGTCCCAACTTCGATGCGCCACCAGCGTAGATCCGGAGGTATCCTGAGCTCCCCGTGGTGCTTAGCATCCAGGAAGTTATGTCTCCAAGATGATTCCACTTCAAGGTTCACGTCCAGACAGAGATAACGAAGAGTGAGCTCCGCGTCCCGTACGCTTGCCGGAAACGTGTGGAAGATGGTGTCTTCAAATGATCTCATGTTTTGGATGCATTTACGCCGCGCGCCCCCCGCTGAATATCTCGCCGAAGAGGACAGCGAACTTCCAAACATACTATGCCACTCGACTTGACGGCGGCACTAACATGAGCCTGTCACGCAGCGCACTACATTAAGCAATTCGTTACTCCGTGAAACAGCTGTATGCACTCACCCACCATCTTGCGAGCTGCGCCCCACATGTGCGATAAGAGTTTATGTCGAACAGTTCGACGGCGAAGTATCGGGAACGCGCGGAGCGCCTGTTCTACCGCTGGATGAGTTCCATCATGCCAGAAGGAAGCAGGCTGAACGCTGTCCACCGCTGCGAGGAAAACTCTTGCCTTCAGGTTGACGACCGTCCTGGCTTTCCTTGGTCCTTGGAGGTGAAGTTGGTCAACCAACTCCAGAAGATATGTGCTTGTGGCATTTCGCCAGTTAGCGAACAAGCCTGCGGAGCCGCGAACATATTCGGGCGTCGGCCAATCGATCACGACAAGAGGCTGTCCGCGTGCGGGTCTAGTGCTCTCCAGCGAAGTGTCGAGGCTCCGAGTACTAGGGAATAATCGTGCGAGATCCACTAGCCCGGGTAGGTTGCTGTTATCTAATGCCGCGAGATATTCCACGCTCAGTAGCTGGAGCTGTGGATCCAAGTCCAACCTGGCTCCGAAGGGTTGTTGAGCTGGCGCTCGAACGACTCGTTGTGGAGGTGCACGTAGTACGAGCTTCCGGGGTGCAGACTGCATCTTGCTGAGGAACCTCGAGGTATTTGGTCCCAAAACCTGCAGCTCTATCTCCGTCAGCTGCGTCATACAAGACAACGCATCAACTAGTCGTGGTTCGTGCTGCATCCAATGTTCTGCAGAGTGCAGACCGAGCGTACAAAGGCCGGTTGACTTGTAGAGCAGGTCAGCCAACAGTGTGGCCCCTTCTTTGACTCGGAGGTACATAGTTCGCGCGTGCCGTTACCACTTTGGCTGACGCATCGGCGACTGCCGCTAAGACCAGGCAATCAATCCGCAGTTCGCGCAGAGCGGAGAGGCGATCGCGTTTCTCGTTGAGCATGTACTGGCGGAACCTGATCACCTTCCCAAAGGAGGAGATGGTGGCAGACTGCAGCGCACTATTGCTGGCGATGGGGTGGAGAGCGCGAGCTGTGCGCGCGAGAGCTGATGCGCATCGGCAGGTGTGGGAGATGGTGTTTATGAGTACATCGTCGTTCAAGGTAATGGTTTTCGCTGCAATTTGGCGGACAAATCACCAGTCTGCGCAGATCTAAGTTCAAGGCGTCTGAGCTAGTGCTTTACGACTTGGTAGGAAGGCAAAATGATTGCATACGTACGATCCGTTGGACTCGCAGTGTATCCTCAAGGTAGAGAATTATTGTTGTACAACTGCAAACTAGCCAGATTGATTCCGACCCTGCGCTTCCTGTGCCTTGATATGTACCACAGCTCCAGCACGGCCCATCTACGCGCCCATGTTCTTCACAGATCTCCTACACTGAAGCGCCCCAGAACTCTGCTTCCGCAGGAGATCCCGATATCGGATCTGTTCTGGGTTTTCCGGGTGTCAATTCTTCTCCGAGTTCAGCTCAGCCGTCATCTCAGCAGTACGGCGCGAGCGACGAGGCAAAAGATAACAGTCCAAGATACACACGCTGGTGGAGATTGGCCGGCACTGGCAATGCCCATACTGTGATACTTGATCCAGCTATTGGGGCAAACATCGCTGCCTTCATGTCTTCCAGATATCCTCGGTGCGATACGACTGCATGAAAGACGTCGACGATCAATACTAATCCTTATCCTGATGTACTATCATCACTTGGCGTCCGTGGGCCGTGGCGTCTCATGACTCGACGGATTTCGTTGTGGTTGGTAGGCTACATGTTGTTGAGTATGTCAGTAATCTTATGCATGTATGCGAAATTAATATGGAACGCTCGCCTCAAGTGAGCTGACGAATGTGACCTGAGGAGAGCATATGATACTAGGAAGCCTAGACCACTGCATTCGAGCGGAATCGAGCTGTCTCTGGGCTACAATTTGTGTAATTTGAAACGAGTGCGTTTTCATGTCCCTCTATCCTGGATGTCGGGTGTAGGTGGAAATCGACAGCCTGGCGTTCAGTAGCGCGCGACCGACAGTTTCCCGATCAGGCTACCCCCGCGGGGGTAATGATGACTAATCCGCCGACTCTGAAGTGTTCTGCCACCTCCTGCCGCTTGGAGTTGCTGTAGCTTACCCCGCAATTCGAGCATCCTTGCTTAGTTGCCACGGACGATCTCACCGACTCTGCTGCTACCGTGCTACCATGGCGGAGTCCATCTCCCAGACGTTTCCGGCCTCGAAGTTGGGTGAGTACAAGGTGATTGAGGAGATCGCGGAGGGAACGTTTGGAAAGGTCAAAAGTGAGTACCGCCCGAGTGTCAACGTGGTTGACTGAACTAAAACGATTGCTACTAGTGGCTTTGCATACGATCACTGGACACAAAGTTGCTATGAAGTATATTTCGAAGCAGGTGATTGCGACGAACAAGACCAAGAACCGTGTTCAGCGGGAGGTCGAGTACATGAGGATGCTCCGACATCCTCATATCATCAAACTGTAGGTCATTCGCGATTCTCTACATCGCAGAGCGAACAGAATGTGTTACGCGTTTGTGGGCGTAAGTCAATAAAAGGCATTGGATGTGTGAGGTCTTGGGCAAGGACGTTTTGGGCCAAGACCATCGACTACATGTTCCTCGGTATCCTTCCCACAAACTCGCCCTGCATTGATGCATCATACAATCCAATGGCGGTTCTGGGTACTCGTGGCCACTGTCTTCCACTTAGTTCCTTCATAGATCCGGCGCGCAGTATTCATTTAAATCTACCGCTAACCTGCATTGCATGATAGGTACGAAGTCATCTCGACAGCCACGGACATAATCATCGTCCTCGAGTATGCCGGTGGCGAGCTCTTCAACTATATCGTTGAGCACGGCCGCATGTCCGAGAGCAAGGCGCGCCGATTCTTCCAGCAAATAATCTCTGGCATCGACTACTCGCACCGACTCAAGATCGTCCACCGCGACCTCAAGCCCGAAAACGTGCTGCTTGACGCTGATTTGAATGTGAAAATCGCTGACTTCGGGCTATCAAACGAGATCAAAGATGGAGACTTCCTCAGCACGAGCTGCGGCAGTCCGAACTACGCCGCACCGGAGGTCATCCGCGGCGGCCTGTACACGGGCCCAGAGATTGACGTGTGGAGCTGCGGTGTGATCTTGTATGTGATGCTCTGTGGTCGGCTACCGTTCGAGGACGAGGACGTGCAGTCCTTGTTCACGAAGATCAGCCGTGAGTTGTACACGCTTCAGTTGCGCCGTGATACGACTCATTCGCCGTCTTCCCTTCAGAGGGTGTGTACTCTATGCCCGCGTACCTCTCCCCCGACGCGCAGGACCTCATCTCGCGGATGCTCGCTGTTGATCCCGTCAAGCGGATAACTGTGCCAGAGATCCTCCAACACCCCTTCTTCACAACCGACCTCCCGCGTTACCTCCAGCCCCTCCCGCCAAAGCCTACCGTCTTACCTACGTTGTCGTCTCTTGTCACGCCACCGGTGAAGGCACTCGACTTCGAGATCATAGACGGTTTGGGTAGAATCGAGGAGGATGTCGTGGATGAGCTGGCAGCAAGGATGGAGGGTGTTGATAAGGACGACGTTTGGGAGTCACTACGGAGAGATGATGGCCCGCAGGGCAATGCCGTTAAGGTCGCGTACATGCTCTTGCGCGACAAGAGAAGGCTGGGCAGAGATCGTAAGTGGATAGTACATGCGATTGATAGACGGCACCTTACAGTGTTCCATGCAGTCGCTGAGTTCGAGGAACAGGAGAGAGATGCGCAGCTGGCCGCAATGGACGTAAGTTCATCCTTCGCAGCCGAATTATCATGACGGCACGCTGATCACTGCTCGCAGCCACGGAATCTGCTGTCACCGAATGCGCTTTCGCCCGGACCTCCCGATCTAGAGGAGAATCCGTTCGAGAACGAATTTGGCGGGTACGATGAAGACGATCTCGACGATGGACTCGACTTCTCTACACCGCAAGAAACGGAAGTCAACAACTTCGCAGTGCTCAATTCGTCCCTGCCCGATCAGCTTCCCGAACAGCACCACCTCGCTTCCTATGCATCCGCGAAGCGGCAGCCTATCAAGGAGAAGAAGCAGCATCGAACAAAGTGGCACTTCGGCATACGGAGCAGAAGCCCGCCAATGGAGGTGATGCTGGAGATCTACCGGACGCTGAAGAGTCTCGGGATGGAGTGGAAGGCGAAACAGGACCTCGGCGGGCTCGGTGGTGTGCGCCGGGGAGGGGAGAGGGCGCATATCGAGCGGAATAGAGACATGGACACGCCGCACTACGTTGATCTGCGCGCGGCGTCGTCGATATATTTCATCGAGACGCGGGCGAGAGTCCAGAACGTCGTGGTACGTATCGTGTTCATTCCCATCCCCCGCCTGCCGAGCGTTGCTCGGCTCGTGCGTGGCATGTATGCGGACTTGCTGACGGTGACCCTTTATGGCGCGTGCCGATTCAGGTTCTGATGAACCTCCAGCTGTATATGGTCGACTCGATCAACTACCTCGTCGACTTCCATCATAAGAAGACATACACGGCGTCGACGGAGCCGGGCGCGGGCAAGTTCGACATGGCGCACCCGGACCTGACCATGAGCGAGACGGCGTCGCTAGAGTCGACCCGTTCCCTCAAGGAGATCAATATCAAGGAGGACGAGATTGTCTCGCCGTTCGTGTTCATGGACGTCGCGTGCAAGCTCATCCTCGAGCTTGCGGGTGGCGGGGAGTAGGCTTGCTTCCGTTCGAGTGCCACTGGGAGATCTATTGTGCGCGTGTTTGCTTTCGATGTCGTCTGTGCTATGCTTGTGCTACTCATCCTTTTGGTTACCCCCGCATTGTAGCTGTGTGTTCTGGTTGTCGGGATGTAAGAGTACGGCAAAGAAGTCATCACTAGATATGTACAATGGAACTCATGCAACGGCATTGACCGCGAGTGGCTTGCGACGCGTGATATACTGCAGAACGTCTGGGTGATATATCGTCCTCTGCCCTCGTCGGCGAGGGTCTGATGAATGCAGGTGAGTAGTACAACGCTCGGTCAAGCCACCACTATACAATAGTGTCACTGATGCGACAGCGTGGCCGACCGTGCACGGCACCTGTTACTTTTTACTTATCACAAGTAATTTTCAGATAAACATATCTGATTTCATGCCACGCAATGAATCGCCGTCACTCGCACGGTCTTTCTGACCAACGCGGGTGAGCAGCATGGTGTCTGGTGAAGCGATCCATTTACGGATGTAGCATGCACTAATCCGAGTTACAGCCTAGCCCGATGATTGTGAAGTGATCCTTTACGGGCGCCGTCTGCACTAATCCGAGCTGCATCAGTAAGTCCACACGCAGTCAAGTGGCTACGAGCCTGACAGCCATCACAATAGCTTATTTTCTTGCTACCAAAGGACTATTTATGCCGCTGGATGTCCCAGAGAAGGCGCTGTACGAGCTCGTCGCTCAAGTAGTAGGTTCAGATCAATCCTCTTCAGGACTTCCATGACTTGACGTCATGCTCTACGCTGCTTCCTCGTACACCCATAGAAGCCGTTGTGAGCAGGAGACGTCGCGAGACGTCCATATTTGCGAAGACTTCTCGTTGAGGGGCGGTCGACCGCTCCCGCCGCCACGAAGCCTATGACCTCGGCGGCGCGGTACCGTGGAGACACCGTGCCACTCCACGTGAGACGGGGGTCGCAATTTGTCCGCATTGGGATGCCTGTCGAGGACCATCTGGCAGCTGTCAAGCCCACCGCACGAACCCGCCGCCGTCTGCGCAAACTCCTGGTCTGTCGACGTGTCTTACAAGCCTGCGATGTTCCAGTTCCAGCAACATACATACGGCATAGCTGCGAGCCGAAGTGCAGGGTGCGCGAAGAGCCAGACCATCCCTGCTAAGGGGCGCGCCACAGTGGAGGCGGTTGGCACACGCATGGAACGGATCCGCGGTGCTTCGTCGCTGGTTGTGTGACAACGCAAGAGGGTTTCTCTGATAGACATGTCACGGTCAAAGGTGGCCCTTCCTCGATCCGTCACACTTTTGGGACCTCGTACGTCCGTCTTTGGCGAACTGGCTGCCATAGAAGGACCTTCACGCTCGACTCCATGTCGTGATCAGCCACAGCTTGTCAACCCGCCACCCGTCCGTTATAAACCTGCGCCGTCGTTCAACTCGAACCTCATCCCGCCCTCTCCCTCCTTACCTCTCCATCATCCATCACTCGCTCGCCAACATGGACCAGCCCGCCGCCTCCAGGCCTTTCGATCCTTTCTTCGACATGCCGCTCCCCAACCGCAGCGTCCAGTCCTCCATCTGGGCCCCTCAGCCGCAGCCCTCAGAGACCACATGGTCGAAGGCCATCGACGCGTTCACTCGTGCCGACGGCAGCAGCCACCCAGTGCGCCCAGATCCCCGCCGAACCAGCTCTTTCAACTGCCAGGATCTCTTCGGACCTCCTGGGTCGGACACTCGCACGCGCAAGAACGTTGGAGCTATCGGCGACGGCCGCAAGAGAGAGTCCCCTACTTCGGAACAAGTTGTAAGTGGTTAAGTTGACGCATATATGCGCGCATATACTCATTTCGATGGCTTTGACAGCATGTCGAACAGTTATTTCGTACTCTGAACCTCAACTCGCCTGTGCCTGGCCCTCGACTGGTCACTTCCTTCGCTGAGACTCAGCAGGCGTCGCAGGCATCTCCAGATTTATCCCCCATCTCGAATACTGCTCTTCTGACCCCCTCCGACTCTCCCGCCACGAAAACGTTCGACGTCAAGCCGGACGCCAGTCACTACGGCCTTGGCGTCTTCGACAGCTATCAGGGTGACCGTCTCTTCGACACTGGGCCACCTCCCAGGCATGCCGACGCCTTCAGAGAGCCTCGAGCGATGCCTAGGAGCAGCTTTCCTCCTTCTCATCAGCGCGTCGCGAGCTCGTTCCCTTTCGTCGAGCCTCTCTCAGAGATCTCTTCGCCGATTCAACCCTCTCAGCCTTGCTTCCAGAATGCCTATCCTCAGACCAGTCATCATCGCCTTGAGTCCGCTCACGCTCAACAGCAATCTTGGACTCAACAGCCTCGTCTGCGGGCCGCCTCCGGTTGGGTGCAGGCCGATGAGAGGCCGCTGGTTGACTTCACAACAGGAGGCTTTGCACCGGAGCCCACCCTTCGGTCGTCTCAGTCAAGCCACGGCGGTAGCAAGTCTCATGCTCATGAGGTAAGCGTTGATCTGGGCGCATTCTAATATTCTCCCGTGCTCAATGTCCTCGAAGCCGATCAATTTTCTGTCGCTCCTTCATCCGTCTTCTTCGCCACCATACCTTCTCTTTGTAGAGCGCATCATTAGGTCGTCGGACCAGCAGGCTTCGATTTTCCTTCAGCAGAAGCTGAAGGTTGCTGATACCTCTGAGCGAGCAAAGATTGTAGACGCAATATGTGTCAGAGGCTTTGAAATGATGGCTCATCGGTAAGGCGTCGATCCGACAAACAATGATAGCGGACTGACCATTCTGATCCAGGTTCGGCAACTGGGCAGTCCAGAGGTGCTTGGAAGCGACGGCATCCCCTGAGGAGCGTCGCAAGATTGTTACCTGCATGAGGTACGCTCACTGACCTTATATATACCTACTCGAGAAGCTCATCATTTTGTTTTCAGAGGCCGTGTCGTCGATTTGGCTACCAACTGCTATGGCTGCCATGTCCTGCAAAAGGCGCTCGATTGCGAGGAAGACGTCAGGCTGTTGATCGTCTCCGAGTTACTCCTCGGCGACCCTTCTCAGACACTGGTGAACAAGCACGCGTCTCACGTTTGGAGCAAAGTATGCGCGTAGCCTCCGTGCAAGTGACGCATAGCTGACGTCCGTTCATAGATCATGGAGTTGACGTGGACGCACCCCGCTCCGCCCATCTTCGCATAGTACGTGACGCACAGTTGATGACTTCTGGACTTCGCCGACATTTGCTTCTCAGTGTCAACAGATCCCTGAAGGGTAAGTGGGCGGCGCTGGCGTGCCATGAAACCGGTTCTCTCGTCGTCCAGGTATGTTCAGTATCTTATGCTTAGCGTGCTATATGAACTGTATTGCAGCATGCCTTCGAAAACCTTGAGGAGTCCGCGAAGGACGGCATCGTGGATGAGCTCCTCAATCAAGGCTCAATTGTATTTGCCGAGGTGGCGAAGAGTCAGTGGGGCTCTTACTGCATTCAGCACAGTGTGTCTATTCCCGACGCCCTTCCTGCGTGCTCGCGCTAACTGCATGGTCTAGTTCTCGAGCACGGATCTAAAAAGCATCGAGACATGGCCCTCGATCATCTCTTGTCTGGTCTTCTTGAATACGCAACGAACGAGCAAGGCGTGAAGTCGGTTACGAAGGCCCTGAAGGAGGGCGGTAAGGAAACGTTGGACAAAATCATCAAGCGCATGTGCGAGCCAGCAAAGGGGTAAGCGGTCGTACTTCCATAGTGTGGCGTATTCATGACCGTTCACCTTCTTCAAGAGGACGCAGGGCGACGATCGTGGATCTGGCGCTCTCTGTCACCGGGAGCCAGCTCATCGCTAGCGTATTGCCCAACGTACGTGCGCATGCACATGGCCCATAGTGCACGACTGACGAAGACTGGCTAGGCGGACAAAGATCAGCGAGCCCTCCTTTATGAATCTATCCGCGGTCATATCGTCACGCTTCGCGGCTGCAAAACTGGCTCCAAGGTCATCTGGCTCTTCGATCGCATGGTACGATTACTCGATATCGCTATGGCAAACTTGTTGATGTATCATCTCAGCGCGCTTATTATGGCTATTGAGGATGTCGGCTTCTGGAATGTCGACGCACACCTCGACCTTGTCTGAATCGCATCGCATCTGCAGCAATCTCTGATTCGTCTCGACGTGCCGATAACCTTGAAAACCTGAAAACAACATCGATCTCAATACCGTATCATACGAACCAGCGCAAATCATAAACGTATCTCGCATTATCAAGCATCGTATCCCAATGCATATCCAAGCTCAATGCAGGACAACGCCTCATGTTACGCAATTATCTCACTCTCGTCCCCGTAGCTAGCATCAACAAAATGACTACGCCGCATACTGCCTCACGCTCAACGGACTTCGTACGACACTCGCATCATCTCTCTTCATCGCATTTACCAAGCAGTGTTTCTTTATTGCTAGTTTTAACTGTTCAGGCTGTACCCGTCTTCGCGCCATGCGATATTTATCCTTCGAACCCAAGCATGTCTTCGTCTCGTCATCCCTGTCGGCAACACGGTGATTGTAGAATAGTATCTTCGTCGTTTGATCCTCGACGTCCTGTCTTTATGAATAGAGTTGTACATATGTGTGACTTGAGGTTATGTAACCAGTGCATGCGGTTGCCAACTCAATTGCCTTGGCATTACAGCCGCTCGCCACTCCGACGCGCATGTTCCTCAGCCGCCAATACTATGTACTTGGTAGCGCAGCCTTTACAACGTACAGCCAGCCGAATTCTTTCGAACGGCTTCCACTAGCTCTCGCTTCGAGTACTCTGCGGACTTCGGCTCCGGGCTCCTGCAGCTGAGGATAATACCTCTGGCGCACGCTTCGTACCTTTGGGCAGACGTAGTCTTTGAAATGTATTGACAGCATAGTCATGTCTGAGCGAGTCACACCTCCTGCAGCGCACTATCACCACTGCCGGATCAGGTCGGCGACCTGGGGTCCTTATTACAGTGCTGTTCGTCTCTCCCTGGCCTCTTCCGCATCCTAACAGCCATCTGTGCTGGCATGTAGTTCGTCCTCAAAACGAGTTTTGGTGAGAAGTACTCGGGGGTGTTCTCACTTCTATATCAGTTCGACTAACAGATTTCCAGAAGCATCAAATCATGCAAACGAACATGCTTACCTTGAACGAGGATGTCCTGATCACCCTGGTCTCGTACCTTGATTCGCAGAGCGCTCGTCAGCTATCATACACGGCTCGCTCTATCCACCTCATCGCTAAGCATCGCGCGCTGCAGTCGGTCACGCTTCATTCCATCGAGAGGACCACCAAGTTTTGCACGTACATGCTTGGAGACATGCCCCATCGTCTACCTGCCTTACACGAGCTGAAAGTTCATTGCATAGTTCTATCTGCACATGAACTGGTCACACACACTACCGACGACACCGAGGAGTCGTACGCTGCAGCGGCCACGCTTCTAAGCGAGCTGCTACGCCGAGCCAAGAACCTACGAGTGCTCGTTATGGACTCCGCGCAGGCCTGGATGGCGTATGAACCCCAGATGGTCGATGCGATGGCTTCCATACAAACCCTACAAGAGATAGATCTGGCACTCGTCGGGTCGTATACCTCGGAGTTCATCAACAAAATGCGCTCTGCACCTCGCAAGTTGACCTTTCGGAGATCCGGGCCTCTGAAGCAAGGTCGCGGGCGTCTTCAGCTGGATCCTCAACTTCGTCTGCCGAGCGTCGAATCTCTGTCAGTATATGACCCTGACAATCTTCCCGGAGCACCAGACCTTGCACGGGCATTCCCTGGTGCCAAACGTGTCGACCTCAGACGCACGCGCAGCTTCAAAGGACTCAGACCACTCCTTTCCACTGATACCGACGCGGTCCCCTGGCCAACCTTGGAGCGTGTCCGCGGCTCAGTCATCTCATTTGAAAGGTGGAAGAGTGCGAACACCGTACACTTACTACAGCTGGTCGGCCAGCTCTCATCTACCGAAGCATCTTCATCATGGAGGGGCCGTGCCCTCGCTGGGATACTAAGGGGCCGAGTCACATACTCATCTGCCATCCCTATAGTCAGCAACTTCCAACCTGTCGCGCTCATCCTGGAACTCGACGTGACTGCGGGACTGGAAAATCTAGCGGAGCTCATCCGGGGTTCAGCACGACTGCAGTATCTGGCCGTCGCTGTCGCTTCTGATGATAAGGATCGTCTGGACCACGTCGCCAGTTGGTGGGTGAGTGTGCATGAATCCTCGTGTACCGAAGCTGAAGGCCCAAATACGTGGACTGATCGCGGTGATTTCTAGGGCGCGTTCTGCTCAGTGCTCACGGACAGTAGCGTCTTATGCCTTGAATTTCGCGTCGCATGCAGACAAAATATGTCATTTCCCCCAGGACGCTCTCTCTCCGGTAATGCTGGCCTGATTCCTTACCAGGAAACACTTGTCCGCGCGGTCGAGGCTTCGGTGGGCAAAAGCACGCCTAGCACGCTTCGTTACCTTTCCCTCGACTGCAGTCCCATGGGGAACTCGCCTTGGAGATATGACTACCTCGCTCCGGAGGAAGGTCAAGAGGTCAAGACGCCTCCTGACTTACGTTGGTGGAGCGTAGAAGGCGAGGGAACTGCGCGTACCACAAGGGTGCTCGATGTGGGTCAGGGAGAACGTATCGCTGCGTATCTCCGCTCTGTTCAGTACGATTATAGCAAGCCCTTCAATGGTAAGTATATGATGGCCTGTTGTGAGCACTGTACCTAACTGATTTGCGACGGACAGAACGTGACGTCCCAGACTTGTGCCGATGACGAGTCCATAGGGTGTCTGCGTATCAAAATCTCGAGACGAGCGCGGAGGAACATTGTGGTTGAAAGTACTATAGCGTATAACATAATATTCCAGGTTGATATGTGTTGTTGGCTGTTGGACTACGACGCAGAATTACACGGCAGCAAAGTTCAAGCGTCCACTGCCCCGAAATTCGGACACACCGTGGGTATTTTAGTGACCACGTGGCATGCCTGCAAAACCAGGCGCGCGTACGCAACTAGGCTTTCCTTCCAACGCACCTTCAGTCAAATTGCAGACGTCGCCTTCCGTTCCACGGCCCGTCTGTGCCATTACAGGGCGGATACCGACCGGATGTCTAAGTGCTCGACTCGCTGTCACGCTTCTCCAGACATTCTATTCGCAGTACTGGAGAAGCAGAGCCGGTAGTCCGCACATTCCGAGTAGTATCATCGTTTCAACATTCACCTCAGAGTTGCAGGATAACATGTAACTAGATATACACATATATCATGCCTCACAGACTGACCATGCTCTCGCCATAGTGGTCAGTCTAATCTTAACAATGGATCAACATTGGACACGAAGAGTATCACACTCGTCTATGTGAATATCAACCTCACCGGGGTCGCTGCTGCCGTACGCACCCGTACGCAAACCCATTTGGCGTATGCATAATGCCCCTTCAGAGTCCTGCGTCGCTGTAGCGTGTACGTCGGTCATGTATCCCATTCACTTTGAATTGACCTTACTACTCACAGCGCTTCCGAGTCTGTCAGCTGTGGGGTCAGACAATACAGTTCACGGCGAGAGGGTGTGAAGCTTGTCCTCGTTCCGCGAATCAGCATCGGAAGTAGGCCTTCTTGCAAGAGTTCTTGCCTACTGTGTCCTAGGCCCTTCGACGACGCCGGTCCCCCGTGAACGAGGTTGACATGCCAGGCGCTGAGACTTCGTGGCATCACTGAAATGTACGTAAAGCACGCCTTGTCTATCGATCCTGACACTCGAAGCGACTTCGATAACACCATCGCGGTACCCCTGTGTCTCCAAGATGCTGTTGATAAGTTCTTCCCTCTCCATCTCCATCTATTTGGTGTATCTCGAGCCATTCCTTACCCGACGTGATTCATATTCGCGAGGCGCTGCCCAACGGAGAACAGGTCGAGAAAGTGACAGGATCATGGACGCTTCGCTCATTCAGTCCGTGTCTGGGAAATATTGAACGGAAGGGAAATACCTTGAGGTTAGCGCGCCGATGCGAATTTTCATCACCTATGAGTATGGAATCGCACACCAGCGTTGACTAGCGCAGTCCGGGACTCATCAGCGCACTACTTAGCTTTCGCGCAGTCGCTAAAATGCTAATGCATCTCAATATTACACATCATCTCGAATATTTGCTATCGTAGGGCGCCATCCCTTTACAAATCGCTGTATTGCCCATTCACCGGAGTATACGCCACCCCGCTGTTCCATGGCAAGAAAAACAGCCATTGAATCGCCAGCCGCCCGACAGCATGCGACATGGCGTCCTGAACAGTCATGATAACGGGTACTGAGCCAGGCAAGCGAAATGAATGCGCCATCCCCCGTTCCTAGCCGCGCTCTTACAGTCAGCGGGAGTAATTTGCGCGTAAGCCCGCTGGGCTTAAGGCCGACATTGTAAAGCTATGTACATACCTGTCATGCCTAGCTTCTACGACGTGTCGTAAGTTTAACGTGCGGTGCCTTGTTCCATCCGTCTATTCGGATAAAGGCCTCGTTCGCGCTACACCCCAGGGCCATGCCGTAAGACTCCAGCGCTACAGCGAGTCCGAATGACTCCGCTCGGACAAGACTCGTCTGAATTTCTACATGCCTGAATAACCTTGTCTGTTACTTGACATATAGCGCCATGATCGAAGGGTTATAGATGCTGTATAGCGTTGGCGGTCTCAGAGGAGCAATAGACGACTCACCAACGCAGCGTGTCACCGCAGACATCGACCCTGTGCGCCAGACTCCCCGTGTCATCAGAGACCCGCACGTCATATGTAATGGCAATGGAAGAGTAAGTGTGTCTTTTTACGAAGTGGACCAGATGACTTCTGAGTCTGGCAGCGCACGATACCAGTGCACATGGACTAAGACGTAGCACGCGGGACTTTACATGCTGGAAACCATTGGTCTTGTGTAGCGGTAAGGTCCCGGTCTCGGAGTGCCTAGTTTACCTCCGCGGGTACCTCGAGATTTCAATCTCGTGAGCCTCGATCGCTCCGTCGAGACTGAGTCCAAGAAGAGGGTGTATATACCGCTGGCAACTGTGAATATAATAGTATACCTGAATAATTGCAACGGAGCTTATTGAAAAGAATGCAATACCGTGTTGGCACGGTACTAGACTCGGTGGGGTGCTTGTAACAAGCTTACAACCAGGGCGTTGAGTAGGAAATCCAGATATGGGCATGTCGGATATTGCCGCCGGAAATACGCCACCGTAGCACTGACTCGGAGTCTGAGTCCATCTCATGTCTCGTCCAGCCTCAAACTTCTGAACATTTTGTATCTCTTGGCTCTATCCCGAACTTATGCAAGTCTTTGAATGATGTGGCTGCTTATACAATTGGCTTGAAGTCTACGCGTCAACTTATGTCCTCTTCAGGTCGTATCTGCATTGAAATGCTGATGCAATGACTGGTGAGCGTCGACGTCGCCATCCGCAAGATGATCTCGTCCTCTGGAGACTTGCTAGATACCGCGGGTCATCCACCATCTGCCCAGCCCTTCGTTATCTCCCTTTGTCCTCGCTGATGCGGCATCCATGAAGATGATCATATAGGTAGCAGTGCTTCTTCATGTTACCATCCAACCTCCTCCACTGTTCTGAAATCACTTGTCAGCGACAGATTCTGATGCAGGCGCAGAGCCTCCGTACTACCTCCGAGGGTGCGCAGTTCCATGCAGGAGTACTGTTGGGCCGTAGCGCCAGCTACGCTGACTTCCAACGTCGATCTTACTCCTGCACATCTGATGGTGCTCTGATGCTTGGTGCACTACGACATGCATTGATTGCGCGGTCCGAACACATGAGTCGCATCGTCCACCCATCGAGCGTTTTCACCCAGGACGAACGATAGGTGCCCACTTCAGCGTGAAATCTGACGCAATTCATGAGGCACGTTCATTTCATCGAATTATGCCGTGCCCGAGCCCCTAATCACATCTGCTGGCAGAACAAACTGACGATCATACCAGTGATATTGCTTACTTCCAACATCTCCAAGATAGACGCCCCCTTCGGTTCAATCTTCTCGTGTGTTTCTTGCAGCCTTCTTCCGGCTCAGAACGATTCGCGGTGCGGGGTGTAAATGTGGGGCCCCGCCTTCGCCAGGGTGCCGTTCTGCTTCAGACATCCATCCCCAGATCGAAGGATAGAGTTGCGCTTCAGTGTACCCCAGACGCAGTCACTCATCGAAGATACTGTACCGACTCCGAGGATAGGCCTTATCGGTTCTTCGAACCAGTCTTAAGCTACGCATGTACGAGTCCCGTCGTCCCCGACGCATTGGCGCGTGCCGAGCGCATCAGCGCTTGGCCCCAGTGCGTGTATGTTCACCAGTTGTCGAACTCCCTGACCTCGCCCTCACTAGTGGGACCAAGCCGCAGCGCGGCCGACAGTGCTTGCACGCGCTGGACACAAATTGAACATTTGTATTGTCGACGGACTATCGGACGCGCTACAGTCACCACACCCGTGTCAAATCTACAGTAGCAAGCTCGCCGTCTTCAACTCCCCGGAGGCCGGATTCCAAGTCGGTGTCCGCACCGGTACTCATTGACGCTATGGAGGCCTCACTAGCCAATGCTTCTCGAATTTAGACCGCAGCGTCTGCGCACGCTCCCACAATAGCGCGAAGACAAGTAGCGTCCGTGCTGTTGCACGGCCTTCCTGTCATGCCTTATTCTCCTCCGGATGCAGTTCAATTGAGTCAAAACGCCTCTTTGTCCTAACTTGACTGCGTGCGGTTGGCATCAGCTTCGCATGTCGGCGCGCCGTTCCCCGGATGTAATTGAATGCTGCCGTCGTGAGTGCCATCACTGTCCGTGTGCTTCTGTATTCAGTCTAGTGGTTCTGCGCAGGCGAGCGGCGGCTCGGAGCGAGTAGCAGGGTCTTCGGGATAGATAACAGTCTCTACGTAGGCCTACGTCGTCCTGGCATCACAGGGTGCAGAGAACAAGGTTACTTGGCAGCCAGCCTCGAGTGGTTGTTGCGCTGGCAGTCAGCAGACAACGCCTCGTGCCGCGGCCACCTGCGCAGACTGAGGACTGAACTCGAACAAGCTCGATCACGTCAATTGGAACTCACCCACAGTGTGCACTGGCGCCGTGTTGCAATCTTCGAGCACGCCGACCGCCTGGCGCGGCGAAGCCAACAAAGGAAGAGCCCGACTGTATTGCGATTCATGAGGAGACGTAACGTATACGTAAACAAGACTGGTGGTATCTGTCCGTGAGAGGTTGCGACGGTGGGCACGACCAGGCAAGCCTGGAATGGAGCGGGGATGAAGTATGCGGGTGGAGGGTGCAATGGTGGTGAGGATGAGGTGGTAACGAAGCCGTCGTGTCTAGTGTGGAGGGTACGAACCGCATGGCGAAACCGTTTGTGAGCTATGTACAATTGCAACCGTGGCATCTCGGCAGAGACGTGGCGAGTGAGACCAATGAAGGAGGAACCGAACCAAGAGTCGATGAGTGCGAGGCATGTACGTGCGTGATGAGTTGAGGGAGGAACAGATAAAGAGAAACCAGGGAGAACTCATGTATGCACGAGAGAAGAGAGACGGAATCAAGACTGCGGCGCTACTCGCCTAGCTAGTAGTAGTACACGTATCATACAAACCCTTCTCGAAGCACAAACGAGCGTAAGTGGGCGACGAGACGGAGGAGGGGTAATAGGAGCGATGCTGCTCGGCCGTGTATACCTCGCCCGGCGTCGTCAATAGATAATAAGTGTGGTGGATGCGTCGACGAAGCGGGTCTGCACGCATCGAGGGCGTCGGAATCCTTTTAGAGTGGTGTGCCGGGATGAACCGCGAGCTGCGCTGTTGATACAACGGGTAAGGCTGCCAGATGAAACGACCTATGTCGAAGCAGATAGTAATAGATAGTGCGTCGTCCCGAGAGGCTTGCGCGAGTCGGAGTGGGGATGGGGAGGTGGGTATTGCGCCATGATCGTGTGCGGAGGTTCGGGAGGCACGCATTTGTACATTTTGCACCGTGCGCGAGCAGGCGCGCCGATGGCCGTGGCTGGGTCGTCGGTTGCCCGTTCGACACATCACATGCAGATGGAGGAGGTCCGGCCGGTTACGTCCCCGCAGCCACCGCCCACGCCCATCAGCTGCGAGACGTTCAGAGCCCGAGCAACGTAAAGGCCGCAAAGGAGAAAAGGGGAGGAGGACTCGGACGGCAGGCGCGCGCGCCGTCAGATGACGGTGGCTGGCCGCGGATCTTGGGGGGTATTCAGGGCGGCTACGGGAATAATTGGAAAGCGAGGCGGTGGGGGTGTCATACGAGCGGGTCAGGAAAGGCAGGAGAGGGCGGCGGGGAGGGTATGCGGAAGCTGGCGGTAGGCGACGTACGTGAGCGGGCGGTCATGCCGTGTCCTTCAGCGCATATGAGCTGCAGAGAATGGGAAGGGGTAAATCAGCACGCCTTCCTTGCACGTCCGAGCACCACAGAAAACGCAGAGACGAAGGCAAGAGGGGATCGATGACCGCACCAGCGGACGACACAGACATGCGGCGCGACCATTCGTCATACCGAACAAGACGCGCGCGCTCGACAGCAATGACGTCCGCCACACAGGCTTCGCAAGACGTACTACGCTTCGGCAGCGAAATAAGGAACGCAACGGGCGCACGCATATAACGACGACGGCCGACGTCTACGCACTTTTCCCCCGCCCGCCCTCTGTCTTCTCGACCCGCATACACACGCGCACCGTTCCAAGAAACAACCAACGCACGAGAGTTCCATTCCGCGGCCGAGACGTATCCAAACAGACACCCGAGAGATCAAGTAGAGCATTCGACCAAGCAATACTCACCTCCGACCATCCCCGCATCCGCCATCCCTCCGACAGCAAACCCAGGGAAGCCACCACCACCGCCCCCACCATACCCGCGCCCAAACCCGCCCCCGCTAACGCCAAACCCCGCCGCGCTCGGCGTCGTGTTCGCGCTGTGCGTCGGGCTCCCGCTCGGCGAGCCCGTGAAGCACCACTGCCGGATGAGCGCCGCGTACGACGAGTCCAGCGGCGATGTCGGCGCGGGGTTCGAGAAGCCGGAAGGGCGGGCCGCGGTGTTCGTAGGCGTCGACGACCCTGAACTCTGGTTCGAGCCGCTCGACGGACCGACGTTCAGGCCGCTGAGGCTCAACGCGAGAGGCGACATCGTGATGGCGGGCGAGGAAGGCGGGCTCAAGAGCTGCGTGCCATTGTTGTTGTTCTCCACGCCGACGTCACTTGTCCCTAACCGGACGTCCAAGGGCGCAAGCGAGGACGGTTTTGACGACGTCGACGCCGAAGGCGGCGCGGGGGCGGGAGAGACGGTCGTGGCAGGCTGTCCGCCGATGATAGACAGCGAAGGCGCAGGCAACGCCGCGTGTTCCTCCACATCGACATTCGCCTCATCAACCCCCTCACCATCCTGCTTGTCCTCCTCGCCCGCCGACGACCCCGGCACATCCGCGTGCATCCCAGCGTCTACCGGCAAGCTCGCGCTCCTCGCGCGCACGCTCCCCGGCGGCGTCATCGGCGGGGTCACCATGCTCGCCGTGCCCGGCGCGACATAATTGCTGAGGCTCAGCCGCCTCGCGATGAACTCTTGCACCGGGCTGGTCGGGCTGTCCTTGCCCTGCTCCATCTTCGCGGGCGCCGACGTAGGCTCCTCAAAGCCCGGGCTCGACGGGAGCGGATTGGACGAGCTTCGCGCCAACTCCGGCGCGTGCACCCTGGCCCTCGCCCTCGGGATGGACTCCGCGTCTGCGGCGCGCTGCGGCGCACCCGTCATCGGCGTCGATCTCAGCGTGGTCGGCGCGCTAAACGTCCTCTGCTGTGCGATGGCGGTCCCAAAGCTGCCGGAGCCAATCGACCCAAAGCCCATGCTGCTCATGTTGAGCGCATGGCCCGCGGGCGCACGCCGGAAGCTGATCTTGTAATTCTGCCCGCGGTTGTTGTCCCACCACTCGCCACCGCTGCCGGGCGAGTAACGCGTCACAAGATAAAGCGTGCGGTCGGCGAGCTTGTGCTCGTAATCCTCTAACCGGATCGTGAAACTGCACAACGCGACAACCCATCAGCGACTGCCGGGACAAGGACGTAACGCATCAGACGCACCTGAAGCGATCCCAAGTAAGCTTCTGCTCATCCGCCTTCCCCTGCCCGCTCGCGATACCGGCCGCCAGGTCGCCGACCGTCCTGTGTTCATGCGGGAACGGCGGCGGCAAACTCGGGAGGCTCACGACGTGCCTACACGTCACCTCGCTCGTGGTCTGCCAGTCGTCTAGGGTGAAGCGCACGGCGACGCGCTTCTCAAAGTGCAAGTTCCGGACGAGGACGGTCCCGCGGAGCGCCGGCGGGCGCGTGCGGGGGAGCGTCAGGGTCTCGAGGTGCACGTTCGCATACGGGTCCGGGTCGGGGGCCGGCACGGCGCTCGTGCGGGAGGGGTTCGTGTCGATCTCGTGGAGTGGCGAGTCGTTGGACGCGAGCGAGGGGAACGGGAAGGAGTTCGGGCCCATGCTGGAGCTCTCCGCTTCTGTCTCGGTCTCGGTCTCCTCGCCAGGCGGCTTCGACAGGCTCGCGGGCTTGCCGGAGCGCGAGAAGACGCGGACGGTCTCGAGCCCAGAGTCCTTCTCCGCGAAGTGGACGTTCTTGGGCCCTGCGGGCGTGCTGGGCGCGGACTGGGCGCGCAGGTGTTTTGTGGTGCGGGGGAGGCCGGCGATGTTGGGAGAAGACGAGGAGGACTTGAGAGACGGCTTGAGGGGCTTGCCGTTGGAGAGGATGATGGGGGTGCTCGGGGTGCGCGGCAGGGAAGAGGCGGAGGACGACTGCGAGCGGGCGAGGGTGGGCGTGGGGATGAACGGAGAGTTGGGGTCGCTCGGTGAGGCAGGGGAGGAGGTGGGGAAAGGTACGGAGCCGGGTGCGAGGGAGTCGACGCGTGCGGTGGAGGGTATCTCGATGCGCGATGGCGGCTCGACGCTGGGGCTGAACTTGCCCGTGTGCATAGAGAGACGGAGAGAGTTAGTGGGGGAGAGCGGGGAGGCGTACGAGCGCGTCGGGTGCGCGGAGGGGGTCCTGCCCGCGTTGTCGTCGTCGCCGTCATCGTCGTTGTCGTTGTCGTTGTGGATGTCGATGTGGAAGACGGCGCGCTTGTGGGAGCGCGGGAGCGCGCCGAGGGAGACGAACGCGCCCGGGCCGCGCTCGTCTGAGAAGTTGCCCGAGGAGCGCGTGCGACGGTGGCCGGCGAGGCGGGGGCTGGCTGGGCCGTTCGTCGCGGTCATGGATGTGGTCGTGGCGGTGGTGGAGGGCGCGCCCTGGACCTGGGCGGGGTGATCAGCGGGGACTGCGTAGGGCATGGGTTGTTGGCAAAGCCCGGTGCGTGGCGAGGTGATATGAAGGAGGGGGGACAGGGGAGGGAGGAGGGGAGGAGGAGAGGAAAAGGGCAGAGATGCGGGGGGCGGGGGCTGAGGCTCCTCTTTGATATTGGCACTGGCAGAGGCCTGATATCTACGCCGACGTCATTTAGATATCCCACCCTGTCGGGCCACGTGCGCCATTCGAGGCCATCCCGCCCCTTTCGAATCCGTGGCCGAGCGCTCGCCGCCCCCGCCCCTTCCCTGTCCCCCAGCACGCCCGTCGCTCCAGGCGCATTCACTCACCCGTGTCCACGCTAGTTCTGCCATGCGCGGCCTCTGCTCTCGGCAAGCGCGCTGCTGTGCCTCCATTTGGCGGCGGTGGCTCCACAGCCGCGAGCCGCGCCTGCCCACGTTCTGCCTTCCCATCATATTTTCCTATCGCGCCATCCCATTCACCCATTCACTCTTCCCGCCCGCGCCTCCTTCCTGGGCACACGATCCCTCGCTCTTCGGCCACACTCAAGTCCGCCGCCCCCCGCGTCCGTCCGACTTGGCTCGCCCATTCACTGCCGTGGCTCGCCTCGTACGTACGCATCCCACAGCCTGCGCCCAACCCCCCGTTTCCCACAGCTGCCCTCAGCCATGGCCCAGCCAGCTCTATCTACACGCCCCCCTTCCTGAAGCTCAGCCCTTGATGCAGATGTCCGATGCGGCCCACCACATACGCGCGCACAATGGCCCACCACCCTCGCGACTATCGCACCGCCCCCCGTCCAATGCGCGTCCGCGTTCTCTTCGCTTTCTCAACATTACGTTTCCCGCGCATCGTGCACCGGCCGTCGCTCCCCCAGCCCCGCTGTATTGTCTTCCATCGATACCGCACCCTGTCCCATTATCCTTCGCCCGACTGCCGCCGCCCAGCAGCTTATCGACTCCGACGCACCCCGGGCCTTACGGACTCTGATGCAGCGACTGCAGCGTGCCGCCACGCGCACGATAATGGCAACGCAATCTCTTGCCGAGCTGAGCCTTCCCCCACCCACTTTCGGTGCATCACGCCAAACTTATCTCATCGGTTTGATATCGTCGCCTTCGCCCTCCCTCGGGCCACCCTTCGATCCTTCTGCCCGGGTTCTCAGTCCGTCCCAGGCGCCCGCGAACCAGGTGCGAGTTGCCACACGCAGCGAGATGTCGATCGACCGCGCCTGCCGCGTTTGAAATCCTGTTTCCGAACCCTATCTTGATCTTCGTTCTGGCGGGCGTGCCGTGCCATCCATCCCTCCTGCCGTGATCCCAACTCTGTCCGCCTTGTCGCCAGTGTCGCTCCCCAGGCACGCGCCTGCCGGACTGCCCAGCTGCCGCGGCTCGATGGCGAAGGCGGCTGCGCAGAACCCACCCCAGTCGCGCGTAGGCCGTGTATCTGCCATTCTAGCCAGTCAGCCAGACAAGCCACCCTCTTCCCCTGCGCTTACTACTGGCACGACCTATTCCACCAATACACCGTGGACCGCACAACCTCTGCCGGGAATACCAGCAACTACGTTGGTACGTATACGTACACGGAACACCGACAGTGACAGCGCCTACCTGCCACGCCCGCTCTTCATTTTCTCTGCATGATCCACCGGTCCACTCGAACGTGCTCCTTTTCACACTTCCGCGTTTGTATGCCCGTGCGCGACGCTGGGAGACGCCCAAACGCCCGTGCGCTCCTGTCTACGTCCGGACGTTTCGATCGGGGGTGCGACTAAAAATCCTCACTATATTTTTTGCTCATTGTGCTATGTGCGGCCCGCAGCGGGCGTCGCGGATGCCCTGTCATTTTACGTCGCTTAGGTTCTCTATCCGTTCAGACGTGTCCTAAAAACTTCTGTGTCGAGCTCGAGGCGCGGGAAGCAGGAAGCAGGAAGCAGGAAAATTGCGCCACACAGCCTAGTAGTAGGCCTGCATTCTCAGCCACCCGCAATCGTATCACTCCATTCCCTGTCCGGCGGTGGCGTCCCACCTAGCCTCTAGGCCTACTACTTACGCGCGTGTGCCCGAAGATATCTACGCGCTCGTCGGCTATATCTGAGAATGTCTGCCATCCGCGAGCCCGTACAGGAGGATGGGCTCTTGGTCCAGGCCTCGCGCCCGCCCGCCCGGGCCGCTCCCTCTCTTCCTCGAGCACATCGGAAAAGCCTGAGCACGGAAAATACCCCGCATTCACACATGCGCAGAGGCTTTCCCGCGTCATAGCCCGTCATCGATGTACTGAGTACCTCCCCCGCTGCAACGGTTGTTGTTCGTCTGGGAAACGAGAGGAACAAGAAGATTCCCGCTCGTGGACGAACAAGCCCCCGTGAGAGACCGGCGATCTAGGCACACGCGTCCGAGAGCCAGCATCCGTGTCTTCATGCCTGGCAAACGTTAACCAGGTTCCGCGCGACGCCCACATGGCATGCCGCGCTCCGCCACCGCGCGTCGACCCCGGCCCCGATCCCGATCTCTCTCTCGCGCGCGCGTGCGGGGGGGCGGGGCGGGTGCTAGCCGCATTCGGGCTAGCGCGTGCGTCCTTCGATCGGGAATTCGACTTCGAAGCTCTGCTGCTGCTGCTAAACCCCGCTCTAGATCTCCTCCGCGAACTCAATTGATTTAGCTGAGCGGGCCCAATCGCAAATTGGAAATCGGTCCCCCCCCTGGCGGGCGCTCTTGGGGGGGGGGCTGCAAGGGGCAAGTGCCCGGGGCCGAGCCCGAGGCGGGGCGCGTGCGCGCTCGGACTCGGCGACGCGGCATGGGCGGGCCGCCCCGTGGGGTTTAGTGCCATGGTAAGTCGCGCGTTCGGAGCCCACGACCGACCGACGGCGACTTGCCAGCGTTTCAACGCTCGCTGCGCCTGACTAAAGTGCTCGACGCTTTCACTGTGCCGCCTCAGCCGTCTCACTCTGCAGTGGACTCTTCTGCGCCAGCTCGACTGGATTTTTTGGATGCATTGTGTGGGCAAGCTGCGGCCTTCTAGCCGCCGTGTGAGCGGTAGATGCGCGCCGCGCAAGGCTCCGCTGTCGCCCGCCATGACTTCAGTGCTCCCCAGGCCTTCGTCGACGACGTTCGCGCCGTCGTAAGTCGTAGGGCCGACCGTACGACCGACTCCATTTGCTCCTCGCGAGGCTGTGCAGAGAATCCGTCTCGGTGCAGAGCAAACGTCAGTACGCGTCGTTCCTTAGCATCATCGGTATCCACTCAACGTCTGCCGCAAGATTAGCTATGAGCGCGCCGACGCGTAGTTCTGGGGCGTGCGGGTGAGCCTGCGGCGACGTCAGTCGTGGAACCGATAGGGCGTGCTCGCGTACTGGTGCACTCTGGAGCCGCCACGGTGCTGGTGCCAGTGGCCCAGAGATGTAACTTTACAGTTTGACGTGCGAAGTCGGCCGCGGTTCCGACTGCGTCCGTACGTCGCGGTCGCGCGAAGGGCCCATGGAGTCCGAGAATCGTCGACGCCACGATTGTTGACGGCACCACCATTGAGTTTTAGCGAGGCGAAGTATCTGGATGGGCCCTTTGCGATCCGTGTCATTCCAGGTGGGTCCATACGTTGGTCCCTCTGTCAGTGGATCCATGGCGTTGACGACGAGTTGACGTAGCCTTCTCAACCTGAACGCGTCTCGTACTGCGAGCAAGGAGAGACGATACGGATACCGCAAGCAGTGTACACATTGAATCCGGCAGCAAGGTGCTTTTTTGAATTTCACAACACACTATCAACGTTCGTTAATATCTCAGCTCACACTGTATCGCCTTATCTCCCCACACTGTCAACTGATCCAACCGTATTGTGCTCCATCGCAGAACAATGGTGCGCCTCGAGCTCGACGACCTGTCAAAGCGGCGGGAGGCTATACCCCGGGCACGAATGCGGCCGTGCACTTCGGGCCCCCGGCCTAAAGCAAAGCTGCCCCCGCCACGCTTCCTTGCGATAAACGCGACTTCGGGGCTTCTATGTCGTAATGGCCCTCAGCACCCGCCCTCCGTCATTCACCGCCCTACAACCACAAGTGTGTCCGAGTCGTCGTCGTCCATCACTGCCCGTATTGCCGCTACCGCCGCGCTCGTTTCTGCTGCCTCTGCGCCACAAGCTCTGATCCCACGCTAACATGTTACGGAGTGAGGTAAGCGCAAATCCGGGGAGACTCGAGTTACAGCAATTCATCACTCGCTGTGCACGATACGCGCGGAACAGACGCGGTCAGTCGTCGTGCTGCGTACAGTGATGTGCGGCGTCCAACAATTTGACGGAGGCCCTGGCTGGTGGCTGTGCGGATCCGCGCCAGACTGTTGGACCTTCGGGCCGGCGTGCGAGGGGCCATGACCACGAAGGCGACAGCTGGGCGGCTCGCAGTCGAGCTCGGAGGTCAGTGCGTTGTACTATAACCGCACTTACACATGGTACTCATTCTTCAGTGTCCCCGTTGTCAGAGCATTCCACGCAGACTAACTGCAGCCCGAATCCCACGTCAAGGCACGATATCGCGCCGCCTGCGCCTTACCCAAGGTAGCATTCACCGCCAACTTACGTCTCCGCCTCGCGGCGTTTTGACTTTGCACCTTCAAGCAGTCCCCGCCCTCGGGCCCGCAATCCCGACGCCGCTGTCTATCGACACTTCGACCGCGACCGCTGCAGTCCGCACCTCCGGCATCCCATCCTGGAGTACTGTTCACCCAGCTAGGGCAACCTGGGTCCCGGCCTACCCTCCCGGGCCCTGTCCTACATGCATCGGCACCGGCCCGCACTGTCAAGTCCCGAGATTCGTATCGCTATACTTATCCGCCACGCCCGTCCTCCGAGAACCGCGATCCCTCGGACCCGCTCTTTCCACAAGGGCAACCTGGGTCCGGCAGACGGGCACGCGTGGCAAGAACTCGGAGACGTGCTTCCGGGAGGGGCTTTTCTCCAGATCTGCGTGGCTGCTTTTGGTTTTTGGATTCGCCCTCCCTCGCGCGGGATCAACGTCTAATCACTACTGAACGCGGCGTCGGGCGCCCGGGCGATGTAATGCTTACTTCCCCCAGGCGGCGATCTGGCTTAGCGCGAGCCTGAGGATCCCTGCCCAGCCTGAGATCCTCGCTGATGCGCGTGCACACTGAGTCGTGCTCTGCGGTACTTACTACTCCCCCGCCGTGCTGTGGGTCCTTCTGATTGCTCAAAGGAGTTTTAGCGTCGATGCGGCGTGGCAGTACGCTCTCTGGGCCTCTCTGCTAGCATCGCATTCAATGTTCAGCCGTGATACGCTTGACTTACTACAAATTCACCTCGGCCAAGATTGCGTGGAGGTTGTCGCGGCACCCTCCTGGCTCGGTATCCGCATTGACATGTGTTTCGCGGCGTATAACGGGACTCCGCGCGGAAGGCAGAGGCTCGTTTGCGTGCCTTGAGGTCATTGATCTCTGCAAATTGCTAGAAACGAGTTCGAGTGCCGGGACTAAGGCAAGTCGATCCAAATCATATCCCCTGTGCTTGAACTGACAACTGACGCGGCGGTAGGTCCGAACTAGCGCGCTGAAGTGACGGAGATTCTAGGTTTCGGCGGGAGGCAGTGTTTGAATCTTGTTGTAGGTCGAAAAACCTGAACAGCCGCTTTCAAAACTTGACAGGTATATGCCTGTAGTGTTTTTATTGTCTGACTGTACGTCCGGCAGTAAAATGGTGTAAAATGTCAAATGGCATTGCCTCACCACATGCGCTTGTATTGTATCCATATAATATCATGCCCATCTTGTGCGCAGATGACATCTGCACAGCTTCCTCCGGTCATGCAGTTAAATATTGTACTGACCTAGGTAACACTCGACTGAGCGATCGAGAACGAAGTCATGAATTCGAGGCGGCCACGGCGGCGAGCTGGGCGCTCCGAGACTAGATCTTTTGCGCGCTACCCGTGTATGTACAGTATCTTGTGCGTACTCAGCGGAGTGCGTCCCGGGTCCTGCGGCGTCGGACTCGGCGCTCCTCTGTCCGAGACTTCGTAAGCTGCCATACGCACTCGTTCATCGGTATTACATGCTGGTGAGAATCAATGTACACGACTACACAAATGCTCTGCCACCAGACACTTCGTTGACTTCTATCGACATAGTAGTTCTTGAACAAGCTGATATTATCTATCATGCAAATGCTTGTTCACCGCGCTCCATGCCAACTGACTGGCGGTGATTGTTCTGGTCAGTGGTCCATGGGAAATTGCCCTGTGATCCTTTTTCGGGAGATTGTATTGGACGACCTATGGCGTTAGAACTGTGTCCCAATAGACTCGGACCAGATGGAGTGTCGCATGCCAAACTTACGGCGCGTCGAGGAAGCTCACCGGGGGCAAGAGGTGTGTCGCTGTACGATCTCCGAGTCGAGCGCGGTGGATTTAGTCATTGTTCACACTCGCTGACCATAGCAGCGCGAATGGGCACGCTCAATTCGCCTGTATTGGTCAACTCGTACCAGTTGAGGACGTCTTGTCACACGCCGCCGTCTTTCCGGTATCTCCATCGTCGCTAGTCTCGTAATTGAACGGTGAGTAGCTGCTATTGAACCGGTGGATAGGCGATGTACCGATCTGCTAACGAATGGTTCTCTATGTGATATTAACTGCTCGACATGGCCGTCGTGGCGGTGTCATACATCACACTATTGGAAGGTGGGTTGCTTGCTAACACATGTTGGTGCTTCCAGTGACAGCGCGCAAATAGTCTTCAAACCAACCTAGGGCGTCATTTCATATCTGTGGAACGAAGTGGACTCACACCCGCGCACTAAATCTGTCCGGCTGTTCGAGCCATTTTAGGGATCAAACTGGATGAGCAAGGCGACCTGTCATTCTCTCGATCATGATAACCTAGTATAGCCGGCGTCCATGGAGCTGACTGTCAGCGCCTCGCGAATAATCAGCACGCCGGGTAAGGTGGAAAGGCTCCACGCACACCATATTGACTTGAGATCCGGAGTCTAACTTATCAGGAGCATCGCGGAGGCGCGGGGTAGCGCGACGATGTTATCGAAAACGCTTCGAGTGTCAAGGGAGTGATGGACAAGGCGTGCTTTACGTACAGTACAGTGGGGACTCTCAGCGTTTGACACTTTAGCCTCCTTCGTTAGGAGCCGACGGTGGTCTCGTCCCCTGAGGGGCTCTAAGACGCAGCAGATGAGAACTTACCCCAGATGCCCTACTTCCGATGCTGATCCACAGACTCCACTGGCAGGGTATGGGTGAGCTTCGCACCCTCTTGTTATTGACAGTGAGTATTGCCTGAAAGTAGCATGGAACATGGAATTAAACCCATTCAATACTCAGAATGCCTGAAATAAGCGCACGTACTTGCGGCGCAGGAAGGTGGGCATTTTGCACATGTTGGATACGTCTTCATACAGATGCGTACAACGAAGATCGGATATCGCTGGCAAATTTCTTATTCTAAATCCTGCAGTAGGTAAAGTGTCAGTCGCTGTTTGTAGCTAGTATGCCATGGTAAACGTAATCTCCAGTTCCAAGCAATGAGGCTGCACCCCGCCTAATTGCTCAGATATGTCCAAGAACCGATGCCGATCTCCGTCACTGTTGAACCCCACGGTCGGAGGTGACTGGCTGGAACAGTGATTCTGAACAGTACCGGCAATCACCGATGTACCCATATCAGGTATTTATATTGAACGCCCTTCTTCGAGCGCCTAAAAGGCCATACCGCCGTCGCCAGTGCTGTTAGTACATACGCTTTTGTAAGGTTCTCAAACTTATCAAGGACATGCATTGTGGTTAAAAAGCACTTTATATAGAACTTAGAAACGCTTGCCTGTCATGATCACTCGCGGGGTTGGCACATTGCCAACGAGCCTCCCGCACTGGCAGTAGTAGGGCCGCAGCCTACAACCGCGTCTGGTGTGAAGCATCTCCCAGTGTTCGTTCATGCCTCAGGTATGTAGTTGCGGTTGATTTCTGATTAAATACTCTCAATGCATGGGGTGAAACATGGCCTATCAGAATTCGATACTAATGCTTAGATCCTCTCTTACTGTTGCAAACATTGCTTTGTTGCTTCCTTACGCAGTAAGTCTCGAACCGACAATGAACAACTGATGTGAATTATTTTTTATTATACTGTGACATCCACTTATTATCTTTGGAATATACTGACCATCTCCACTGCCGTACAAAGTCGAAGGACCTTACTAGACTGTCTCATCATATTCAAGTGGAGCTCAGGTTGTGACATCTACGCGTAACTCGCCGGGTACGAATATCTCTAGCACCTTTCTCACTCAGCTCATAAGGAAAACTGTGCTAATTCTGGGCTAGATGACGTCTCGTCTTTCTGTGCAACGGCGAATCATCATCCGCCGCCATATCGCCAGCAAATCGCGCAGATCGCCCTTCATGGAACCTGTATCGATTTTCGATTCGTCTTCGTCAATCTCGGGCAATTATCGTTCGGAGGCTGAAGTCGGACGGTCCGAGATCAACCTTGCATGATGGGATCTGCGCGTCTTCATATGTCGAGGTCGGAGGCGTTTCCGAAGGAACGGAGACTTACATATGGTGCACGCCTTGCCACACTCTCACAGACTCTCACAGACTATTTTCTCATCGGCCGCAGCCGACGGCCTACGGCGTGGCCGTATCGTGAGTGTATTTACTTCCCTGATAAACGTTTCGCAATGATCGCCGGCTCGTCGGACGTGACACAGAGAGTCTAGGAACCGTCATATGGTTCTCACCTTTCCTATCCGCCATGAAAATGACTTGAGAGGAGGTTGTACGACGGACTATTTGCCTTGTCAGCAAAAGCTACGCGATGTTATCGATTGCTGCCCTTCAGTGAATTAACTCTCCGTGATTCCAGCAGGCTCGCGATCGACGCGCTCGGGTTTTGCAACTTATTAATGCCGCCACGACATGCATGTTAATTTTCAAAGGCACACCGTCACTAAGGAACAACTATCCATTGATTACCCTATGGCGCAGCATGAGATTCATACATGAGGGCCAGCCTCAGCTTGCCCGAGCCAGAGATGCCTTCATGGTGGGAGATTATGCCGTCACAGCTCAGTACCATTCCACTGGCATCGTGTACTCTACTAGATAGTGCCAGTGAGCGTGCGTGCGGAAGAGAAAAAACCACCACGTAGTTGCCTTCAGTGACGTACTATCATGCCGACAGCTTTGGTGGTATGTCTCGTCAAGCTACACCAGTGCTCGACACTCCCCACCATCGATGATGTATATCGCTCATGCCTCACCTGACCGTTGCAGTCAGTGCTCATGCTCGGGCGGCGGAACCAGTAGGCATCAAAACTGGATAGACAGTCCTTCAAAGTTTGATTGAATTCAGTATAATGTACAGGCCGAACGCAAACATGACATCGGCTCAGAACATCCCGTCCCGTCGTGGCACAGCGACAGGCGGAGGTCTATGCCCAGTGGCACTTCCGGGTCTATCTCTTGACCTCGGCGGTGGTGCAGGACTCGGCTGATTCCGCCTTGTCTCGCCGAGAGTACCTTCAGGTCGCGTCCTCGATGGTGTTAGTGCGCGTGGCGAACCAGCAGATGGCGATCGCGGAGACGGCGATACGATGCGAGCTGATGATGGAGTACGCGGTGCAGGGGATGCGGGAGACGGCCTTGCATACGCCGAAGTGGAGGTACCGGGGGAGGTAGTGGTGATCTGTGGCAGAGGAGGGACAGGGGGCACGTCCGAGTTTGAGGGTGGGGGTACTGCAGGGGAGCGCGATCGCAGGGGCGTAGGGGACGGAGTATGAAGTGGTTCGTGTGAAATTTCCTTGTGAGGCTTGAAGGGTGGCAGATGCGGGATTGGACCGTCTTGTTGTTCTGCCAGCAGGAGCTTGTCCAGAAGGAATCGGAAGTCAATGCCATATTCCTCCAATGACTAGGACATTTAGCAATGTCAGCGACGAGAGCAGCCGATAAGGCAGCGTCTCAACTCACCCTACGGCTCTGTGACTGAGTAATCCTTATGGCTTCTTCAATAGTCTGCTGGTCAGCATCCGAGCTGTACACCTGCTTCCTGAACATCTCGGCGTAGAACTCGACTTGCTTCTTTGCCCATTCAATGAAGACTGGGACGAACGGGCAATCAATGACTACGAGGTCAGAGGGACCAATTGCTGAACGACTTACAGCTTGCCACTTCGTTTTCTCTGAAGCTTGACAAGAACCAGTCCGCGGTATGTTTGATACCAGTAAAGACAACGACGGCAAGGTCGCCCACATAGGTCCCCACATGTCCCTCAAATCGAATCATTCGCACCCGCCTACGAATGAGGTCCTTCCGGGACTGGAGGAAGGTGTTTCGCGCCGCGGCCCCAGCCTTCAAGCGCACTAGAAGGGCAATGAATCGGGTCACCGCTGACTTGCGGTTTGTCGGTTGAGCGAGCGACTGCAAGAGTGCGGCTGTGAGCTGGCTTCTGAGTGGTGCAAGCTTCGCAGCCAAACTGGGTATCTCCTGGGTGCGCGCCTCCCCTACAGACTGCTCAATACACGACTGTAGATCAAGGAGAGCGCACTCACCCCTTTCTACCAGCTCTACAGCTTTGTCCCACTCTCTGAGAGCGATCGAGACCGTGAGTTCGTCACAATAATCACCCATCCACCGCGAATCGCTCTCCGCTTTCTCCTTCGCAGCAGTACCCATATCCGTTTGACCGACCAAGTCCGCCATCCACGTTGGTATAGGCGGCATAGCCTCGATATTGAATGCCATTGAGGAGCGCTACGGCCATGATGTCAAGCTACTGTGTCGGGTATCGAAAAGGAGGGACGGTAGATACGTACGTCAGCCATGTATAAACTCTTCCTGCGTCCATGCTCAGCCTCCCGCTCTTTCCGGCGTTTAGCAGAGAGCTCCTCTGCGACTTGACGGAACTGCGCTAGGAGATGCTTCTTGTCCCCCGATGCTTCCGTACGATACACATGGGTCTCCTTCCCGTGTCGAATCTTGAAGACGTTGGACATTGCTGGTGAACGCGTCCAGTCTACCAAGAATTCTTGACATGAAACGCTGGTAAAACTCACTAGCAGTGTCTTTCGTATCCAGCACGAGCATCTCGTTCAAAGGCCAGCATCTCTCCGCAACGAGTCTGTCGTTCTCCACGTTATTCCTTCTCCGCCGGATCCGCGCAACAAGCACTGCGTCGTCGAGGATGACAAAGCGAACTGGGTGGTCGACCTTGTATGTTGCAGCATTCAGAGCAAGAATGTTGTCCAACTCAGAGACGACGTGCCGTCCCGGCGTCGTTGGTACAAACTTGCTCGAGCCCTCGATCTGCTGGTGAAGTGTCTGCATCTGGTTGGCATAGAGCACGCGAAGATCCGCGATGGAGGACCGAACGTTGCGACGACGCTCTGCAAGCCGCGTTAGAACGTTCTGAAGCAGATGACAAGTGTCACTATTACCCGCTGCGGACGCAGACTCTTCGACATGTAGGAGCGAAGGCATGCTCTTCCACTCAGATAGGCAGTCTTTGAACTCGAGCATCTCATTCTCGATCACACCGACTTCTTTGGAGATTTGGACAAATTGAGTGTAACTGGACAGCTCAATATAAGGAAGAGTCGCCTATTTCGCAGGAAAAAGCTTACTTCTGAAATACGTCCTGCTGCAGGTCTTTCCGAACACCATCCTGCTGGGCTCGTAAGGAGGACTGTAGGGTCTTCAGCTCAGCCTCCGTTGAGTTTGCCATCTTCGTCCTTAGATCTATGAGTGCATGTCAACTGCAGCCTGCGACACGCTCGAGGTCGTCGCACATGTATCCGGATCAAACTCATCCACGTCCAGAAGCCTCAGATCAGCAACCCAAGGATCCTCCCGAGGCGTCACAGCGGGCACTGCGCTCCCTTTCAGTGAGAGTTCATTTGGCGATGTTGCAGAGCCAATTGGAAGGGCAGGGACGTCCGGAACGAGGGCATCTGTGGGGGAGGATATCTCTGCGAACCGCGCAGACATACGTCGCTTCATCTTCTCGTCCACTCGCGTGGTTCTGCGTCCCGCATCTCGAAGACCCTGTGCCATCCTCTTGCTGGGTGCTTTCTGCAATTTCTGTGCCTCCGAGGGCCTACGCTGCCGGAGCGAGGACTGCATGGTGCTTCACTGCTGCTTGATTTGTCTCGTATCTTGTTCCAGACTAATGGAGTCTAACACAGTGAATGTGAAGATTAGCTGGTCGAGAGAACCGTTCCGTGGCGAGTAAGCGTGTGCGATGTAAGTACCGCTCGTTGGTCTGCGACTGCAAAGCAGCAGCTACAGAAGTCAATGAGCGCCTATGACGTTGGTACGGTGATGTCGCCTCGGCCATACTTCGGGCTGCCTAGCATGCCATCCATCCGTTTGCCACCAGCGGCGTGGCATCATTCTTGAGTAGCAACGTCGACCTAACTACGTTGGACACTGGACGTCGGCATCAACTCTACGACGCGTTGCAATAGGACACGGATGGAAGAGAACGCATACCCAGAGCAAACGCGCCCACCAGTCCCGAGTACACAGGATGTAGCCGAAGCCACGAAGCTCATCGTCTACGACTCGCAGGGCAACTCGATTGAATTTGGGAACCTCATTCGCCACCAGAAGACGGTCGTCGTATTTATTCGTTGCGTGTCACCGAAACATACCAGTCCCTGGGGAAACTGACGGCGAATATTTACGCTAAAGGGCACTTCTTCTGTGGTGTAAGTGCGGTAGACTGTCTTCAGTTACCAGCCAAGGCAGACTGACGCCCTTCTCCAGAGTTGCCAGGTGAAATTTGAATCGCTCCGTATTAAATATTGATTGAGGTCATGTTAAAGTTCCAATAGCAATATGTCATGCAACTTGCCCTAGTTCCTCCCGAATCGCTCCAGCAAGCTGGGGCACGCCTGGTCGTGATTGGATGTGGAGAATGGCAGCCGATTCAAAATTATTGTGGTACGTGTGCACTGCGCGCAGCTCCTGAATCTACTTCTTGCTTGTGTGCTTTGGCCCCTTGCACAATGTACACTTCGGGATTCGACATATGCTGACATTCTCGGATAGAAACAACGGGCTTCAAGGGTGAGATGTATGCTGACCCCTCACGCGCGTTATACAAGATCTTCGGCCTTGCGGAGAACCTTGATGGCACCCCTACCGGAGAGGAGAGGCGCAGCTACCTTACAAAGGGTGTGCTCAGCAACGCTGTCCAGAGTACATGGGTCAGTGATCCCGATGGCATCAGAACACAGATGAACACGCTAACAGATCTGTTGCATATTCAGAAAGCACTGAAGGTTCCGAGACTTATCGGTAAACAGGGCAAGATCTCGCAGCTGGGCGGAGACTTCATCTTCGGGCCAGGAGAGACGTGCTCTTTCGCATCGAGGATGCACCACACAGAAGATCGTGAGTATGCTCTCATTTTACGAATGGTTCGGAGCAGCCATACCGTCAATCAAATACCGCTTACCGCTGACCCCTGAATTAGATGTCGAGGTTGGGGACCTGATGCGTGCTGCTGGGCTGGCATACCGGTAATGACGCACCGCAGGGACGGTCGTCAGAGCTAGCGACTGGTTGATGACGTGTATTATAAGCATGGTCGTTGAGACTCAGTAGCCTGATGCAGATTATGTACACTGATATACGCGGTTGGAGACAACACAGAACGTCCATGAATAACACTCACTTTGTCTCTGCTGTCTAAAACAGTGAAACATGTCCACTGTATGAGAGGTCTATACTCTATATATTCTATACGGTGCGTCGACTACACATGAGCACGTGTCGGACCCTATTAACGATGATTGTATGGGTATGTCTATTCAGTGACGAGCAAAGGATCCCATTCAGAAAACGCTCGCATCCATCATGTACTCCCAGTGAACTCCGAAGATGTCCTGCAACCGATACCGCGGGTCGCCGACATGGAAGCTGATGTACCCTCGCTCGAAGCTATCCCAAGCTTCTCTCGCCCGACTGTTACCCAGCGTGCGACGGATTCTCTCCGTAGACGCCACAACCTCGTCAATGACTTCGTGTAGCGTGACGAGAGGCGATTTGCCCGTTACGCGGGCACGGGCGTGGATGTACGAGGCAACTTCACCATCCGACTCTTCTTTGTAGAAGGACAAGATATCACTGGGATAAGACGTTTAGCTATGTGAGTACCGAGCCATGACGTCTATCAGCTTACTTTGCGTGATTGATGTAGTCGCACACATCCCTTTGATAGCGATTTAGCCTCCCGTGCCCTAGACAAGGATACGGATACCTACGGGAAGACTTGGATATATGAGTTTTCGTCAGGGAAGTCGGCCTTGCTCCATATGAATGCCGCATAAGCCTCCGCATCGCCGCCTATATTGCGAGAGAAGTCCACAAATTCCTTCAAGCTCGGTTCTATGAACTCTTTACTCTCCTCGTTGCTGATCATCTCCCCGTTCAGGAACCGCAGCGTAGACGACAAGATGCTAGATGCGTTGAAGCTGGAATAGAACCGATCCATGTCCAAGATGATTTTGGCAAACTGACCGAGCATCCCGTGGTCGTGGCGGAGGGAGCCGTCGCATATCTTCCGCCATAAGTCTCCCGCGCCTACTGAGTCGAACAATCCGGGCGTATCGAGCGATGTCAGGATCGCGGTGTAGAGTGTTATCGCGACCCTGGCCTCGATATCGGACACATGCGTGTAGCTCGTCTCCGTGATGACGAGACCCGTCACGATGTGCCGTCGGATGTGCTGCTCGAACGGCCAGGTGCAGGTAATTGCCTTGACCCGAGCCTCGAGCTCCAGATCGCGTGTGTACCTGAGTGGCGTGACGTTCATCTTCTGCAGAAACTCCCAGATGGCCACCTTGGCCACATCCGCGACGGTGTGCTGCAAGCAAAGATTAGCCCTCCCGGACAATATCACTAGCGTGGCTCAAGTGTTCGCCACCTTCTGTGATACGACACTGTCAATATTTGAAAGGGGCATGGTTCCAGTGATAGTCTGCTGTGATTACCGTGAGTCTTCCCGGTGTCCGCTGTGTATTTGAAACTGACCTTGAACTGGAGTCGGTAACTAGATTTATGCCGCTTTGTCGACTTGGGACGCGAGTTGCAGACCTCCTTGGACGGCGTTCGCCTTTATATGCGTATGGTATTGTCGATTCCTTCGACATTTGTTGAAGCCAGGTAGTGCTGACGTTCTGCATAGAGCATCCTTGCCGTCGAACTCCATGTACCAATGAAGCGGCGTTATTACACAGAAGACGCCACCAGACACTCGCGGCCTCAAGGTGTCCGGTAGCGACCTGGTGGACACTCGTACCCTCATCTACGTTGTGTCCTATCCTGTCCGTGATGGTGCTTGCTCACTCAGGACCCAATTAGTCTGTACCGACCTTTGCGCGCTTACCAGTGACTCAATGGTTCAGCGGAGACACTCGCATGAATCAATTCCAAATCAGACGCCGAATTGGACACTATCACCAGGACAGGACGGTGTCTGAGCCCCATCTTGCCATAAGTGGGGACCGAGGAATGCCTCTATCTATCTTCATCACACGGCTGGCTTGGCAGGTTTGCTGATGTGCTGCAAATACTATACTCTATCCCAAGAAGGCCGCGGAGAGCCTAGCATTCACCTCGCATACCCGCCGCCTCTGCAAGATCTTAATCGAGCCGTCAATTCCATCAAACTACTTTGCCATTCTGACAGTCTGCACTGGGAAGAGAGTTGACTTCGTGGGTGTTAACGCCTCGGATACTAGTTTTACATATCTCTTCTGGAGCACAGTGCTTTTCTCCCTGCGTAATTGCTTCAATGGACTTCTACATACTGATACAGAACCGCAAGCGAAAACCCTCCTTTGGAGACAAGACTTAAGCAGCGCGGATTCGTCAGGAATGGTGGAAGGCTAGTATGTAGCCAGGTATTCCCCTCCAAGAAGCTCCTGCAGGCGATAACGGGGGAGGACCAGATGCAGGCTAACGAAGCCAGTCTCAAAGCTATCCCAAGCTTCTCTCGCAGGACCCTGAGGAAGCAGCCATCGGATCCTCTCCCTTGCGGCGAACCATTCCCCAATAACGTCGTGCAACGTCTCGGATACGCTCTTGCCAGTCACAGCGGCACGCGTGTAAATGTAGTTGTCCGTGTCGTCCTCCAATTCCTCTTTGTAGCACGAGACGATGTCACTGTTAACAAGGCATGAGTCAATGAAGTGCGGGCAGGCAAACTCTAGTAGGAAGTAGCACTTGAGATAGTTTATGTATATGCGTGCATCCCTGGAAGACGGAGTTCGTTCAGATACATGACGAGGGTAGGGGTGTGCCACAACTTACGGTAACACTTCCACATATGTCTTCTCGTCCGGAATCATTGATTTCTCCCAGACGAAGCATGTAAATGGATCTGGAATGCCGCTGAGGTTCCTCCTTAGCTCCACGAATGGTAGCGTTCGTGCATGTATGGCCCTGGACCGGCCGGGTGCACACTCGAGCATAGCCCCGCTGAAATACCCCAGGGCGCTATGGAATATGGTATTGGCCCCAAAGTCAGGGTACCAATCCCACATGCTGAGTAGTATCCCCCGAAGAGCGCCGACCCAGGTCGAGTCCTCGGACGAGGGGGCACACAACTGGCGGGGGAACTTGCGTGCAGATAGCGAGTCGAACAGGTCGATGTTGTCGAGATAGGCAATAAGCGCACAGTACAGTGCGATGGCGGCCCTTGTATCGACATTGCTGATATGGTTGTAGCTGGTTTCGGCAAGGGCGAGGCCGATGAGAATTTGTGGTCGCATGTGCTCCGCGAAGTCCCACTTGTTGATTATCTCCTCGACCCGCGACCTAAGTTCAGGATCTCGCACATATGTCGGTTGAGAAATACGCAGAGATTGAAGGAACTCTGAGATGATATCGGCCGTCGTCATACTCTTCTGGAATATCCTTCAGACTCGTTCATCAAAAGTGAAGACCAGCTCACTGTCTGGTATTGCGACGCGATCTCGTCGCCTGCGCCCGTACTAGCGAGAGTGGAATGATGTCAGCTTTCGCACCTAGCAACATGGGCTTGTGTTATCGCACCTGGTTACGCTCACGGTAGTGTTCGACATAAGCAGAAGATGAGAGAGACTGTTAGCTGGTGAGACGATGCTGCACCTTGCTTTTATGCGCAAAGAATGGGCAGCGACTAACCCCGAGAGAAACTTCACGAAATCGCCACAAGGCCATGACGTGTCGCAGGGAAGACTTGACATGCTGACTGGGCCACCAGAGTTAAAAAATCCATGATGAGTCTATGAAGGGCCATCGCTGCTGGTACTTGTAGTGCGTGGCGCTAGGACTGAGCAGTTCTCAACACCTGAGTGGTAGCCTTTGAGCGGCAGTATGATGGCGCCGGTCTCAAACGGACATATGATACGACGTCTCACTGGAAAGTGGCCCTACAATTGTCAGATTGTGTGTAGTTGGCATTAGATGAATGATATAACACACCTAGGCATGATGCACATGATGAGTGAGTCATGCGAACATGTGCTAGCTTTGAAGGCACTACGCCCGGTCTCATCCAAATTGGATGTGCTTGTTACCATGATTACTGCTTGCGCATGATAGTGAACAAATGTGTTGAACGTACTGAGGGCTGTTCCATGACTGGCTGTTCCATGACTTCCCCCCAGGTAGCTGATCGCGCTGTGGGCTGTCACGTCTAAGAGTGACGGTGCTTATCATTAGAGCTGGTATCAATGTAGCATGTCTGGAAGCACTTGACTACGACACGTCTGGAGGACGACAGGCCCACCGTTGGAACTTCAGCTTCAACTTGTGTCATCGCTCAAGCTAGCTCAGAGCGACGGTGCATACACGGTGTGGCATACCGGGCACTGAGCGGAAGTACCAGAGATGGACACCTTCTATCTCATGAAATTTAGAGAACCGGTTGACTTTGCGTCGATGTCCGCGGCGAAGGACTGCGTTAATTGGAAGTGGTAATATGGGCGCTGAGCCCGTACCGTTCGAACCCAAAGTACGTACACAAACGGCTGAGCGCCCGATGTGCCGCGGTATACAGAGGTTAGATGGCCACAGAGAGCCGCTGAAAGACGGGGATGATAAAGCGCAGAGCGTCGACGCGAGGAAATGACGGCGGAATAGCTAAGATCGCATTCCGCGGACGACGCGATGTATGCGGACGGCCGATTATGTAAGCTATCCATGGTACAAGCGTGCTTATGTAATACTAACAAAAACGGAGCTTGGGTCGTTATTCTAACAGGGGAGGTAGTTGAACCGTCGATAGACGTATTGCTGACTTCAATGACTTCCTAGCTGCTAGCATGCCGCAGAGCCCGGAGCTTCGCATTTGATACATTATGTCATATATTACTCGGAGCAAATGCCATCTGAAGATTCGCAATATCCCATACGCTGTAATATTGCTTCAGCAGACTACCGCCGAGCAGATCCAGACCATCGAGGTAGTTGATCATCGTCTGGCAGAGAGCTGGCTCGGCTTCGAAAGGCCCGACATTGAACTCGTTGCTGGGGATAGTCAGGTTGAACAGCTTGCCGTTGATGTCGGTGAAGGTTATGTCGATCTGAGCAGGGAGCTCGTCGATCTTGTCGCATGCAATACCGTAAGTTCCAGGCTCAGGGTCATACGGCCTGATCTCGGGCGAGATCAACGCGTAAATGTCCTGTTTAGTTCCGCATCAGCCTGTCGTATGCCTCCGAGGTGATGCGATCGTTTATAGCAAACCTGAACAGTGTCGTTACTCCCGAAGTACACATTAGGAGTGCCGCTGTCGAAGATGATGGTTCGATTTGCTATGAGAGTCGTCGCCGTTTGTCCGTTGACGAAGATAGCGGGGGAGACTATCTCCCAGCTGTCACCATAGCTTGTGGGAGGCATAATGGAGACGTATGTCAAGTCCCCCATATATTTAGATGAGTCGATCCCTCCAATGGTCAATTCTGCATCGCCGACAGACTTCGGTGTCAAGTACAGGCCGAAGAGGGCTAAATGATAGGTGTTCAGCCAACTGAGATAGAGAAGACATGCCAAAAAAATAACCTTCATAGCCTTGTTCTGCAAGTCCTGACCAGAAACCGGTCAAGTAGGGACCCATGCCTAATGGGAAGTGAATAAGATGCGCTTTATTTTAATAAGAAGGATTAGACCTTGAACACCGCCCGTCGGAATAGCATCGAGGGCTTGCGTCTGGTTAGTGATTGTGAAGAGCGAAACGTTCGGAGTGCTGATGCCTCCAATGGACACTGTATCACGGCCTTCTCGAAGCCATACTTCATATTCGTCGGGATATTGTAACGTGTCCACGCCATTACCGGTAATGAACATGATGGTAGAGATATTGTCGCTGCTGATGTATGTCGAACTCAGAGAAGTATTGAACCTTGGCTGGTTAGCACATGCAGTGCATTCAGTGCCTGCAGAACTTCAACAATCGAGAATGAGGAAGGATGTAAGGATTACAGACTGGGGAATTCCAGGGTGAAGCTCCCGGTGTCGAAGATCACGCTGACATTCTGCGGCGGAGTTCCGACTGATGAGATCATAGGCATGATTAGTAGTGAAATATGCTGCCGAATCTCAAAACTTACCTTGAATATCACCATACCATCTGATTTGACATGGTCAGTGCAGATTCCCTACACATCAGAGTCAGACTTACTGAAGGTCGGTTCCATTATAGTAGTCGTCCAGAGCAATGTCGATCGACGTGCAAGCTCTCTTCCGCAGGGACGCGACGTGCCCCCTGGGTACTTTACGAGCAGTGAGCGAGATGGGGTGTAGTCCCTTTTCAGACTGCAATACCGAGCTAGCAGAGGCAGCTAGAAAGCCAAGCGTCAGTGTCACGGAAACCAACATCTTCGCTCGGGGGTGCGCGTGTGTAGTGCGCCTCGCACCAACTAGTATCCATTCTATTTGTATGAGGACTGAATACCAAGGCCGACAGTTCGGGGCCGCCACAGTGTGAAATGGTGTCAACCCTTTGTCCGTTACGGCACGTCCATGCGATTATACTTAGTAAGTATCAGTGGGACGCGGAGCGCTCAGAGTAGAAGCGGGTATCCATGTGAGCAGTGTAGTACTCACCGTATTCACTGCCCGGGACTTGAGGATTTCCCCACTGGCATGTCGGAGAAGGCGTGCGTATGACCCCAAGCGAGATTGTATTGCACACTGAGTAGAAGAGTAGAACCTCTCTGGCAGCGAACTGCTCGCATCCAATGTCATCGAAAGACAGGAGAAGGCGAACAGGAAAATGATTGCGGCATTGCAGTTGTCACTGGGATGACAGGACGTGTGGTAATTGGTCGGGATCCATTGACATCCACGATGGGGATCCGGCGTGACTCCTACCATGGCAAGCAGCAAAATTACGATCTGTGGAACGCAATGTGGTTAACCGCGACTGCCTCAATCACCATCGTGTTATATCCACACCTATGCCCACACTGCTGACCAGTGCCATGGACGAAGCTCTGCGTAATTTCCAAGCACGCGTCGGGGGGGGGGGTTTCCGGTGAGGGGTTGCTTACTGACCAGTGGAGTATCTCACAGCTTGACAACTCTCCCTCGGGGAACAACCGCACCTGCGCATGCCTACATTCGAGACAGTCAAGTATTGCCAGACGGCTTCGCCCAAAGAAAAACTCGCGAAGTAGCAACCGGCCCCTGCAAATGACTCCGATGAATGGACGGACCCGTCACAACATACTACGCCGACTCACGCTTTCCTGCGATGTGATATGACTAGCCACGACGATGAGAGAAGTCGGTTTGTCCCCGCTAGCAGAGGTTAGCACTAATTAGCCGCGACCAAGAGATTCCAACTGGGACACTGGCAAGACCTGTATATAAGCGGCCAAAGAGCGAGTGCATCGTGATATGTGACGCGAGCCACGATAAACAAGGTGCTTAGGCGAGCTCATTCAACGAGATGCGGAGCTCGCGACACGGCCGATAATCGCCAGAGTTGGTCGCTTGTGGTGGAGCTACTCGCGACCATCCAAGACCGTCTGACGACGCCGCTATCTGGAGTGCGTCATATGTGTTGCTCCGAGGGGGGTGATGTTACCCTACTAATAGTTCACGGGCACATGCCCCTCCATCTTGCATCCGTCACGAAAGCGATTCGCCGCAAAGAACACCCGTCATAGTGATAGCTAGGATAACATTCGGTCATGATTGATGGCCAGGATGAAAGAATGTGGTGAGATTGCCCTACACGAATTCTCGATTAGTCTTTACGGTCATGATCAGCTCAGTACGACCAGTACCTTGTATATGAGGCTACGCCTCTCATCAACCGCCTGACAGACCACGAGCTAAGGGAACTTCTTCCTCGCAGCAAGTGTTTGGTCAGTCTACAGCAGGTTCATATGCATTACAGTTAGTCTAGTACACGTTTCCGTATTCAGTTCTATTCACGATACTACTACAACACCTTGGTTATCTTTGCGTTTTCTATGTTCACTCGTGGGCAAGGAGGGAATGGCCGGTCATGTCTGTCGGCAGAGTCAACGAGACATCAAGAAAGAAGACGATTAGCAAAACATACCGTCGGGTTTGGGAAGCCCCAAGATGTCCAGAACCGTTGGAGCAACATCACAGAGAGCCCCTTCTTCCTCCTCGCCGTCCTTCTTGTCAACCGTGAACTTGAACTTCTTGGGGTCACCAGTCATGATGAACGGCACAGCATTTGTAGTGTGAGCGGTGTGCGGCGCGCCAGTCTCCGGGTTGATCATCTGCTCTGCGTTACCGTGGTCGGCGGTGATAAGGAGGATGTAGCCCGCTTCCTCGCACGCCTTGTACACGGTGGCGACAGCCTTGTCGGTGTGCGAGATAGCCTGCACGGCAGCGTCGTAAACACCAGTATGGCCGACCTAGGGACAAGCGGCGTGAACATGGTGAGATTGGGAAAGAGAAAGTCTGACCAACCATGTCCGGCGGGGCGAAGTTGCACATGACGAACTCGTCCTCCCCCTTCCTAACAATCTCGGCGACTTTGTCTGCAACGCTCTGTACGCTCATTTTGGGATCCTTGTCATAAGTCGCAACCTTCGGCGATGGAATCATATGCCGCTCTTCAGCTGCGAACTGCTTCTCGACGCCGCCGTTGAAGAAGAACGTGACGTGCGCATACTTCTCCGTCTCTGAATACAGTTGAGGGGACACGTGGGGCAGAAGAAGTGTAGAGACATACCAGCTACGTGCGCCTGCTTGACACCCTGTTTTGAGAGCCACTCGGCGAGTACGTTGGTCATCTGCTGAGGCGGGAACGCAACAGGGAAGGGGAACTCGGCATTGTACCTCGACATGGTGCTAATGTGCTGAGGCAAACATCCCATGTCAAAACCGAGACTGCTCTCTGAAAGCTTCATCTACTCACGAGGTTCTTAGGCACATCGACCTCCATTGGCTTATCTGGCAGACCGAGTACAGTCGCGATCTCGCGCATACGATCAGACCGGTAGTTGAATAAGAACAAGGTGTCTCCCTCTGCAAGACGCTTGTTAGACCTTCCACAAAACGCATATATCGGGTATACAAACCCTTGATGCGGCCCTCGTCACCGTTGACGATGATAGGCTTCAAGAATTCGTCCGTTTCGTCCTTCTTGTACCGCTCCTCAATCGCTTTGACGACGTCCTCCCCCTTCTCTCCCTCGCCCTTAACGAGACCGTCCACAGCGATCTTGACGCGCTCCCAACGCTTGTCGCGGTCCATCGCGTAGTAGCGACCGACTACGGTTGCGATCTGACCGTACTTTTCCTTCTCGAGGAAGGCAAGCAGATCCTTCGCGTAGCCTGCAGCAGACCGTGGTGCCGTATCACGACCATCGCCGAAGAAGTGAATATAGACGTGTGGGACACCCTGCTCCTTGGCTGTCTCAAGGAGAGCGTAGAGATGCCTGATATGTGAGTGGACACCGCCATCGGAAACCTACAACAGAGGTGTCACGAAGGGTCAGTAATGATGCAGCAAGTGTGGTGGGAGAATTGCCTTGACCAGGCTAGGATCAGGTTGCGGTGGAAGGATGAAGAGGATCATAGAGGATCATATCATCCTCGCAATGATGAGAACTGTAGAGAAGAGACAGGGAACGCGAGACTGAGCAGGTCCTCATAGCGTGTTTCGGGAGCGTCAGTGACGCAAGGGAGGTCTCGTCCTGCAAACCATCCAGCAAAAGACCACGACGTCTATGCTGCAGGAGATCTGCCTAGAGCGGGTCCATACGAGGCATCGTGCCTTGGCTCAGGCTCTTGGTCCCGCACTACGATAGGTACCTCCACAGTCCCGAGATATCTTAAAACGCTCACCAATCCAAGGAAGTGCAGCCGCCCGTTGCCCTCCTTTGCATGCTTGCAGCTCTCGAGGATAACTTCGTTCTTGTGGAACTGCCTCTTCTTGATAGAGACATCTATCTTGACGATATCTTGCCAGACGATACGACCAGCGCCGATGTTGAGATGACTTTACTGACGTTAAGTCGCTTGTACCAAGTCCTAAACCATCGCACTTACCCGACCTCCGAATTACCCATGAGTCCATCGCTGAGACCGACTGCCAGACCGTGCGCGTGAAGAGTCCTGGCACTATGCTCCTTGGCAATCGTGTCCATGTTCGTCGTATCACCAGCCGAGATAGCATCACCCTTCATGTTCTTCTCTGGTGCAATGCCCCATCCATCGTGGACGCTAAGGACCACTGTAAGTGTCTCTCAGTCAAGAGCGGAGCGCGTACTCACATCAGGCAGACTTTGTTCTTGACTTGGACCATGTTAGTAGACACGACAGTGGATGTATGCGCGTACACCGGCGCCGTGCGGCCTTAAGAATGGCCAGGGGTGTTCAGAGTGCGTCTGGGCCGTGACGCAGGTCCTCTGCGGCTATGCCCACTCCTCCCCATTCGCCATATATCTAATCGATCTACCGCTCTCGCCCGCGATTGGACATGCTCGGCTCGGCTCGAGTCGAACTAGATTCATGGGGCCTTTGCAACGGCACGGCCATAGCCAGACCTCGCTCACAAAGACGATTGGTCCACAGCCAGGAGCCTAGTACCACACTCCAGAACGTCGACTTTGTATTCTGGTTGATGTTTATGTAGAGTAGAGCCGAACGACATCACAGTCGACCCCGCGAAGACCGTCTTGCAGCGATTAGTAGTCGCGATACAGGGCAGGAGAGAACCGATGACTCTGCGTCGTGTATGGGGCTTGAAGCTTGAAGCATGAAGGAGAATTCAAGATCATACGCGTACCCAAATCGGGTCGTAACGCGCTACTCACGGCATATGGCGGGATTTACCTAATAAGGGATATTCCGCCACTCGATTGCTAGGGGCTCCCTCTGGGCGCACCTAGGTGGATCGAGTAAGTTGAGTGACGACTGCTAAAGTACATTGGCATTGAAAGCATCCTCCCAGTGTACAATAGGGCCTGACCCACGCAGCGAGTAACTCTAGTAATCTGGCTTAAAATACAGAGATGATGTATATATGCAAATCAATGAAGTCAACGGGAACAGGTTCGTGTATGCAGTGGCAGACTGTAGTATGATAATATCTTTACATAAGTTAGTGCAAAGACAGCAACGACGATAGATGGATGATGAATGTACAGTATGCAGGAGACGAACAACAGACAAACAAGTTAGTGTACATGTGCTAGAGTCTTCGAAAACAGTTTTACAGTATAGGTGCATAGTTGATATGCGGGTAAGGATCATCTATGTGGTGCTGTCCGTCCATGGGTTTTGAGTGCGGTTTCAAGGTCTGGCGATGTCTATGTTCAGCACATCGTGCTTGGAGAGATGGACGTTAAACACGCACCAGCCATATCAAGCGGTTTAGGCAAGAAATGGTCCATCCCGGCTTCTCGACATCGCGCCTCACTCTCTGTCGTGACGTTCGCCGTGAGCGCGATGATAGGCAAATGACCCGTTATCACGCCTTCCCGCTCCATGCTGCGAATCCTCCTACAGGCGGAGAAGCCATCCAAGACTGGCATCTGAACCCCCTGTCAGCGCGCCGTTCCATCCCACGCAGCGATAACGACTTACCTGACAGTCCATCAAACAGCTATGGAAGTATTGCTGCTTGACTGCCTCGATGGCCTGCTGGCCGTCGTTTACAGCGACGACGTCATAGCCAAGCTTCTCTAGTTGCCTGCGCCCTAATCGCTGGTTGACCTACCAATTCCCTTGAGCGATCGTAGTAGAAGGCGCACAAGTCGATATCGCTCACCATGTTGTCCTCCACCAGCAACACGACGTCCTTCCTCTTCGGCTCCATCTCGATCTCCTCCAATCCCCCTTCCGCTTTCTCCTTCATCGGCGTCGTCTCTCTGAACTTCTCCTTCTGCAATGCCGTGACCGTCTCCGTCATCACTGGGACCGCGAACCGCACTTTCGGCACCTCTTGTTGGCCCTGGATATGCTCGCCCATGTGATCCTCAGGCTTTTCGAGCAGCTCCCGCAGTGTGTGCAGGATCAGCGGGCGCTTCAGGAGCACCGCGTTCCGCGCCGCACCGAGCTCGGGTTCCAACGCTGCCAAGCCGCGCGAGTCGGTGTGGATGACGAATACGGGAAAGGGACGAGAAGTCTGGGCGCAGAGAAGCGCACGAAGAAGAGTCGACGATGCAACACTTTCAACATCCGCCCATATAGCGTCTGCGTCCCGTACAATCTCTTGCACGGTGCTCTCCGAGAGGCCAGAGGTGGGAACGAAGCCATGGTCCGCGAAGAGCTCAATGAACAAGTCCTCGACTCGCTTGTCGCTATGTACGATCCGTATCCGTTTGCGGCTTGGCTTCGGGGGTGCCTCGTTTGTGATGTCTAGGAGTGGCTCATCCGTAGTCCCTTGACCAGATAAAGCGATGGGGAGCTTGACGCTAAAGGTGCTGCCCTCGCCCTCAACAGACTCGACATCCACAGTTCCGCTCATGCGAGATACGAGATGCTTCACGATGCTGAGTCCAAGCCCGGTACCTTGTTTTGGCCGAGTAAGAGACTGATCCGCCTGTCGGAAGGGCTGGAAGAGTGCGCCGCGGAAGCTGGTAGGAATGCCGACGCCTGTATCGCGCACTTGGAACACGACTTGGCCGGCCTTGCCTAAACGAACGACCACACATATGTAGCCCTTCTCGCAGAACTTCTGCGCGTTGGACAGGAGCTGCGGGGAATGGGTGAGAACAAAGAAAACCCCTGACCGCTATTGTACTCACATTCATGAGCACCTGAGGATTGTTGTACGACTATAAGCCTCAACTCCGTACCCACAAAACTGGAAACCTACCCGGAAGATATACGTCTCATCCAAGAACACCGTATCTGGCACATCGTCCGAAATGGACACGACTATCTCAACGCCTGGCTGATGCGGCTGTATCCTTGTAGCGTCCTCGACGACCTTGCGCAGCTTCATGAGTACGGGCTTGGCAGACAGCTCTGCATTGTTGCGATCAAGCTACAGAGCAAACATGAGCAAGTGAACCACACTACCTCGCCAGTCCACGGACCTTGCTGAAATCTGCGTGATCGTCAATACGTGCGTCAAAGACTATGACAAACCTCAGAAAGAAACTTACCAAGGACATTCCCTGCGATGACGTTGATGGCATGGCATGCTTGTTGGATGCTCGAGATAAAGAGGGCTTGTTCCTCCGTCAGCGGCGTCCGTGCCATTAGTTCACAATATCCGTTGACAGTGTGCAGCGGTGTCCGGATCTAGCGTGCATTCCGACAACATCAGCTCGGCTCACTATCGCAATGATCGCTTTGCGTACTTCGTGGCTCGCAACGCTGATGAACTGCTGCTTCAGCTCGTTTGCCTGTTCCGCCGCTTCTTTCTCGGCCATGATCCGCCACAACCGCCGCCTGGTCAAAATCATCTCCGCCATCTTATTCCGCGCGGCGATGGCGCTGTGCGCGAGCACAAGATTCGAGATCACGCACACGCACACGGCGACTCCGACGATCGTCGCGGGGAGGTATGCGGGATACCCCGCCTGGCCTGGCGGTCCGGGAGCGGTGTAAGTGTAGAACGTCGCAGCTGCCATACCTGAATGGGGAAGTGGGCAGGGGGTGAGTGATGCAAGTATAATGGATAGGCTATATGCGCACCAGTGTAGTGCATGGAGCACACCCCGAGCGCAGCGATCGTACTGAACGCGACCTGCCGCGCGAAATGCACCTCCATATGTTCCATCGTGGTGCACGCGACGAGGCAGACCGCGAAGGCGACGACATACGAGAGCACCACGATCCCCAGATCCCAGGATATCCGTCCCCCAGGTATGACCATCGCCCACATTCCTGTATCAGCAATCGATCAATATACCCAGCTCAAAGATTGACGCGACCGACTAACCACAATAATGCATCATCACTAACGCCAACCCCCACACCGCCGCTCTTACCACAAGTAGTACCGTGACGGTCTTCCACTGCGCCCGGACCCAGTAATTCCACCCAAACACCGGCGCAGGCCGGTCCTTGGCCCGCGCCTTGATCCGCAGCCTCGCCTCTCTGCTCAGCCCCACTTGCACGTCGCCCCAGCTCCCAGAGCTCCCAGAGCTCCCGCTCCCGGTTAGCAAGCTCTGCAGCGTCGTCCCGCTGAGCGCGCTGCCCGTCCCCGAGTTAACCCGCTTACGATGACGAGAGGACGAGTCCGAAGAAAGGTCAGAAGACAGTGTACTCGGAGTGTCCCGGCCAGGGCTCTCTGAGGAAACTCGTACTATTGACGGCCGGGGCAGTGATCGCTGTCGGACCAGCGGAGGCGACTTCAGTGTAGTACTTCTGGCAACCGGGTGAGTTGACGCTCGGGCCATGACGGATGGTCCTCTCGGTCGGCCGCGCTGTGGGAGGAGCTCGCGTTGGGCGACATCTGGGGCGAGGCCGGCTGCAATAGAAGGCGGCTCGACGAAGATCGGCACGGACGGCGTGGCCGTCTCGACCTCATAGAAGGTATTGCTGCTGCCTTCATGCTGCAACGCGAAGTCCAGAGGATCGTCGCTGTACAAGTCCATGTCAGGGTCATCGTCGCCTTCGTCCTCTTGCTGAGACTGTGCGTCCTGCGACGTGCGCGAGCACCGCTGGTCCTCCTCGCTACTAAGCTGCTCATAGCCCGCCTCGATGTCCCATTTCGGGCAGCACGAGAATATCCATCTGCGCAATGTCCGAAAGACGATTGCGACAGCGTGAACGAACCGGGAGTGTCCGATTTCCTCGGTGATATAGGGGCTTGAGAAGGCGGCGAAGGTGAACACTACCGCGACGATGGCAGAGAGTAGCGTTAGGGTTGGGTCGAACCCAATCGCGATGTCCATGCGGCAGGCAAGCATTCCCACTGCCGAGAAATTGTGAGTTTATGGACCAATGCGCAAATCAAGAAAACGCATGTCTTTAGCCTCTTTTCGGAATCTACTGTACTAAGCAGACCTTGCCGCAATGACAACATGTGCGAGGGTAGCCACGCATCTACCCTCTGAAGAATGGATCAGCGCTACGCGCATTTAGGGCTACTGGGTTCCATCCCGGTAGGTAGCCTGCGGAAGTGGAGGGCAGTATGAATGACCGCTAGTTTCCAGCCGCCGAAAGATAGTAAGAACGCCCATTTGGATAAGGGTCAAAACGGGGGTATAACTGACGACAGCCGTGTAATAAATACCCCACCTAGGCCCCGGCCCTCCCATGAGCTAGGCGGGGTAAGAGTGCGCGACACAGCATGCACGCTGTATCGCCCATTCTCCCGTCATGCCGTCCGCCATAAATGCAAGCTCAAGCTCCGGAGAACAATGCGAAGGCAATGATAAGACCACCGAAGTGTTCGCCGGCTCGGCAGATGTGGTCAGCGCTTGCTGACCGGCAACGCGCCCAAGCAAGACAGCGTCGAGGACGTCAATGCACACATGGCGCGATGCAGCGCGCTGAAACCTAGGTCAAGGAGCGTCGAAAGCCGGGGACTCCACATAAGGATATGCCAGGAGTCGGATTGACTGAGGCGAGAGGTAGATTCGAAAGAGGTGGAGGGATCCGAATTGCAACGAACGCGAAAAAAAGACCTGGTAGAGGCGAATTCAACATGAAAATAAGGAGGTGGGCACATACCGAAGTGCATTGACCAAATCGCGCAGAAACCAAACGCGAGGCTCGCCAGCGATATCCACAGCCATTTCGCCCAGGGATTGCGTGTATATTTGGCGTGAATGACGATTTGCGTGCTGGTGTACGCGCCGAGCCAGGAGATGGCATAAGAGAGGACTACGAGCTGGGGGTCAAATGAGCAGATGAACGCATGTGGGAGGACGAGGGGGGCCATGACAGTAGTACCTCTGGGGCCCACTGGGGGACGAGCTGCCTCTCGGGGGGCATAAGGGTGAGAGAAACGGGTGGGCAACAGCTCAGGGCCGCCGCTGAAGGTAGCTTAGGGCGAGCACGGACTCGGATGGCATCTCTATAGAACCCGCAACGACGGATGTGACGGAATGGCAGCCGCTTACATCAGCACTCAGGCCACATCGCAATGAACATGTTCCGCGACCACGCCACCTCTCCGCGTCGTGCCCTTCCGCCGCAAGTGAGCTCTACTCGGACGCCTACGTACTCTCTGTTCCGTAAGCGAATGTCTTTGACGGTATGCAGTGCGTTTCCGTCGCCTCTTTCTTCTGCACAACGACTTGCAATCATGTTGTATCAGTTGTCAACCAACGAGCACTACGTCACCGGCTCGTTCGGGGACCCCCGGTTAAAGGTTCTCACAGGACGGATCAAGATCCATCCAGTTGTGGAACCTTGTGTACTGCATGCAACTCGAGGGCCGAGACTCTTTCCCCCACTTCAAATTCGTCGCGGAGCGATCATCATCACGCGTTGCAAGCACGATTCACAGTGCTGGTCAACAGTCGGCGTCTACTCCCGAGTGGATGACCAACAACTCATCACGGATTGACTACTTAGTAGTAAGTGGCTTCAATGGCGGGCTTCCGCATCTGAACCGCTTCCGCAGTCATGATCTTTCTAGCCTCACCAGGAGCGTCCGCGTGACCGCGTCGGGTGCGTGCCAGGTGGGCCACAAATCTAGGACTACTAAGCCAGAAGAGTCATCTCATTTAAATTTCTCTATGGGGAGACACGTCCGTGCATCAACTTGAGAAAGCTGCACGTTTATTGCATTCCCTGTGATCTTAGGTATCATGATCCACCGGTGATGTAGCCGTACATGGAAGTGTCGGATGACAGTTAAGACGAGCTGTCCATAACTTCTCCATAGACCCAACGGGGAACCTCTGTCCGCACCATGGCGTACACGGTGACTACGTCTACTGTGATCGAGGCAATCGGCTCGTGCAGCAAGGTGCTATATTTCGGAGTCACCTTGCCTAATACCCTCGACTCTGCCTAGGCCTGATGTATAGGAGTACTCCCGTGAGCAATGTTGGTTGCAAATGCTTAGCAACTGAGAAACTTGGCAAGGACGTTTGTTCTACATCAATCATACAAGTGTGCCTGCGCCTGCCACACCATGCAAAATGAGGCACTTACTCTCGCTCTGGCGATATACTTTCTTTTTACAGGGAACAGCTCGCCGAGGGCGACACGGCTGGCTACATTCACGCTCGATCTTGGCCCAAGATTGGACGTGAATGTGGGCTATGAATGAAACCACGTAAGAACCAATTATCAGGTAATATAAGAAGTCATAGCTGCAATTGGACGCAGCCGGGAGCATAGCTGGGGCCCAGCCAGAGAGGCACGTTATATTTGCTTACGCCTTGTCAGTGCTCGATCATGGGGTTGGTTATCACAGACTATGAGGCGGGTATCGCGACGCATAAAAGGCCACGGCGACACATTAATAACAGTCGAACTGTTGGCATGCGCGATATGGTATCGAACCAGCTATCGAGCATGTTTCTTAGACACGTCAAACCTAGGGAAAAGTCCGAATTCAAAGCGAGATGTTAATATCGACGCACTTTAGCGACAGCATCCCTCGCTTGAGACTGGTGGATCATAGCTCGCTTATACATAGAAGAAGCCCTGGAAAGGAGGAGCATCTTCGCATTTCCGTACCTTTCGAATTTATGTTCGTTGGTACACGTCAAAGCTCGGTAATGCATGGGAGGGGGCGGTGAAGTCGAAGCCAAGAGCATTTTTCCTATGGTGGAACACAGAAGTGTTAGTGGCATGGAAACTACGACGCTGTTATAATTCATGGTCGTCACAGACATATTCAAGCTTCAAAGCTTCAAGTTCGAACGTAGATGCTGAAGCTGTTGAAGTAGACCTCCGGACCACTATATTACTTCGGATATACCAGGAATGGGATTTGAGCGCCTACACTGCGACGCGCCCCCATGGTCAGGCTAAACGCGCTCCTCGGTTACTGCCCATACACCACCTGTAGCTTTTCTTCGCTGTCTTTTTCGCGGACTTACTTCTCACTATCTAAAGGCATCCCAAACGCCAGTCCGGGCGGTGCATGGCTGCCGTAACGAAGGAACCGTCTCTCGGCTCACAAGTCGAGGTGCCCGCTGGCCGAGGGATCGTGCGGTTCATCGGGACGACTTCCTTCTCCACGGGCAAGTGGATCGGCATCGAGCTCGGCGAGGCGAATGGCAAGAACGACGGGTCTGTGCGGGATATCAAATACTTCACTTGCAAGCCGGGCTATGGTGTCTTTGTCCGGCAGAGCCAGGTCAAGGTGGTCGCGGAACCTCCGCCTGTGACTGCTGTACGTATGCCAGTGCTATGTGGTGTTGGCGTTCCCGGGAGAGCTCTGAGGCGTCTAGAAGTGCTGGAAAATGCGCGACATTTGAGTTGTGAGCAGGCTTCTGAGGATGGCGCAGAATGCAGTATCGGAGTCTCCCAGGAACAGCGATGTTTGTGCTGGAGTTATGCTCACATACAACGCACCTAGCCTCCAGCTACCAGACCAGGCCTCGGACACACGCGAACAGGAAGCACGGGTCTTGCAAAGGTCCCTTCCGCCCGCTTGACCCCGGCTTCTCCAGGCCGCACCGCTCCCTCATCGCCAGGACGTGCCGCTCCCTCATCGCCGCGAGCGGCCAGCCCCGGAAAGCCATCTGGGCTCACACCCTCTCCTCTCGCTACGCGTCATGGCTCGCCTACGAAACGTACACCATCCACGTCACAAGCTCGTGCGCCGCTCTCTCGTAGATCCTCCATTAATCCTGAAGCCGCCGTCAGCCCGTCCCTCGACCGTCGGGACCGTCGGGGAAGCTTCGAGTCTGCGCAAGGAGATGGTCCGTTGAAGCCGTTCCCGAAGGGCCTGGCGTTGTCGCCTATGTCGGTGTCTGGGCACTCGCCACAACTTCCATCTTCTCTGCGCCGTGTCTCTGGAGACTCCCCGGAGCCGCAGTCGCCTGTTGTGATCCAAGAGCCTGAGCGACCAAGCACCCCAGTTGTAAGTTCCAGTCTTCAGTATGCCTCCTTCCTTTACATCGACCGACCCTACCCAGACGGCACCAGCCCCTCCTCCTCCGGACGACGCAGAAACACAGGAACTCCGCGCCAAGGTCCGCGTCCTCGAGGCCAAGCGTGCCGACGACGCGCGGCATGTCCGCGAGCTCGAAACACGCCTTGCGGAGGCAGAGTCCTTCGTCGCACTCCGCCCGAAGCTGCAGGCGAAGCTGCAGCAGCAGCAAACCGAGCTCATCGCCACGCGGCGCGAGCTCGCGGACGCACAGCAGCTCGCAGCCCTCGCCGATGGCCGCGTCGTGGATGCGCAGGAGCAGCTAGAAATGGCAATGTTGGACAAGGAGATGGCGGATGAGAGGGCGGAGCTCGCGGAGGTAGAACTGGAGGAAGTGAAGGAGAAGTTGGCGGTCGTCGAGGTTGAGTTGCAGGTGTTGAGGGAAGGTGGGGGTGCGTATACCGTCCTTTTTGCTGGTACGCGTCCGTCGTTAACACAACCGCCTCTTCATACAGGAGAAGAGGAAGGTGGAGAGAGCAACGTTAAGCAGTCTCTTGCATACGTCCAACTGGAAAAGCAAAATGAGCGCCTCAAAGAGGCCCTTGTCCGGTATGTATATGCGCTCTAGTCATGCTGCCTCGCACTAACTAGGTTTCGTCAGGTTGCGTGACATCACGTCTGAGAGTGAGACCGAGAACCGGAAGCGAATCTCCGAGATGGAGAAGGACGTTGCTACTCTCGACGAGCTTCAAGGCAAGCTCGGATGTTTCAGGCAACAAATGCTTCTCTGACAAGGACTACAGCACAACATGACGAGGCGCTCTTCAGGCTGACCAATGCTGAAGTGCAGGTTGAAGAACTCAAGATGCAACTTGACGATGCTCTGGGCGCGGAAGAGATGCTTGTGCAGCTGACAGAGCGCAACCTTATGCTCGGGGAGGTCAGTCAAACGCTATACTCAGCCTAGATGTGATCTCGGCATTAAGCGCCACTGTAGAAAATCGAGGAGATGCGCATTACAATCGAGGACCTGGAGGCGCTCAAGGAGCTCAATGATGAGCTCGAGGAGAACCATGTAGAGACAGAGAAGGCCATGCAAGAAGAGATCGGTACGCTGCCTTGGTTTTATGTTCGAGAATTACCGACTCACTACTTGATCAATAGAGGCGAAAGAGACACAGATTCGTGAACAGGGTGCTAAGATCGCCTCGCTCGAAGAGGCTTGTCAGGATCTCGAGGGTACCATCGTCCGTTTCAGGGAACTCGTCATGCAGCTCCAGAGGTTCGTCTGATGCGCGTCTCAAAATATTATTTATGCTCACGAGTTCGGTTCAGCGAGCTGGACATGCTCCGCACAGAGACGCAGGCCGCACAGCAGGAATCCGTCACCGCAGCTTCACAGACTGCTGCGATGATGTCGCTCAATCTCAAGCTGCAGTCCAGCGCTTCAAAGAACCAAGCACGTCACATCGATCTCGAGATTAAGCGCATCGAAGCCAAGGAGGCTCACGAGCTTCTAAGCATCATCCAGCCATATCTCCCGCAGGTGTATGTCGAATCAGACATGGATGCTACAAACTGCTATCTATTTTTCCAGCGGCTGGCAGCGAAGTTGGACCTCATCAGCAACATCGCCGCGCAAACTCACAACTTACCTGAATCTCTAAATGGTTCTGTGTCCAGCGTCGTTGTTGGTGTCTGTGAGGTGCGCCTTATGAGCTTTCGTATCTCCATACTCGCGAGCTGATGACTGCGAAAGATGCGGGGGCGCTTATCCAGCCTGTCGACAGCCTGCAAACGCTTCGCGTCGATCCTGCGTCGCTGCGACGTCGAGTCCTTCCTCAACATAGGGCGAGTATTCCCAGAAATCGCGCCCATGGAGAAACGCATCGATATGCACATCGATCTCCTCCGTCGAGAAGAGTTCCGCGATGCCGAGTGTTTCACCGATGCAATGAAGTAAGCTACCCTGTCGGTGCGTAATGCATACTGCGCTGACGCTACGCTTGCAGGATGCAGGCGCAGTTCGACCACTTGTCAGAGACATACTTCAGCGGATATGACTTCGACTTGGGCGAACGCGAGCATGGCATGGCTCTCACATGTGACCACGACCTCGAGCAGTTAGCGGCAGCAATGGGCTTCGTTAAGACATCTGTGGCGGCCGTCTTGAAGGATGAAGGTAGAGCGCACTTCATACGTTGGGTAGCTTCTCATTTCATCTCCTTCGCAGACGTCGAAATAGACCTTGGAGAACTGGAGCCCAACGTCGTATTCTTCGAGCCACTGCAGAGACTGATCGACCAGTCGAGGAGTGCCCGCGTGTTGTCTAAGTAAGGGTTTTCAAGTGGTTTGCGTTGCGGTCCTTGATGTGCCTTAGGAAACTCGCGAAGAGGATGGAAGAGCTCACACAAGATTCATCGGCATTGAAGACGCACCTTGTGCCTCAGCTGAAGGCCATCACGGATCTGACCACCGAACTCGTTAACTTCGGCTTCTCTGTGAGTTGTCCGCCACTTCATTAAGTCCCTCTAGGCTGACAATGCTCGATGTCTGTAGCTCGCGCAGGAAGTCGGGCCATACCTTGACGATAAAGTCCGTGGTGACAAAGAGCAGTTCAAGCTGACAAACGTGCTGTCATATGTGCAGCAGACAGCGAGTGCTTCTGTGGCGCAAAAGCGTAACGATGGGGTCTCTTCCTGGGAGGCGGTCGCGGACTACATCGCGCAGGTCATGCAGGAAGCCACCAAAGTGTTGCCTGCTGCGATGGAGACCGAGAACGTGCTAAAGAGTACGTTGATCTCGCCTTAACTCTAAACCTTTGCTCACTTGCCTTGCGTCTAGTTTCTGGTACTGCTCCTTGGGTGAACCGCGTTGCCGATATCAAGGTCCTCACCGCCGTTAATGTCGAAGCCGAGCGCAAGGTTGCGCAGCTCAACGATGAGATGCAGGCCCTCGTGCGCACACTCCGGGCGCGCGATCAGCAGATCCAAGAGTCGGGCGTGAAGATAGAGCTTATGGAGCGCCGCATGGAGGCGAGCAAGAAGCAGGCTGATTCGATCGTTGACTTGGAGAACGAGTTGATGAAGGCCCGCAAGCAAGAGCGCGCGTATGAGGAAGCGATGGAGCAGCTACAGGCGGACTTGGATGCCCTTGAGCAAGATAATGCAAAGCTCAAGGCAGCGGCAACTACGACTGAGAGTAAACGTGAGTGTAGAGACGAAACGAGATCCTGTCCTGATATTGACCTACCTTCGATAGCGGCTGGACCTCAACAGACCGAGCAGGAAACCGTCGCGGTGGAAGGCAGCCTCGAAACCTCTTACCTTCTCGAACAGATTGATGCTCTCCGAGGCACTGTGCGATTCCTTCGTACGGAGAACTCCTACCTGAAGGGCCAGGACCTGCTCCGGGAAATCGAATCATTACCGCCACTACACGAGCCCGTCAGCCGTGAGCCAACACCACCATTGGTCCCCTCAACATTGTCAGACTCCGAGGACTCCGACTGCGACGAGCCTCCCCCGCCGCCGACGCTCCGCACGCTCGCTGCCGAGTCCAAGTTGCTCTATCGCGAGGTTATCAAGTATACCTCGTCGCCGCGCGTGGTCGACCTTTCTGTCATGCGCGCGAAGCGCCAGGGCGAGAAAGCGAGCAAGCACTGGATGCCGAAGGAGAAGACGCCAGCATACCAGGTGCTGAAGCGTAAGATGGAGGGCGAGAGGCTAGGGCGACGGCTGCAGGGCTTGCTCGAGCGGACTAGTGCACTTACGGTGCGGTGAGGCTTGCAGCGGTCGATAACTTATGCCCTCTCGTTCCGTTACTAGCTGTGAGCTACTTTATATTCTACGTATATTTCAGTCCAATACCCTATGTCAGTCCTCATGCATATCTGATATGTATTCCTGTCCCTGCGGAGCGCATCGCAGTTTGCCAGGATCTTCCCGCCCCGCGTCACTGTATGGATGTCCATTCGTACAAGTGTAATTTACAGGCCACGGTCCGGTCCGTTACAACAGGTTAGCGTCATTACTGTCTGCAAGATTAAGAATAAACTCAAGGCAACAAATATTACAAGCTCTTGCCCGCCCCTCCTCCCTTCGCTCACAACTCCTCAGTCTCCTCCTCAGCAGCAACCTCAGTCCTCGCTTTCTTTGTTCCTGAGGCGGCGACCACACCGCCCAGCTCATCTGCCTCCCCGTAATCCCCCTGCAACTCGCCGCCAGGGGTGGTGCCAGCCCGAATTTCGGGCTCAGCGTCGTCCTCGTCGCGGCCGCGCTTGACGCCAGATACTGAAGGAGGGTCGGAGGCAGCACCGTTCGCAACCGTTTCATTGACTTCATTATATTCTTCGTCTTCCTCCCCTTCTACGTCTTCAACTTCAGCGCCCTCGCCCTGTCGGGGTGGTCAAACCGTGACACGCAGTCAAATAAACGTGAAACAAACCCCCAGTAGTAAGGCAGTTAGACTGTTCTTCCCACTCTGCGACGGTGCGACCGAGGATGAGTGGGTGTGTGCTCGCGTCATAGCAACATATACGCACCGGTCCGAGCTCTCCTTCTTCTTCCTCGATTTCCTCCTCGGCGTAGTCATCTTCATCGCCCTCCTAGAGCAAAGGTCAAAACCCACGAGTCAGGCACCGTTCAATCGGCCCGCGCCTCAGCCACGCGAGAGAGCAGGTGGTTGTGAATGGGAACAGTACAGTACCTCTTCGACTTCGTACTCGTCGCTTTCCTCGCCCTCTGCACGAGAGTATTCGTCAGTACATCGTCCCTCTCTATGACCTCTCGAACGTACCATCTTCGACTTCGGGCTCCTCTACGACTTCAATCGGTTTCTTGGACATGGCAGGGATGCAAACGCGGGTCGATGGGTTCAGTAGGGTTGGTAACCAGCTCGCAGGACCGAGACGGATGAAGCGAGGAGAGGAGGGCGTTGGGCAGCAGCTGAGAGATACGCTCCAACGTTCGTGAGCGTGATTGGTGCTGAGAATATCGAAATGGCACCTGAGGGCGGCCCTGACACACGCCAGCCTGAGCGCCGAATACTCACCGCGCGAAGTCGCTCTCGACGTCCACCTGCTACTGCACCCGCCCGAAAATTAGCATCCAGCATCCAGCAGTGGTGGTGTGCCTCGTAAAACATTAATGTAGTATGTACAGACCCCTGTATAATATGAACAGCGATTATTCTACATGTGCGTTAAGTCAGGACAGCGGCCACGTAGTAGGATATAGCAGGGAGCGTGCAAAATCCTACGCCGTGAGCGTACGATCCGGGTCCATGATAGCAAAACAACAAAGCAGGTCCAATAAAATAAAAACAGATACTAACAAATCCTCCACCATCGTCCCTTGCTAGTCCGTGAATCCTCTTCTTGTACAGCATTTTCCCTGATGACTTTCAAGAAGACGCTCTCCAGGCCCGCCTTCTCGACGGAGAACTCGGTGAGCTCGTCCTGTGATGACAGCACACCGAACAATCGTGCGAGCGACATATCCTCGCCTATGGGCACCTCGAAACGCGTGGCCACGTCGTCGGCCATGCGAGCACCAGGTAGTTGCGACATGAGCATTCGTGCTCTGATCACCTCTTCTCGCGTTCGACATGAGAAGTGGACCTCGTAGGTAGCGTAACGCTCGGCCAGGTTCTCTGTCGTCCCAACAGCTGGAAAGATATTAGAAATTTAAATGGCACATAAATGGAAATCAACGAACCCAGCATCTTCTTCGCCAGGATACCGACTTTCGTGGCTAGCGCAGACGCCTCCTCCATGGAGTCTACAGACCCACGCGTCAGCCATTTGAACCTACGGCGGTGCATGCGGACTACTTACGCGTTGTAATCACAATTGCCTTTCCGCCTGCAACACTTCTCAACGTGTCCCACATATCACGCTTCATCTTTGCGTCCACTCCCGACGAGAACTCATCGATCAGCACGACGGCTGGGTTACCCATCAGTGCAATAGCCAACGCCAACTTGCGCTGATTCCCGCCCGAGAGCCGTACAGCTAGCCGATCCGCATACTGGTGCAGTGACGTCCCATGCAGGAGAGCCTCGACGTTACGCTCGAGTTCATTGCCGGGCCTGAGACCCTTGAGGCGGCCATAGACAATCAGGTGCTCCCGGACTGTGAGCTCAGAGTCGATAGCAGTGAATTGTGGGCAGACACCGAGAGCAAGTCGAGCCGAGCGGGGGTTCTTCACGACGGAGATACCGTTGATGATGACGTCCCCGGAGTCCGGGATCACATCACCGCCTGCAGTCCATATGTGAGCAGGAAAATAAAACGAACAACGGATACACGTACGGATCATGTTGAACGTTGTCGTCTTCCCCGCACCGTTTGGACCAAGGAGGGCCAGCACTGTGTTCTGGGACACCCCGAAGCTTGCATTGTCCACGACGCGATTGTCTGGGCTGCCATACGCCTTGACGACGTTCAGCACGCGTAGCGTATCGTCGGAAGTCGCGACCTTCATTGCCTCCTCGTACACATCCCGCTTGCTGCCTGCCTGCCATGACTTGCGGCTGAGCCGCCGCACGATCGCGGACGTCGCCGCCTTGGCGGTCTTCTTGCGCGGGAGGACGGCGCCGGAGTCGACCCAGACCAGGATACCAAAGAGGACGAAGATATAGACGACCAAGTAGATGATCGGGCCACCGAACCGGGAGGGCATGGCTTCTGAGGCAGCGGTGGCAGGTGCGTTATTGCAGAGCAAGGAGAAGAGGTTCAGGGAGACAAATGCAGCGTGTACCTATAGTGAGAATGAGTATATTGCCCTACAGTGGTGTTTAATCACAACAAGGACGCACAGCGTTGGCAATAGGAGACAAGACAGCCACGCAAAAGTCTATATGTACAGAGTTAGCTCAGGAAGGTGTGAAACAAAGGAAAGCGACACTGACGGATGAGAGTGAAGTCACGGCTCTCCGAAGTCACATCAGCGTAGGTTGCAGTGAGGAGGAAACCGGCGAGATAAAGCTAGGTTAAGACGAGTAAGAGTAAGAGAGTGAAGACCGAAACACGTCTTGTCAGGAGTGACCTACCAGGAACATGACTGCCTGATAGCCAGCTGAGACTGCGAATGCCGCGAGTGGCGAAGGGACCACGAGAGAGATGCAATATGAGAATAGTGCACCGACTATCCCATACAACACCAGAACGAGCCACTGGAGAAAGACACAACATGATCAGTCATGCATTGAAGGCGTTAGAGATTGTACGTACGAAGAAAGGTAAGGCAGCGAACTGATTTGCACCGACGGCGTATATGATGATGATCAGGGTCGCGATCAGCACAGCGAAAATCGAGTCGAACATGAGGTGCCCCAGCCAGAGGCCTGCAGGGTTCGACAAGCCATTGGAGAATTGCATGGCCTGCACTGCTGAGCGGCGTTCCTTGGTTACATAGAGTCCAAAGAAGGCAGGGAATACCGACTATACCCAATGTGAGAACAGATGCAACGGGCGAAGTACAGAGGGACTTACAAGTGCGGCACCAAAGAAGGCCATGAACTTGAGCATCACCAAGATCGTCGTCGAGTTGTACGCGGAAAGCTGCTCATAGTTGGCCAAGATCACGCGCGTTGCGACGGGGTTCGTCACATTTAACGCGTGGTCGTAGAGCAGGTTCGATGCTAAGTTCAGCAAGGTCAAGCCAGTCAAGCCCGCAGGCTTGTTGGTACTACCCTCCCAAGCGACGAGCGTTTGTCCGGCTCCGTAGTCTATGGAGACTCCGCCCATCGACAGATTACGATAGTTCTGGTTGACATAGTCGACGAAGCTCGCGTTGTCCTGGAAGTTGTGGACCGGTATGCCAGCAAAGGACGGTCCGAGGGTCCCAATGACCCCCGGAGGATACTGCAGGATCTGCTCTCCAGGGGTGGTCTTGCTCATCAAGGGCCGTAGGTTAGACTCTGGAACGTAGAGCTCAGTGGAGTACGTCGACTTGAGCGGCTGTATACAGGATGGACTGGCAAGTCCATGAAGAAACCACAAAGGGATTGCCGACCCTGCCAATGTGATCAAAATCATGAGCACTGGCGATAACCAGCTGCGCCGGGCAATAAGACAGCGCTTGTAGAAGACAGTCCATGCTTGACCAAATACCGATTTGCGGCGACCGGTTGTCAGATCGAGAGCGGCAGTTGAGTCGTACGAGAGGGACGGCAGAGACACGATGCTGGACGTTCGGAGGTGCTCTTTCTCCAAGAAATCCGACCTGCTCGACTTCAGAGTGTTGCCCGGCGTTGAGAAAGATGTAGATATCGACCCATCCGACAGCCTCTTGGGCCCGTCCGACATATCCAATGAGTTCGCAGGCAGCTCTGAGGTATGCCTTTGGTCAACGTTCATTAGCGTCAAGAAGACATCTTCCATGGACGTATTCGTCACAAAGTAAGACTGCAGTCTCCCAGCATTGTGCTCCCGCTGGATGGCTTCAAGAACCTGGTGAACTACTCCAGGATCCTTTGTCTGAAGGTGGTACGTGACCTCCGTGAGACCTGACGAGATAGCATGAGCCTCAGGTGCGAAGGGTCTGATCACATCCAGGAGTTGCGATGCGTCGGATGAGGGCCTCTCTAACAGTTGATCCGTGTCGAAGGAGACTTGGACACTGTAGCCACCACCGTAACGAGACTTCAACGCAACCGGGGAGCCTTGAGCGACTAGTTTCCCCGGAGCAGCAAGCACGGCAATGGTGTCTCCCAGCAGATCGGCCTCATCAAGAAACTAAATCGCAGACATCAGCTTGAGTATGGAAACCCCGAGAGCATACGTACGTGGGTAGTGAAGACGACCGTCCTTTCGTGTCGGACAGAAGACAAGATCTTCCACAGGGCACGCCGGGAAAGTGGATCGACTCCGGACGTGCACTACCGCCCAATGAGCTTCAATATTACCAGTATGATACGCTCAGTCGTACCTCATCGACCAGGAGAACTACCGGTTCATGAACAACGTCAGCCACGTCAAATCGGCAAGGAGTGCAACCAACGTACTCTGGGAACCTCCAACCATGCCAATCGCCAATTGTAGTTTGCGCTTCTGACCACCACTCAGCGCGTTGGCATTGTAGTGTATCTTCTTGCCGAGATCGCAGTCACGCAATAGCTGTTCTATGTCCTCTTCCTCCGCCACGCCGTCCCTCGGAGGCTTGATAGCCTTCCATACCCGCAGCGTTTGATAACATGTCAATTCCGGGAACAGGACATTCTTCTGGGGTACGAGTCCGATGGCGCCCAGGGGCGGCCGTTCGACGCCACCTTCAAAGGTAATGGTCCCTCGGGTACGACCTAAGAGACCGGCAAGAATGGACATCGTCGTCGACTTCCCCGCTCTACGTAACAACAGTACTTAGACCAAAAAAGTGGGCGTCATGAGTCTTCGCTCACCCATTCGATCCAAGCAGGACAAAGATGCCAGTCTTGGGGATATCCAGACTGAGGTCTTCCACAGCGGTGACAGCGTTCTTACGTCGATTGAAGAGGCCAGTATTAAAGTCCTTGCCGAGATGCTTGATGGAGACAGCCACGTCCGACGGAATCAATGGTGCACTCTCCTCCACGAAGCCCAGCCTTCGTTTGAACGGCCTGCAAGGATTCTTCGCGTCGTACAGCCAGCTTTCCAGTATCACGGTTAGACATGGCCAGATGAAAATGCCAGCCTAAATAAAACACGTCTCAGTAATTCGCCCTAATAGACTCATCGCATCACTCACAATCGCAGCGACAATGATCGGCAGTAGAATTACCCCATTGTCGGGGTCGGCTTTCAGTAGACTAGCCCCGACTTGGTGCTGCTCGAAACCGACTACTGCACGAATCGCAAAGATGTAGAACCCAGGAGGGAAGGCCAGCGTGATGACGACCGCGAGGGTATTGCTCACGTTCCCAATGACAAGTGTGACAACAGCCAGGATGCACGCCATGACCGCGGCCACGATCGCAGCAAGTTGCGGGCTCTTTCCAAACGGCGCGGCAATGAAGAAGGACCAGCTCGCGAGGATGAGACCGAGAAGGACGTGGATGAGAATCGTGATACCAACGTTCGTCGCCGTGAGGAGGCGGAAGCGCCATATGACCGCAACGGCGATCCACCCAGGGAGGTTTACCAGCGACATACTGAAGTGCCAGGAGGTAACACGCGCGGAGTCCATGAGCCCCATCGCCTTCATGTGGCTCGCCAACATGAACGCTCGCTCGCCGGCGACTGCACCAGGCAGCTGGTACGCGATCCCGACAAAAGCGATGAAGTGGGCGAGGACGAGGATCTGGCGCATCCCCCGGAGATAGCTCAGCCGGATCGCGGTGTACTGCTCGGTGTTGTCTTCCTGAGTGAATGGCCATTCATAGGGCGTGGGCGGTGTTGACGTTGTCACAAGCTTGGTATATGCACTGTCGACCGCCCATTGAAGTGGCATCACGCGCTCCTCAAAGCTACTCGTGTGCTTAACTACGTCAATGAAATAGAACCCGCTGTCCGCTCGGAGGGTGTAGTTGAACTGCTGATTTGTGCTGCTCGGGTCGCCCAGGGAAGGAAGACTGTTGAACACGACCGCCGCATAGCACTGAGAGAGGCCGATGAAGTTCTCCGGGCACGTTGAAGGGACTTCGGAGGAGGAGGCTACCTTCTTTACGTTCGCCCGTTGCTTGGAGTTGAATGAGATCATTACCTGCTGCATGATCGCGTCCGCAGAAGGGTTACCTGTACCATTGGTACCGTCGACCCAGACCAATGGCAGCGAGCCATCATATTCGTCGATCAGACGAGGGACAGGTACTGAAGTGCCTAAGCCGAACTTCGATGCAGGTCAGTCGACATTGGCGGCAATTTCAACTGGAGATGACACTTGCATTGCTAGGCTTGTGGAGGAAAAACTGAGCGAAGGAAAGAAATATGGCATAACCAATAGGTAATAATAGGCATCGTACAATGTTGAGCTGTTTGACTGTCTGATGGATTCAGATACTACAGGGACACAACAGAAAGACGCACCCATGGATGCTTAGAGAGCACGATGAAGTTCTTCCATACGAGGACCGAGAATTGTCTCGTGAACAATCTCAATCCCATCTTGTCAAGGACGTGCTTTGGAACAAGCGTTCAGATCTTCGGACGTCTCCCCGAATGATACTATGGCTGCAAAATCATCAGTTTAGCCTCGGCCCTTCAACTAAGACATGTACGGATCTGAGAACGCAGTTGCTCACCGGTCGTGTGCGCGTTCCGCTGTCTCGAGTCCCTATATTAAATATGAAACTCAGTATCAGAAAACACTTGCGTGTCCTTATGAATATAGTAATCCAGAAGATAGCGTCCACTGCACGAAATGAGATATAACGAAAGGCAGACGGACAGCACGAAGGGGAGCGGACACGCAGAGGGGAAAGGCTGGCTAAGTCAGAAGACAGCATCCCTATAAGGAGCGCGCATATGTGACAGTCGCTTTCAGCCGAGCGACGGTTCGACAGATTCGACGCAAGCGATGACGGTCGGCGCTGCATACCGCACGTATACGTACTTGCCAACTCGCTCCGTGGAGACTGGGCCCATCTGTGGCCCCAAATGGTCTTCGAGCTTGGCCCGTTAGCATGATGGTCAAGTCGGCTGCCAACGATATATGTCAGACAAGCTCTGCTGTACGTCACGGAGCGCAGTAAAGCGGTGCTGCACGCGCCAAGAGGCCGTACACTTGAAGGGCAGTCGCCCATTGGTATGTATGCGATGCACAGTGAAGAAGAGTTCGAGTCAGGACGATGCTGCCAAGCGCCGAAGCGGAATGAGGAAAGCGCACTGCACGCGACAGCTCTTGATGAAGCATCAAAGCCACGCACAGCAACAAGCTGTACAATCTCAGCTGGTTGCCCTAGTTGTCCTCTGTGTTCGCTTTGAAGGCCGCCGCACAAATGCACCATAATACGGCATGCCAACACCAGTGCCCGTGCATGTTGTATACTGACCGAAGACGTCTGCTAAACTGGCGTCAGTGCGGGCACCCTATGTGTTGAAATCAAACGTACACTCCATTTCATTGATCATCTAAATGATTTGCAGCTGCCTACCAGCGAGGCGCTCGTAGGGTCATCATCATCGGAGCAAGTCCAGTATGCTCGGTTTCGTAGTACGACCCCGAACTACTAACACGCGCGTCGCAGTCACTGCCATCAACATGGCGAGGAGCATGTCGAGACGCGACTGAAATTCACAAGCGGGTACTGTCGATGCGTCAGCGCGCCAAATACGCCATAGTCCGTCCAGTCATACGTTGCTGGAGATTGGGTGCCGAGCGGTTGACAGCCTGTGTTTCAAGGCGAGCGCTTTCCTACTGTGAACAATGTCTTCGCGTCTCTTCATGTCCATGCACAGCGGAATTCATTTCTGTCAGATCGCAGTTGAGGCACTGCTGACACCATTCGGTCACGGCTGCGACGCAGCTATTATGCACTATAAGAGTTCGGTGGCATGCTTGTGACGGTGGGGGAGAACCATTCGTCGCGCTACTATACATCCGCTCGCACTGGCAGCTGGAGACGTCGTAGAATGAGCACGTGCAAGAACTAGAATCAATAACGCGCACCGAAATCCTCTCCATATGCATGTAAGTACCCCGCTCCTGTGACTGATTGCACCAGCTCGACCGTAACAATCGCGGCAGCGGGCGCAGTGTTCACACACACGTGAATCCCACTCTAACGTGCACGTCAGCTGCAAGTGCAAGGTGCCATTTCCATAGGCTACTCTATGCAAGTGTATGATGAAAGCATGCGACCCGAGTGGTTTGTGTAAGAAACGACCTGGAAACGACCGTCTCAGGTCCTTCTGCCAATGCCGCCACCCGCAGCCGTCCCACTAGGGACGAGACGCCGTCACATGATTCAGCGGGGCGCGTCGCGGCGCGCACTACTAGTACTATTACTGTAAGTATCATAACACTTTGATTCCGGTGCAGCTGAGCAATCCCGTACCCCTGAATCTTGCTGTCGCTCTAGATAGATAGGCATGCCAGTGTCTCCACGATGGCCATAGAATGTGTCAAGAAACACTAGCTAATTATACAGTAAGTTATTGATATATGCGAGGAATAATGAAGGAGAACATTCCAGGGTTGATCTACAGTCTGGTTGTCCAATACTGTCCGTATCATGAGGTACTTTCACATATTTGAGGTTATTACCTTTCTGTATTCCGGCTCCTTCTATGAATATAAAGCAGCGTCCCATGGCTCAGAGCCACTTACTACAACACTACATCTGGCATGTCCTCCACCATCTCCGCTTAGGTGTCGAGCGGTCCTCTTCAAGTACATCGTTCTCCCTGATGACCTTCAAGAACACACTCTCAAGACCTGCTCTCTCAACAGTGAACTCCGCAAAGTCTTCTTGCGATGACAGCAGACCGAAGAGTCGCGCGAGGGACATATCTGTCCCCAGGGGTACCTCAAATCGCGTCGCAACATCGTCTGCCATACGCGCCCCGGGTATCTGCGTCATGAGCTCTTGCGCACGGGTGACTTCTTCGCGTGTACGACAAGAGAAGTGAACCTCGTAGGTAGCATACCGTTCGGCAAGGGCGTCCGTCGTGCCAACGGCTAAAAGTTAAAACATCAATCCCACTTTCCTCCCTGTGATGTTAGAGCAAGAGCTCACCCAACATCTTCTTCGCGAGAATTCCAACTTTGCTGGCAAGCGCTGATGCTTCTTCCATGGAGTCTGCAGCGAGGCCGTAAGTGGAGAGCTGATAGACGTTGACACACCGATACTCACGCGTTGTGATGACAATAGCCTTACCCACCGCTACTGTCCTTAGCGTTCCCCACATCTCACGTTTCATCTTCGCGTCAATCCCTGTCGAGAACTCATCGATGAGTACGACAGAGGGATTCCCTAACAGCAACACGTTGAGAAACCGCAATGTACACAGGCACAGAGACGACGAACGCACCTATGAGGGCGATGGCCAACGCCAACTTTCGTTGGTTGCCGCCCGAGAGCCGGACGGCGAGGCGATCTGCGTAAACGTCAAGCGACGTGGCGCGCATGAGCGCCTGTACGTTTCGAGTGAGCTCCTCGCCGCGGTACAGTCCCTTCAGGCGACCGTACACAATAAGATGTTCCTCCACCGTCAATTCAGAGTCGATTGCGGTGAATTGGGGGCAGACCCCGAGCGAGAGTCGTGCGGAACGCGGGTGGCTGACCACGGAGACACCATTGATGAGGACATCGCCCTCATCTGGGATGACGTCGCCACCTGAAACACCAGTGCGATGTCAGTCATGCCAGATGCCATGGATTATTTGAAATGTGACGCACGGATCATGTTGAATGTCGTTGTCTTGCCAGCACCGTTAGGGCCGAGAAGAGCAAACACGGTGTCCTTGGATACACCGAAACTAACGTTGTCCACGACCTTGTTGTAGTTCGAACCGAACGTCTTGACCACGTTTAGGACTCGCAAGGCATCGTCAGAAGCCGCCACTGCTGACGCCTCATCGTCTACATCCTTACGCCCAATAGCACCCGCTACTGACGCGTCAGACTGCAAGTTACGTGGTTTCTTCTTGGAAGGGTTGAGGCGGCGTGGCAGTAGCGAGCCAGAGTCAACCCAGACCAGAATGCCGAATAGCACGAATGCGTAGACGATCAGGTATACGATTGGTCCACCAAACCGGGACATCATCCCCATAGATGCGGTAGTGGCAGGTTCGTTGTCATCGCAAAGGAGTGAGAATAGGTCAACAGATACGAATGCCGCTTGAAGCTGCGCACGGGGTTAGTGAAACGCAGGGGGTACAAGGGGGACCAAAGACGCACCGCATTGGCGACAGGTGACGCGATAGCCATCGTGAAGTCTAAGAACATTGTTAACCATCAAACCCAGGAACAAACAGACATATACCCACGGATGAGTTTCAAATCATTGTCATCCGCTGACGTCTTCGCGTAAGTGAGGGTCAAAAGGAAAGCCGCGAGATAAAGCTGCGAAGCCGAGTGAGTAGGTCTTTCGATTACAGCAAAAGACGGACTCACAATGAACATGATCACTTGGTAGCCGGCCGAAACGGCAAATGCAGCCAAGGGAGAGGCGACTGCCAAGGAGACGCAGTACGAAAACAACGCTCCTACGATACCATATAGTACGAGGACCACCCACTGCCCAACCCTTCAGTTCAAAACGAGCTGGCAAAGACACATAGCACCACTCACGAAGAATCCAAGGCCAGCGAACTGATTCGATGCGGTAGCGAACACGATGATGATCACGCTCGCAATTACGATGGAGAAACAGGTGTCCCACATGAGATGGCCCAACCACAGGCCAACCGGATTGGACAGTCCATTAGAAAGCTGCATAGCCTGGACTGCCGATCGCCGCTCTTTCGATACGTAGAGCGAGAAGAACGCGGGAAACACGGCCTACAGTGATATCAGCACATTTGTCTCAAGCCATGCTAATTTACTCACCATAGCAGCGCCATAGAACGCAAGCCACTTCAAGGCGACCAAAGTTCCAGCATCGAACCCGACCAAGTTCTCGAAGTTCGCCGCAATCACTCTTGGGACGCCAAGACCGGCCCCAGAGCCATTCAGTGCATAGTTGTATATCAAGTTCGAGGCCAGGTTGAGCATAACCAGCCCTGTATAGCCCGGAGGCGTGGCCTCCCATGCAAAGAGCGTCGAACCTGATTCTGTGTCCATCGACACGCCACCCAAAGAGAGGTTCTGGTAATTCTGGTTGACAGTACTGATGAAGGTCGAATTGTCGGAAATGTTCCTGACGGGCAGGGCTTGCATCGCTGTTCCGAGCGAGGACAGGAGCCCCGGAGGCGACTGGAGAATCTGCTCCCCTGGGATAGTGTAGTTCGCGCCTTCCAGAATAACAGGAGACTCCGGTGCATAAAGCGGGATAGGCGTCGCATTCTGGTATGTCTGTATACATGTCGGGCGCGAGCGGCCGGCGATGAAGAAGAGCGGGACGCAAGAACCTCCGATGGCGACCAGGACAGCGAGTAGTGGTGTCAACCAACTGCGACGGGCGATCATGGCACGCTTGTGGAAGATCGTGAAGGCTTGGGTGAGCGGCGATCGCTTCCGCCCAGTGGTCAGTTCCAAAGGAGCGGGATCCCCGTGCAAGAGCACTGGCAAGAGCGTAGATGCCGTCGCTTTCTCTGCCTTGTCGTGCTCACCTGGAGCCGGCGACGGCGAGTGTGACGATGAGCGGTCCGACATCTCTGGCTTGCCATCATTGTTAGCATGCATGAGCCCCAGGAAGATGTCCTCGATCGAGGTGCTGAGCACCGAATACGAGCTCAACCTATCGGCCTCGCGTTCCTCTTCCATCACCTCAAGCACTTCGTGCACCGTGCTGGGGTCCTTCGCGTTGAGGTGGTACGCCGCTTCCCCGGCACGTGCAACCGTAACATATGCATCGGGAACCAGCGGCCGTATGCGATCAAGCAGCTCTGATGGGTTCGCAGAAGGCTTCTCTTGCGCACCTACGGGTTCGCTGAAAGTAGCTTGCACGGTATACCCCTGGCCGTAGCGCGATTTGAGCGCAACTGGAGTGCCCTGAGCAACGAGCTTGCCAGGAGCAGCGAGGACGGCGATGGTGTCTGCAAGGAGATCTGCCTCATCCAAGAACTGTGCATGATGGTAGTTATCAGTAACGGGAGATGTATGGCAGATCTGCGGGACGTACGTGCGTGGTGAACACTATCGCCCTCTCGTGACGAACAGATGTAAGCGTTCTCCAGAGAGCCCGCCGTGACAACGGATCGACTCCAGAGGTGCACTGGAATCTAATGAGAACAGTCTAATGATTGGGCAACTTCCAGCACACCTCGTCAACGAGCAAGACTGCCGGCCACTTAGATCAGCACACAGCTCCACCCCGAATCAGATTGGACTCACTCTTGGATCCTCCGACGAGTCCGATAGCCAACTGGAGCTTCCTCTTTTGCCCACCACTTAGCGCATTGGCGTTATAATGGATCTTCTTGCCCAAATCGCAATCTCGGAGGAGCTGCTCGATGTCCTCGTCGTCGGCGCCGTCCTCAGTCCTCGGCGGCTTGATCGCCTTCCACAGTCTCAGTGTCTGATAGCAGCTCAGTTCTGGGAACAAGACGTTCTTCTGTGGGACGAGGCCAATCGTGCCCAACGGAGGGCGTTCCTGGCCGCCTTCGAACGTGACTGATCCACGCGTGCGTCCGATGAGACCCGCAAGTACCGACATTGTGGTCGACTTTCCAGCACTGCGAGCGGTGGCGGAACGACAGCCGTTAGAATCAGTTAGGCGGATCTATCGGAAGACGTACCCGTTCGAACCGAGTAGCACAAAGATGCCAGCCTTGGGTATGTCCAGGCTGAGATCGGCGACGGCCGTGACCAGATTACCGCCCTTCTTGAAGATTGACGTCTTGAAGTCCTTGCCAAGGTTTTTGATCGAGATGGCAACCCCAGGTGGAAGCTGCTGGACACCTCCATCGGGCGCCGCTACTTTCTTCCTCCAGAAGCGCCAAGAGGACGAAGAGGGATTGCGTGCATCGTATAGGCGACGTTCGAGCAGGACCGCTAGCCACGGCCAAAGGAAGATGTCAATCTATACGTGCGTTAGAAATGAGGCATAGATGTGACGGACGCGAAACTTACTATGGCTGCAAAGATCAGAGGAAGCAAGACCAATTGGTTATCCGGATCCGGCTTGATTACATTCGTGCCAACCTGTTGGAGTTCGAACCCACACATGCACCGGATGGCAAAGATATAGAACCCAGGCGGGAAGAACAGCGTATAGAAGAACGCCGCGCCGGTGCTCGCATGCTCGTCTACGAGCGCCAGGATCGCGAAGACGATCGCAAGGACGGTCGCCGCGATCGCCGCGAGCTGCGGGCTCTTCCCGAACGGCGCCGACACGAAGAGCGACCAGCTCGCCAAAGTGAGGCCAAGCAGGAGGTGCACGACGAGCACAAGCCCCGCGTTCGTCGCGCTGAAGACGCGGTAGTGCCAGATCAGGGCCACCGCGATCCACGCGGGGAGGTACACGAATGAGATGCTGACGTGCCACGAGAGGATGCGCGCGGAGTCCATGAGGCCCATCGCCTGCAGGTGGCTCGTGAGCAGGTTCGCGCGCTCACCCATGAACGAGCCCGGCAGCTGGTACGCGATCCCGATGTAGCAGATGAACAGCGCGAGCACGAGCAGTGTCCGCAAGCCGCGGATGTAGCTCAGACGGATGTCCGTGTACTGCTCCGTGTTCGTCTCCTGTGTGAAAGGCCATTCCATCGGCGTCTCCGGCGTCCTGCCTGTCGTCAGCTCGATGATGGCACTATCGACAGCCCATTGCAGCGGCAGGACGCGCTCTTCATAGCTGCTCGTGTGCTTGGCCACGTTGATGTAGTACAACCCGCTGTCGGCTCTAATCGTGTAGTTGAAGGCCTCAAGAGCACTTGCGCTGGCGCTCGCGGAAGATATCGAGCTACTGTTATCGGGTAACGTGTTGAAGACAACAGCTGCGTAACACTCTGAGAATCCGTTGAAGTTCTCCGGGCATGTTGGCGGAATGTCATCCGCAGAGGCGACTTTCCGTACATTTTCTAGCTGCTTCGAGCTGAACCCACTCGTGATGTGCGACATGATGTCCTGGGCGGACGGTGACCCCATGCCATCGGTACTGTCTGCCCATACAAGGGTCATGGATCCATCATATTGGTCGAATAAACGCGGAACGGCGACCGCGGTACCCAGCCCATACTAGCAAGGCGAGTTTAGAGAGTAACAACGGTTACAAGACTGAAGACGCACGTTATTTGGTTTGGTCAGAAACAGTTGCGCCACCGCGAGAAACACTCCGTAGCCAATGGGAAGGAGCACGCATCGCAACAAGTTTAGCTTGATACGCAATTAATCCATCGTGCAAGCTTGTCTGACGACTGCACGCGACGTACCCAAGGGTGCTTCGACAGTACGATCCAGTTCTTCCACACGAGCGCTGCGAATTGCCTCCAAAAGAGCTTCCCGCGTCCAGCCATGTTTCGCCAACAGACCGAGACCTCAGTGGCAGCGAGAAGGGGCTGTCCTGAGCTTCGTTGGCACGGACGTCTTCGTGGCACAAGAACTTATAGACCCGTGGGTCAGCCGCTGGGTTCGCCCAGCTCTCCGCCAGTCACGGTAGGCATGGAAAACGGACACACCTTGCGGTGAATCTGATTCCGTCCCGCAGCGCCGTGAGATACTGGAGCCGCCCGTGGTGAGAAAGACCCGCGTATGGAGCGCAAACGTGGCGGGAGTAGTCTATACAACACAGCTCGAAGTCTGGAAGACGTGTGACGAGTCCAGGATAGATGGCTGCGGAGGAGGTATCCCTGGACCAGCAGACTGCACTGAGGGCGAGGAGACCGGCTGATGTTGACGGCGTCCGAGTCCCCGTCACGTTATGGCCGCTGGCCGTTGCGTCCACGACAGCCTGTGAGGGGAAAGCAACGGGTCGATTACATAGACCGTCCAGTCTGTGAATGCATGTTGTCGCACAGCTGCAGTCCGTCGGCGGTCGCGCGGAGCATCGCGTGGTCGGACCGGAACATGATCGACCGCGGCCGTGGACCGTGCGCCATCTGAGCAAGCGCCCGATCCATTGAGACTCAAGTGCACTGTGGGTGTAGGGTAGCGGGATGACATCCATATCCCTCAAGTCACTATCCGAGCCTTATATACCACTAGGGAGCGCACCGCTTATTTTATATGACGCAATGTACAACCTCCAGCGAAACCTCTCATGTGAAGGGCTCGGAAAAGACGAAAAGAACAGCGTTCACATAAATGGAAACACCGTTACTCGTTATAGTAAGCACGTCGAAGCCGTACCCTTCCTCGGAAGCCAGCAAGTTGCCCAACTGCCCGGAAGACCCGGTCTTGTCTCTAAGGTTGTGTAAGACGTGATTCCATATGACGTCAGGTACAGGTCCAAGGTGTCTCTGAAGCTCAGTAGCCGTCAAAAACGACACGACGTGACTGGAAGCAGACGAGAAGCTGGACTGCATGGAAGGTTTCGAGCAGGCGGGGAAGCTGTCCGTCAGCTTGGTGGCGGGAAAGTGCCTTCTACCGTCCTCTACTAGGACAACCACCACGATAACGGCTAACTGAGACCTGTTGCCGCTTCACTTCAGCGCATATACCCATCGCCACGCTCGCAATGCACGTCACAATGTCGGCGAAGGTACGATATCAACAGCGTGGACGTCCACGCAGCTCTTTTGATGTGACTTCGATAAGGACAGAGGCAACAGGAGCGCATAGCTGCTCTCCGGGCGGAGGTGGACGAGTTACAGAGACAGTTAGGGTACGCGGCGAGTCTGGGGATCCAACGAGACAGTCACAGTGATTGCGTTGACATGGGTTGCACATGCTCAGCGAGGACGAGGACGCCGAAAAGATCGTTTCGAGACACATCAGACTCCTCCATCGATACAACGAAGCAAAAGACGCTGCTCAGGTGAATGCCCCCTCCCTCGTAATGCCGCATACACCATGCTTTAGACCTAACAGCAGCATATAGATCCTGATTGGTAGAGTATGAAACTGTCGATCACATCCCCATAAATCAGGAACGCTAACTTCCTACAGTTGGCATCTCACAGACAAACGACAATCGGGCAGATTCATAAGGACTATGGACTCACCCAGGATGATTAGTGTGGCATGTGCGTACCGGATACTTATGTATGCACGAAACATTTCAAATGGCAAACTGTATCTCCGTGACATCAGCGAACTTGAAGTTGCGGGCAGGCGTCCAAACGTCCGACCCACTGTAATTGACCAGTGTCACACATGGCATCTCTGTGTCCGGAGAGACCTATAGGTTCTGAGTGCGGAAATATTGAGTCTGGTGGGATAACCTCGCCCTGGGGGGTTACAAACGACTGCGACCTTATTCCGGGTGTTCGACATCCTCGAACAACGCCAGACAGCTGAGATATGATATCGTACGTACCCGGAGGCAGCTGCATCAGGACCGTAGAGCACTTGGGCACTGCGCGGGGGGATGGCCAAGACGATAGACGTCGACGCGTACGTGGCACGCCCGACTGAGCTGGGAGAAGCGGGGGGTCATCCTGTTTTTTGCGGATCTGTACAGCCCGTTCATCTTGAACTCGCAGCTAATGCATGATGTTGGACTATCGTGCGTCCAATGGTGAGTGTGCGTTCTTCCCGGCAGGGACGTCCCAAACGCGGTGACCGGCTCTGGGTAAGATGGTCATACTGAACGAAAGCGGACAAGCACCAAGCGGCCTGGGCAACGGCAGGGTATTGCTTTGGGGCTTCGTTCATAACGGGTACTATTACAAAGGAGCGTAAGTACCCCAGGAAGGACTAGAGCAGAATGAAGTTTACAATAAAGCGGATGTTTATTCGCCGATGGGTATTTTGAATATTCAAGTGCATTCGGACACCCTGCCACACTAAAAGCGACGTGAAAAGTATTAAACGGACGACAACTGCTCCGGGCCCTACGCACTTACTTGTTGAAATTCAGAGCCATTGCTTCACTGTGCGCAGGTAGCCTCTCACCTGAGAGCCTGACACGGACATTCTTGTGTTGCTGAGCAACGCTCAGAAACGCTGCTGTTAGAGTCTTGCCCGCCAATAACGCTTTGAATCCGGGGAGGAGATCCCCTCTGGGCGGATGAACACATAATTATACCTATTAGACCGCATGTATTCACCCGTAGTACGTCTCTAAACAAGTAGAATAATGATTTTTCAAAGTGTCTCAACCCGTAGCAACTTGCCTGGAACACAGCATGTTTAACCAGCCTCTTTCAGGCCCTCAGGGCCGATTTGAAGAGAACTTCGTTGTTGTCGTGGAGAGGTGGCCCTCGTGTATTTCGTCGACGACCTAGAGACACCGGCGGCAAATACTGGGCGATTCATCGTTCTAAGAGCATCCAGCTCGTTCCATTGCCTCCCCATACATCCACCACCTGCACGTCAGATTCTGCACCACGTAGAGGACATATTCGTATGGGAACGCGTGCATCATCCGTCGTCCCAATTCCAAGATTACCATGCTCGTTCCATCCCCAACCCCACACCTCCTTCCGCGTGGTACCCTCGGATTCCACCTCAAGCACGCACAGAACATGTTCACTACCACAAGCCAATTTCACGATTTTGTGCGACGCCGTCGGAATAGGAAAGTCGACGCGTTCTAGAGTGGTACAAGGTTGGACCGTCTCGCGCCCGAGCTGCCCGTGGTAATTGCTCCCGGTCGCAACCACCTGGTCGGTAACCCGGTCACGAACGATCGCGTAGGTCCCGTTCCAAGTACACGCGACGTCTTCCACATCGTGCACAGTATCTAGACCCTCTCGCTGGGACTTCCTGTTCGATCCTATGCCCGAGATATTTCCGGACGAATGCAGAAACACGGTATGCTGGTTCCCGAGAGCAGCACGGGTGATGGGACCGAATGCCTGTACGATGCCATCTAGAGCGACAACATGCGGCGAGTCGTAATAAGCTGTTGGCCTGTGTGATCCCGCAGTCGCATCCCCGAGCTGGCCGTGCCTAGCGGTGCCCCAGCCGACGACAGCCTCAGTCACCGAGCCCTCCGCTGAAGTGAGACGAAGCACACAGACGACATGGTGCGGACCCGCATTCAAGGCCTGAGCTGCAAGCACGTCGTCCTGTCTCGAGGAGGCGTCAGGGAAGGTACTGAGCAAAGGTACACGATGCAGAGATTGCCCCTCCGCCGAGACCCCCTTGAGGCCTCCCACGCCGAGATCTCCGAAGTCGTCCGCGCCCATAGAGATGAGTACGTCGCTCTTGTTCTGACACGAGAACACGACGTACGATGTCTCCCACCCCGCGGCGACCAGGCGAGGCGCGTAGTTCTCCAGTCCCTCTAGGCGGAGGCTGAGCGGCCGAAATACCGTACTCGACCCCGCCTCGGTGGACAAACCGCGAGTGTACGAAGGCCCTAGCTGCCCTCTACGTCCGTCGCCACATCCCCATAATTCCTGCCCTCCATGACGCGCGAGGAGGGCCACGGTGTGGTTCGCGCCGCAGACGACATTCGCGATTGCGGTGGTGCCCTCCGGCAACTGTCCAGAAGGATAATCGTGGAACATACATGGCTTGAATTCACGAGCATCCTCGGTATCACCTGTCGCAAGTTGTCCTCGAGCGTTGGAACCAGATGAAGAGAGACCAAGGCTGAAGCTGAAGCCCGGCGGGGACATGGTCATGAATGATATCCTCGGAGTCGACCGACAGGATCCAGATCTGCTTGGTGCATCTCAGGCGCCCAGATGTTCAGGCGCTTCAAGTACTCTTAAGCTTAATGACGACTGCGATCCGAGACTTGCAAAGGGCTGTGGACGACACTTACTTCAAGTTGCGGGGTCCATCATCATAGGCTCCCAGTCGTGCAATAGATCAGGTCGGTGTGCCATTCATCTAGCTAATGCCATGTTGGACTGCATTAGATCTTGCAGAGTCACCGTGGCGTTCTCAGCAATATTATTTGAAGAGCTTGGTCTCGTCTCCTCACGGATGGGGACGAGACCAGAAGAGCTCCATGACCAGGCTTGCCGACAGGTTCATTAACATTGATCGGTACCTTCAAATCATGGTCACTCCGTTGCCAGTGACCCGAACACGGTCTGATATTTCCAGACCATGCATCCGGCTGCGACGCGCCTTGGATCGCTTCGTATGCGGGAGATACTTAATCGCGTTGACTCTCCCTGGGCCGACACCAATCGACATATCGCTAGTTGGATGCGTGGTGCCATATCTGGGTGATGTTGTTCTCTGGCAATGCGAAGTCGTTGGACACCATGAACTCCATTCAGTTGAAACTCTTCTTACCGGTCGATGGTGTCTAGCCGTCAACTTCAAGCCAACGGCAGCATGGTCTGGCTACCTTCTAGGATGCATGTCGAAGGCCACGTCTATTACACTCCGATCGGCTAGCGGGACCTGTACTATTCTCAGCAGTTGGTTGTCAGTTTTCTTGGTAATATTGCGCGCTTCCACGTATTCAGTAGGCTATTCAAACCGCCTTCGTCCTCGCGGATGAAAAAAAAAAGCGGCGGAGTCTCATGTGAGCACTGTTCGTATAATGTGACGCTTGTACTCATAGGCTCTAACTCGCCGGACAGGGGCCACAGCAACCACATCCGGCGACCGACCTCGAGTCAGTTCGAGGAGACCAGTGACGCGTAGGGAGAAAACGAATTCTTCTCCCGCGTTATCACTACCGGTACCGAGGGCGACGTTTGACGCGTCTTCTTTACTCGAATGAAGGCAAGGTTACTGTTCGGAATCACTTTCTTCGAAGACGGCCTTACTAACTAGGAGAGCTTCTGGGCGGTGTATGACTCAGGTGTAGTGACCATTCGTTGAACTACTCGTACTTTCCAAGACGATGCTCGTAGGTCGTGGCTGGCATGCTGTCAGCGGTGGAGGTGTGTTTAACACCATGTTTACGCAGATACTGAGTTTCATTTCACACTGAGGTACTCTTGTTATTGAGCCTGGTAAGTGCAGCAGCAATAACGCTGAATATCAATTACGGGATGTCCCTCGTCATGATGCGGGTGTCGGAGGAAATACTTGACGGTTTCCCTCTAAGAGCCCTAAGACACTATCTCTTGATATGCTGATGTTCTGCGCCATTCCACTTCCCCCACGGAATGGAGTGGCTAGGGCCCTCAGGTATAAATGACGCTAGGATGGGTTGATTGCATATCCGCTAACCAACGCAAGTCCACTCTGCTGAGCAGTGCGTATGAGGTTCTCGACACTCGAACTGTACGCTCACGTCTCCCAGAATGACAGACATTGTGACAATAGCATCCGACATGGCGACCAACTCGCAAGAGTTGGATGTGGTATTACATCCCACTTCGCAAGCTCCTTTCGAGTGCTCACATCCCTACCAGCCCCGTACGCCTGTGGGCACAGTTGCCAGGGACGCTGTCAACAAATTTTTGGAGAGAATGTCTCTCACCGTGCCTGAGCGACTCCCCCGCAATGCGGACCTCGAGAGCCGGGTGAAGGCGGTCGCCCAGACGTGGCCCTTTGGTGATCGTATACGCGATCACATCATCACTGGAACTGTTCTTGCTCAGACGAGCTATTCGCATCTCAATATCGAAGCTCAAGCCATGGTAGCACTCTACACCTCCCTTATGACATACATCGACGACCCGGGGGTATTCCATGCTACTGGAGCACGGGACTTCCCCCAAATGATGTGTAATGGGGCTTTTCACTGTGATCAGGGGCCGCTCGGACAGCTGGCAAGCACGCTTACGGACATGGGCCGCCATTTCCCTTCCTTCGGCACGAATATGATTCTCAGCGGGACAATGCGCTGGTTCTGCGGCGAGATGGTCTGCAATACGGCCGAACCGTCCTTCCTAATACCACAGTCAAAGGCGTTTGTCGACTATTGCCGTTACATGTCCGGAGCTTCAGAGGCGTTTGCTGCATTTATTTGGGACAAAGCGAACTTCCTGGATGAGAGCTCGTATATACACGTATTTCCGTGAGTGATATTGTCTTCTCTCGAGCACATATTCATGACTTTAATTGATAGGGATGTCCGAATCTACCTTGATCATGGCAAGTCAGTATCTTATCGCCATGCTATTGGGGCTGCTATACTTATGCGAGCAATAGCGACATACTCTCTTTCTACAAGGAAGAGCTAGAGAGAGATACAAGCAGTTACATTTATGCTAGGTCCCGCATCATGAACAAGACCCCGTGTGAAACTCTTTTCGAGTTGATTGACGAGGTGGTAGCTGCGGTGGAACGTATTCGGGAGCATCTTGGCGAATGTCCTATGAGAGATGCGTGGAATGTCTTTGAGACAGGCTATACCCTCTTCCATATCGGCTCCCCTCGCTACCGGCTCAAAGAGGTGATTTTCACCGAGTACATGATGGATACCACGACGTACTAGACAGATTAGTTCACTGGAAGGCCGCGATGTCCCTGTAACAAACAACAGTGCTAGTATGCTTCGAGATGAAGAGAAATTTTTTTGACAGCCCACCTGCACCGCACGACGGCTTAGTACTTTGCAACCGGAGTTCTACGAGATCCAAGGATGCGACGCGACTGGAACTGGTTATGGATGCGTTACGTACCTGAGCGTGACTGAGCGCGTCAGAAGCAGGTGACGCTGTGACACCACGCGTCGACCCGCTCTCAGCGCTCAGCAGCCGCCGATATACGATAGCCAGTGACAGCTCGGGCCATCGAGCTCTACTGCTACCGCTCGTCGGCTTTTCATCCATCCTTGGCAATGGCGAGCGATAAACCGCGACCTTCAAAGAGGCGCAAGCTCGATTCGTCGGCACTTGCTGAGCCTGATGGTGGACGTCTATCCGAGTCGGCCACACTAAAGCCACTCTCACCCGCCGTACTTCTCGTCTCGCTGCCTGGCTTGCTGGCCCACCCACCTAATCACAAGTATTACATCCCGTCTCTCGTTTTGTCTCTCGCTGCTTTGAGGAAGTGTCTGAAACTATCGGGTCTTTCGCCCGAGATTGAATGCCGTGCTTGGACTGGACTAGCTGAGATCGGTATGAAGGTCATCAGTGGCGGGCTAAGTCAGAGCGAAGACTATCCGTGGGCCAAAGGGATAGAGGGCGAGGTACGTGTACGTAACTTGACATTTGGTGGCAGTTGACCGACTGTGACGTAGGTCGAGAAAGCCATGAGTAAAGGTGTAAGTAGTTCGCGATCATTCCTTTGCAGACTGCATACGACTATATGCGCCATAACTTCATTTTACCGCCGCGCGGTACTCGCATATATTGGAAGGCTGTACTGATTTTTTTTGGCATTCAGTCTATCATTGCTCAAAAGGTACGTCGTCTACGCCATTGTCGAGTGCATACTCATTCACACATCCTGTAGCATCCGTCTCTCCGCCCATATAAGCTGCATCTTGCCCTGCTCCAAGCGCAACTATCGCAGTGGCAGCATAAATTCAAATTTGCACGCACACAGCTTCGAAAGCTCCTCAGTTCCTTCGCGCCCAACGACCCGCCATATACCATTTACTCCGTCCATCTCGCATATATCAATCTCCTCGTTTCTCCTTCATCGCCAAACAATATCGCAAGCTCCTCTTCGACGCCGTCGTCTCCTCCTGTCGCTGGTTCGCAAGACATGCATGCAGCGTTAAGTGCTGTAGACGACCTCGCGAGCGCAGCAAACAGCAAAGGACACAAGCATATGGTCCTCTTGTCACGCGTATTGCATCTCCGTATTCTTGTCGCGGCGAATATGTGGGCCGACGTGCCAGAAGCACTCAAAACGGCAGAGCAAGCACTGGGATTGTCCTATCAGGCAAGCGCTACACCGAAGCCCCGTAGACCTGGCGAGCAAGACCAATTCATCTCGTTCGAGGACAACTTTGAAGCCGCGATGGCAGTACATTTGCTTATGATGTCTGTGGTATTCTTTACGCATGTCGGGAATGCAGAGGAAGCGTCACCGAGGCTCGCGCATCTGCATGCATTGATGGATTCAGGTGTTCTGGACAAATTTCCCGACGGCATGGTCGAGGTGCGTGTAATAGCAGTATCGTGTGAGCCGAAGCGAGGCAAGCTGATCACCTATATGCATGTCCCGATCAATGACCCCTCCCCTCGATTTTGTATCAATGGGACACTGGCAATCATGATGCAGATACCGCTGCCAAATTCTGCCCCAGTTGTTCTACATGTGACACATCCCAGGGTTCTCTTCCTCCTCACCTTCCTTGTCAGTTCGACATCGAAGCGCGACGCGGTCGGTCGGAAGCCGAAACGCAAAGTTTTCGCCCAAGCAGGACTGGACGCATGGGAGAATGAGAGTGCTCGTGACATTTCTTGTGAGTTTTCTCAGTCCTGAACTGCTTTTGGTGTAGTCTTGAATATACTTCAGTTGCGCTTTGGGCCGGTATCGGTGATGTGGAAGAGGTTGAGCAGCGGTTAGCGAGGATTCGAGCAGATTTATTATGCGAACTTATTGCTGTAAGTATGACCTTGATTCAACTCGACCTTGAGCTGTTAACTCCTGGTCGAGCAGCTCTCGATCATGCGGAGTGAGTTCGATGTCGCGGAGAAGGTCTGTGCTCAAATGCAGGGTTCGAGATTGAATGTTAATTTTCTCAAACCGTAGAATCTCGACATCCTCGTCGCACACACTCGTACCTACGACATCTTCCCTCTCTTCGCTGCTCGCATCGCTTTGCACCATGGTCACCTCGCACACGCTCTCGGCCAGTCTGTTCGAGCCTCTCAATGCTACAACGCAGCCGCTGGCAACGCTGAGCCCGGCAGCTTCGTGCATGCAGCCGCTCTCGCCAGCAGCTTTGCCCTCCGCCTTGGCCTGATGCAGCGCGAGCATAGCGCGCAGGGCGAGGATCAAGAAGAAAGTGGACTCCCTTACGAGCGAGATATCGTGGACGAGGGAATACACATCGCTCAGGCGTGTAAAGGCATGGGCGGTACGCTCGAAGCGGTTGGGCAGGTCCTGCTGGCGTGCCTGACGCCAGAGATCCTTGTGGCAAAGTAAACATGTCGTATCCTGATACGAGCACGATCATAGTTGCTGACATGAATATACAGGCAACATCTCAAGCAGGCCCTAAGTCTGGCGACGAAGGCTCGAGACAATCATCTGCGAGCGCTCATCCTTGCCCTGATAGCCTCGCACTACTTCCACACTGCGAGCGATCACGCACTCGAGATGCTGCAAACTTGCGAACAGTTGGCTGCCGGCTTGGGGGCGCCCGTCGACAAGTCGAAACCTCGTCCAGATTCAACAGATGCCGCCATACCCGTGGGCAATGCGCCGTTGAGTCTGTGGGTTGGGGAGCGCTTCCTAGGTTTGTAGCCCTTGGTACTTGCTACCTACTGGCTAGAATGCTAATCTCCCCACTTCGTAGAGTTGTTCCGGAGAGCTGGGAAGGAAGCACGCGTACAAAAACAACTAGCGCACAACAAACTGCTTGCCAAAGCAGTGGAGGATCTTGTTCGTCGCGGGACGCGTACGGGAGGTCAAGACCCATTAAACACTATGTCCTAGGTCAATACGGACAGTCTGGATTCCTCCAATTGTTTCTTTTCCGACGTATTCCCTCTAGCAGCCACCATTTTTCATACATCTTCTGCATGTGTCATCAATCGTCTTTGTTCTCAGCTGTGAATCCTCTTTGCTAGCTTTGCTATCGTCTAGTACCACCGTTGTGTCTGTATCTGTAGTCCTCAGTCGTCTGTCATTTTTATGCTGCCATTGGCATGGTACCAGCCAATTTGTTTACAAGTAGCTAGGAGATCACGCTCCCTCAAGCTTTGCTGTAAGCTTGATTGTATTTACACGAGGATGCTCTCCGACGATCCTTGTTTGAGCGCGGGCGCTTAGTTGCTGTCGAACTCTCGAGCCACTATCATCTCCCGAGCTTGGACATGCACATGTTCGTGTCGACGCTGGATGTGTTGCCACCTATTATCTGCGAGTCATGAAAGGTCTAGTGCTGGACCAAAACCCGAAGTACACCCATGTCCCCTGGATGAAATCTAAAGGGCGGGCACCCTCTCGCCAGCCGCAAGTCCGCCGCCGAACTTGAAGTCGCCCCTCCATAGAACAGCGCCTTTAGTTGCGAACAAATAAACGGGCAACGCGGTCTCTCTATCGTGGATAAGCAACCCTTTTCTTGCGTCTTAAAGTGCAAGTCGCGGGCAAACAGGCCTCCTCGTCTCTACTTATTCACTTGTATCTGGGAGCCAGCACCTCGATCCCGATATGCTCGAGTCGTCTCAAGGGGATTCCCACTTGGAGCCGCCTAAGCTCCCGTTATTTTCTCGGTCGACCTCGTCTGTGCTCTCGAACGATGGGCTCACCTCCGGCGCTGACTCGGAAGATAAGCGCGTGTCACTCACTGTGAACTATCTGCCCGCCAAGTTCTCGACGACCCTCCTCTCCGAGGGACCGAAGCGTCGAAAGGCATGGAGGAACAGCGATAGTCCTCTGCCGAAGCAGGGTGGAGGGCGCGAGGTATTTAGGCGGAACGAGGCGCGCATGCCCGGCGACGACGACGAAGACTTGGACGGTGTCGAGTTTGACGAACACACAGGAGGACACGCTAGACCTAAGCAACGCTGGAATAGATTCAAGTGGATGCTACTGGTGGCAAACCTGATTGTAAGCGTTAGAGCACATTTTCAGGAAACAGTCGCTGAATTACCCTAGTTCACCTTGTACTCTATCGCAGCGCTGGTGGTCCTCCTCCTCATTTGGTTCAACACCTGGGAGCATGCGGACATCATCCGCGTGGGCAACAAGCCCGAGCTGATCGTCTCGACATGCGCCGCAGCTTTGGGCGTGTTCACCGCGCTTGTCGGGTGGTCTGGCATCCTGCTCAACAATCGTGCGTTCTTGTCGGTGTACTGCGCACTTCTCTGGGCAGTCTTTGCGCTCCTCGTGACGCCAGGTTACATGACATATAAGCAACGTGCGTTCAATCTCGAGGGCAAGATCAACCAACAGTGGTCGCAGCAACTTGGACTGGATGGGCGCGTGCGCATCCAGAACCAACTCCACTGCTGCGGGTACTTCAGCCCGTTCGTCGAGGCGACGGCGAGCGCGACGTGCTACGCGCGCAGCGTTCTGCCCGGGTGCAAAGCGCCGTACTTGCGATTCGAGAGGACGATTCTGGAATGGTGGTACACTGTCGTGTTCGCGCTCGTGCCCGCGCATATCGCCGTCATTCTCGCAGGCTTATTATGCTCGAATCACATCACGTACCGCTTCGGGAAGGGTATGATGCCCAAGGCGTACCGCCTTGACGTGCGGAGCCTTGCGGTGATTATGGACAATTACACAAGGTCAGCGTCGGAAGTGCACATGTATCTGGGGTGCTCAAACGTTTGGTTTTTTATCGCAGCCAACTCGCCGAAGAATATGGCGCGGAGATGACATCAGAATTCATTTCGAAATCCCGCTCAAGCTTCAAGTTAGACGCAATGCCGACTGTTGCCTACTCCCGTAGTCAGTCGTCCTCGCTCTTCAATAGAGTGGATAGCTTTCTCGGACGAGCACCTCGCATGCAGGGGTCTTGACTTTCGAGTTCGTGCGCGCTCGCTTGGCTGTGACTTGCATCCCTTCTGTATTAATTTAATCGATCGACGACGGATAATACCATTGGTCTATTCCGCTCCCACTAGGTCTACCTCCGTTCGGGCGAATTCAACCGAGAGAACTTCGCACTCCACATCCTCGCATTCATGAGGCGTCCTTTCATGGCAAGACTAGCCTCGATGACGCGTATCGACCATTGTTGCGCAGGACACTTCCGCCTCGAACGAGCCTGGTTCTAGCGAACGGACTAGGTGCACAGTAGTCTGGGAGTAGCCTTTCCCGGCCACCCGCCGGTGTATAGCTCCATAACATCATACGTGACCGTGTGTCAGTTTCGGCTGTCGTTGGGTGGGAATGGCCTGTAGGTGGCCTACGACGGATGGCCTTGGGTGGCCATTCCTCCCGTAGCGCCGCGCGTTCTCCGCAAGCGTTTGCACCCCCTGATGACGATGATGTGTGTAAGAGAGCGGTTTGACTGTCACGAGGCGAGTCTGGCATCGACAAGAACGGGCAGTGTCTCTAGATCACGCCTGTGTGCATCGCGGCGCAGGGAGTGTAGGTCTGTTTCTTTTGTCTTTTGATTTGTCTGCTCCATCTGGCCCATTATTATTACAGGGTCCGACCCAAGTGGCATGCAGAACTGTGCAAGCAGGACAACACAAGCCCCGAGGCCACCGACTGTGTCCGACGTCAGTACTCATGGTAGGCAAGCATGTGCGCACATGTATTCCGCATGCACCCGCAAGATCCGTGATCGCTACTTTCACGACACGGCACATACCAGGAATCCTCGAGCACGTTGTAGCATACACCACCACGTGTATATGACTCTTCGATCAGGAAGCGTCTTCGCTCAAAGTCTCAAACCGCATGGAAAGAAGCTACGTCGACGCGTCGTGCTGCCGAGATCACACTGCATCGAATGATTCAATGCATCAGCCGCGGATTGTCAGCGCTTCAGCACCAGTGCTTCATAGCAAGAATCCATACTTATAGTCGACCGACATCTGACCAAGGGCATCGGCCCTGAGCACTCGGTGTGAGCGACAATGCTTGTATCCGCAATACTGATCCTCGTCCTTGTGGCCGCATCTGCCGGAGCAGTGCTGCAGCCTGCAGGGGAGCTTCAACACGTCTCGCTAACCGCCAGGAAAGTGCCCAAGGGGCACATGGCATCTCTGCGCAAGAGAGCTGGCACGTCAGCCAACATCGCTTTGGATGATTACTATAACGGCACCGATCTTCAGTAAGTGCATTCACTGCAGAGGGTCGAGGCATTGATTTGCCTTTGTCACATTAGGTGGTACGGTAATATTCAAGGTCAGTTCAAACTTCAGATGGCATGATTTGTGCTGATCGGCAGGCCTTCAGTCGGAACCCCACCGCAGGATGTTAGTGTGATCTTCGACACCGGAAGCAGCTCTCTTGAATTCACGAGTAATATGTGGATTGATCTTACCGCCACACTTTGAGACTCACCGTTTGCAGGTACCGAATGCGGCGAACCATGTGCTAACCAGCCGAAGTTCAACACCTCGGCGAGCTCGACATATGTCAGCAGCGACACATTCACCACCATTCCGTTTGTCACTGGCATTGGTGTGGACACGCTGCAGTATGACGACGAGTATGTGTTATGGCTCCGTGAGGGTCGTGACACAGTGTCCGTCGGAGGAATCAGCACTCCCAATGTTTCCTTGTATACTATCATCAACCAGACACAGGCCTTTGACGCAGATCCAAACGGCGGCATCCAGGGTACGTCCTTGCTTGTTGACATCCATCGAATATGTCTATATCTATATCTGACATGTCTCCCGCAGGCATGGGACCTGCGCTGACCGGCTTCTGGCCTGGGCTTATGGACCAGGGCTATGACGGTCAGCATTATTTAGTCTCTGTTAGTCAGCGACTCAATATCTCTCTGCAGCACTCTTTAGCCTGTACCTGACGCCGAAATCCGTCGGCAATGCCGAGCTGACGATCGGAGGGATCGACTCATCGAAATACACAGGAAACTTGATCCACGCCCCGATGTCGGCTGAGAGCGATGGCTACTGGGCGTTGGATTCCCCTGCTATCTATGTCAACGGCCAGACGACCAGCACCCTCTCGCAGAATCGCACCATTATCTTTGACAGTGGTACCCCTAACGTCTATTTCGGCAGCAATAACACCGTAGAGGTCGGTCTCTTAAGCAAAGTTTCGCTGCGAATGGGATATGGCTAACACTTGAAATCCCTTAGGCCATCTACTCGTCGATCTCTCCCGATATCCAACCCTACGCTCCCGAGCCTGGTACCTACGGTATCGCATGTGACAAGATTGACGAACTGCCCGCGCAGATCGACCTCACCTTCACGGATACCAACGGCGAACCCTTCAACTTGACGATTCCGAGCAGCGACTTTAACGTCGGGCCGTTCGAAGCCGAGCCAACGCTCTGCCAGACGATGATCAATTACCTCGACGGGCTGGATTTGGTCGGTGGCAGTGTGCTGAAGCATTACTACAGCGTGTGGGATATTGCGAATCAGCAAATGGCATTCGCGCCAAACGGTTTGGCATGAAGTTAGTGACCTCTAGTATCAGCCGGGTAGGATAGATTGTACTTAATGCTCTACTCTGTGGTGAAAACATGCGAACCGTGTTGCATGCATTAGCTGGAGCGGTCCCCATTCATTGCCTATCAGCATCTGCTCGCCGTCAGATCTTAGCGCACTAGTGCGGGGACAGCAGCTATTTGAAAGCGAGAAAAACTCATGGACGATCAGGTATTCGAAACCTGGACCTCACGCAGTATCTCAAAGATGCGAAGCGTGCGCGCTACCAACTGTGCCAACCGCCCTTGAAGTCATTTTACTTGGAGATTTATACTCCTAGTATAAGCTTCCATTTCAAGCGCAGTGCCAAGCCGAACGAGTGGCTGCCGCCGGCGCAGATTTGCTTTCGACGCCCATGTCCTACAACCAAAGCCGCGAGCGTATTCCGCCGCTTTGCCTGCTCTGTACATCTCGGCAACGTCCTGTGAATATGAAGCAATCACGCTCTATCCTTTGTCTGAACTAAGTGCTCTACCACCTGTGCTATTACTCCATCTTCTGTTGCCATTGCCGCACCAGGAGCCTGACCTTATGGGTGCGGCTCGCTCGCGGTGATACGGTAGGAACGTTGAACTGGTGCTAATGACGTTATATCAGATTCCAGGCAGAGGCAGTTGAGTGCTATCCCGTGTGTAAACGACAATCGTAGCCCGTATAAGTGTCTATTCTATGCTACGTTCCATGATGGGCATGATTGAGGCAAGGTGAACTATGACTCAGAGGTGCGTCCTTTTCAGCGTGATCCTAGAAATGTATGACATATCTCTCGCGCAGGCATTGCTTCGATTATGATCGAGCCTTTACGCCTGTCTCGGACGCTCATTTCTCAATAGCAAGGTACAGCGGCGGGAACTATGGCCAGTCCCGAGAAGCCCCTAAGTGAGCGTCATCGGCCCTGCCCAGTGCCGGCCACCTAGCAACACTTCTCTCAGCATTATCAACATCCAAGCAATGTAAGCCGCTGGCGTAACCACTCTTTCATTCGGTTGTTCGGAGCGCGTGGGCACTGGCCCGTGGCCACCGCCACTCATGCCTCTTGCTTTGTGCAACTCGCTCATCGGACTGCGAAATCCACGTCATTATGCGTCACACTCGGCGCGTCAGACAAAGGGCCACTCATCCACGGCATAGTATATATCTCCTTGGTTCGATATGCGGTGCTCGGCCACCACTCGCCCTCGTCCCTTGCCTTCGCACCTGCCACTCCACGCTCCCCACGTCCGCTTCACACAGACGCTCTAGCACACAACATGCTCGCCGCCGTGTCATCCTGGGGACTCCATCCTGCGCTCCGGTATTCTCAATCAGAGGCAGGATCATCACGCCATCCCAGCCCTTCGCCCCCCGTTCACACCAGGCCGATCGCAGAACAAGACGCGATCGAAGCATTGCTCTCCATAGGAGGCTCTTCGGTATTTCCCGGAAAGACCGCCGCTCCCGAGTGCCCTCAGTCAACCAGCACGACTCCACCCGATCAAGCTGACACAGAGGCCATCACCGTGCGGTCTTCAAAGCACAACTACATAGGTTCGCCGATAATCCCGGCTATAGGTATGCACTGTGCAAGGACTCATTTTAGCCTGCTACTGAACTAGAAAGCACAGGAGAACAGGGCCTTGTCGAGCCCTCTTCAGTTGCGGGACCCAGCACCATCAAGTCTCGTAATTCAAAGAGCAAAGCGAAGGCTACAGCTTCGTCGATCGCCAAGAAGCGGGCGAATAGACGGAGCAAGAAGGAAATCAACGAGGATGAAGACGGGGAGGAGGCTGAGTGTCGCGCGTTGCGCGAGTACTACATCGAGGAGTCCAAATGGATCGGAAAAGACAAGGAGACCGGGGAAGACATACACGAGAAGCCCGGGCACAAGTCACCGGCGCCGCCTTACCAGGTTCACATCTTGACCTGGATATTCGACAACGTCACGCCCTATCCCGAAGTGTTCTGGAAAGCGCTCTTGGCCATCAAACTGGCATAGTGAGTTGTCTACTGTCGTTCATGTGTGACCATCATATGCTAACGCGTATGCAGTAACTATCATAAGATCAATCACTGGTTCACGAACCAACGTCAAAGAATAGCGAGACAGCGGAGAGAGGCCGGCGAACCTGCGCCGGACGAACTTGAGGTGATCTACCTCCATGGGCGCAAGCAGAAGATGCGAGGCTGCGCTTTGGAAAGCACTGAGAGGTGGACGGACGGGCGGTTCATCGACACTATCGACATGTTAATCGCTGATCGAAAGCGCCAGTTCGAGGAGGAATTAGCGAGGCATCGAGCCATGTATGGCGACAACCCTGCGCCGCATACCTCCGACGACGACGCAACCACTGATGAAAGTAGTGACGATGGAGGGACTGAATGACGCCCTTTCTACTCCATCCTTTGATACCACTTCAATGTATAATACCCCTCATAGACGTCTCAGTGCACGCCAACTATGTCAGAATTGATAGTCTTGAGCCCCGGTACGGTAGGCATGTCGGTATTTCTACTACTTCGCGCAAGTCAACATACCAGGCCACAGCCTACAGTCCAGATACAACGATTACATTTACACCGTCCATCTTGGGCTACTACAGGCTAACGAGTACAGAACAGTTCAGAGAAATCTCCTAGCGATACAGTCGGAAAGATGCCGGTGAAAGAATATGTCTAGGGTGGGCGTGTGTTACGGCACTATGATCTCTTCTTTCCACTGCTCTCCGTTTCGCGTGAATCGCGTCCTGTGGTTTGGCTTCTCAGCCAACTGGACCCAGTCAACCTCAACCGGCTCAACGAGGACAAGGGCGAAGTTGCGCAGGGCTTGCTCCTGGTTACGCTTATCTTCCTCAGATTCGGCCTCACCGAGCTTCGGCACTGTCTGCGGCCACTTCTTCGCATCGTCGTACGACTTCATTATACTTCCGGGAGGAGGACGGCACCAGCTGGCCTTCATGTGGGCGCTCATGCTGTCGAAGATATCGAGGCGCTTCTTCTCCCAGTCGAAGCCCTGCTCGTCCATCCTGTCGAGCGCCAGAGACGGCTCCTGACGACTGCTTCCTGATTCGAGCTTGACATCTGGCGAAAGAACGACGCGAATAGGACCGGCGATACGGAATTGGTCCTGAGACCCGCCCATCCACCAGGTGATTTCGACGCGCGGGTGATCGTGGATTTGCGATACTTTCGGTGTCCGAGCGTCCGTAGTGGTCAGAAGAACGGGGAGATGAGGGCTTCCTTCCGGGTGCAGAAAGTCCCTGTGAACTACCGTGCGCGAGCGAGGATCACGATTCGCGTCAATAGTTGCGAGCTGGTAGACTGCGGGTGTAAATCCTCGGGATTAGTACGCAGTGCATGCTAGGCTTCAACGAACGGAGGCAGGGCGTACCATTCTGATACTTATTCTCAGGAAGGCTTAGAGCCTTCGCAAGCGCAGTCCTCCAGCGAGGTGCTGCAGGCATTACGACGCGCCTTGCAGTGGGTGGTCGGAGGTACGATGTGGATCACGGACGAGATACTGCGAATGACGAACTTATTGGCCCATGTTGCCTAATCCGGCGGTGGCGGCCGAGCGGCTGGGATACTGCAGACAGCAGCTAGTAACACGGCCTAACAGTTAGCAGTGACGAACTCAATTTGAGCTCGTAGCTAGCATTATCCGCATAACATGCACACCACTGTATCCTCGTCATTTTTTGCTCGAAGTCAAATCTTGCATCCACCAACATGCGAACAGTCGATAGTATGATCCAAGGCTCCCGCTGTGCTCCCACCGACTCGGAGACCACCGCCGGCCTGGACACCTTCAAGGCTTCCAACATCCGAAGGTATGTTCCGCAACTCCTTGCTTCCCTTCGCTTACTTTTTGACGCTCCATGCAGGTCTGACCCTCGCTAGTTGCTTGTAATATGTACTCTGAGTAAGTGAAGGGCCCTACCATTTCACTTCGACTCGGACGTTCACTGGCAGGTATCCGAGTCATGGGCAAACCGAAAAAAGACGTTTGTGCTAGACTAAACTGTAATAGGGTTGAAGTCAGCATGGACTCGCGTCTTCCAGTCGCTCTGTGATGTCCTTCACCTTGCGGTATTTCGGGCGCTCGGCAGAGCTGAGCGCTGAACAAGGTAAGTATAGACCGTGCTTAGTTGACTATGCAGACTGACTAGCAGTTCATGCAGAACAGCCCCGTCATGGTTTCGGACATCATGCTGGCTATCGACAGCTCGCATTCTGCCATGGCAACGTGCTATCCATGAGTGAAGTGGATCGTCCTGGACTACTTTTCTCCCATGGAGCGGCCCTTCATCACCGAGGACGCGCCCCCTGTAGACGTTCTCACCCGGACATGACCCTCGGGAAGAAGTGTATAGATGGGGTGCATATGGACTTGCTGATTGTGGGGAATACGGGCTGCTATCCGTTAGCCGCATTGCATTGCGGGAGATACGTGCCGTATGCAGCAGTTAGGCAAAGTGGTCCCTATCACCCTCGGCGCCCACGAAGCTGCAGTGAGCTGTGCTGCCGTGAACCACATGCAGAATCGTCTTGCGATGGCTGTTGTAGCCGGTCGTTTTTGCGTTCGTGAATTCTCGTAAGTGGCTAGTGCCCTCCACATGGGGAAACCTCGAGTGCACTTTACGTTACTCCCCACGTACGGGCTAGTCCTAGATCTACCCGGAGCGTCTTTATAGTATACCGTGTGGGGGAAAACATGCTGATACGGTGTTATGCTGTCTCCAATGTTTCAGGTGTTTGTGGCTGATCACTTGTGTTCACAAAGCGGTCTGTCAGGGCCCTTACCCTGGATGCCCGGCGACGTGGATAAAATGCAGCGGCGATGAGGTTCGGTCTATGCCAATTGGCTCTCTTCATCTGCCAGCGAAGATGTTTACTTCCGTGATACTCACCTTCGGTCTTCTAGTTGCCTCGGCCAAGTCGGTCCCGCAGCCCGCGAAGGCACTGCATCCCATCTCGTTGACTGCTCAGAAAGTGCCCAAAGGGCACATGGCATCTCTGCGCAAGAGGGCAGGCACGTCGATTAACGTTGCCCTGGATGATTACTATAACGGCACCGACCTTCAGTGAGTTCGTGCTTATGTGAGATGAACTTAGTCTGACGCTGTTGCAAACTAGATGGTACGGTGACATTCAAGGTCAGTACAGAGAAGGGACAGCGTAGCATCATTCCTAACAGCAATTCTATCAGTCGGAACCCCGGCCCAGAATGTCAGCGTGATTTTCGACACTGGGAGCTTCACCCTTGAGTTTACAAGTGAGCGGTCTGCGTATCTATCTGGATGCGAAGGGACTAACCCTGCGCAGGCACTGAATGCGTCACATGTGTCAACCAGCCCAAATTCAACGCTTCTTTGAGCTCCACATATGTGGGTAGCGACAACTTCACCAACATAATATTCGGAACTGGTATTGGTGTAGACACGCTGCAATATGCCGACGAATATGTGTTGTGGCTACGTGAGGGTCGCGATATAGTGTCCATCGGAGGAATCAGCACTCCAAACATTTCATTGTACACTATCATCAACCAGACCCAGGCCTTCGACGCAGATCCAAATGGTGGCATCCAGGGTGTGTCCTTGCTTCATATCGACCGGAAATGCCCATAACTGACAGGTTTCCGGTAGGCATGGGACCTGACTTGATCGGTTTCTGGTCCGGGCTTGTGGACCAAGGTTACGATGGTCAGTGTCATCCCGTCGTCGCCTTGCGATAGACTCAATGTTTTGCAGCTCTCTTTGGGCTGTACCTGACACCAAAATCTGTCGGCAATGCGGAGCTGACGATTGGAGGAATTGACTCGTCAAAGTATACGGGAAACTTGATCTACTCCCCGATATCTCCTGAGGGCAGTGGTCTCTGGGAATTGGACTCCCCTGCGCTCTATGTCAACGGCCAGACGGCTAGCACTCTCTCGCAGAAACGCACCATCATCTTTGACAGCGGAACCCCTAATGTCTATTTCAGCAGCAACGATACTGTGGAGGTCAGCGGCCAAGTTTCACATCCGCCAAGATGTAGCTGATAGACGTCCCGCAGGCCATCTACGCATTGATATCTTCCGACATACAGTCTTACGATCCCGAGCCAGGTACCTACGGTATTGCGTGCGATAAGATTGAGCAGCTTCCCGCACAAATCGACATCACCTTTACGGACATCAACGGACAACCCTTCAACTTGACGATTCCGAGCAGCGAGTTGAACGTCGGGCCGTTCGAGGCTGAGCCGACGCTCTGTCAGACTATGATCAATTACCTCGAAGGGTTGGATCTAGTTGGTGGTAGTCTGTTGAAGCATTACTATAGCGTGTGGGATATCGCGAACCAGCAGATGGGATTCGCTTCGAACGGTATGGACTCCTTGCATCATGTAACCGGAGCATGAGACTAATGGGATCTGCGCTCAGTTTTGGCGTCGTGAAAGTTACCGTATCACGAAGTTGATCGTTGTATGCTGCTCTCGAGACAGAAGATAGTTGCGTCTCGTACGTCTTCTGGCCAGCCGCAATTGGCTCCTACGTCTTCACTTGTTGTTCAGTGACTGTGCTGGTGATGTTGCAGCAAGCGTATGCTAGGAACTCTGCGTCTCCGAAGGTTCGCCGTATAGCTTAATGATGGGCCACACGGATCGCATCTACTTCTTATTGCGTCACATTGAACCCACTTCTAACGCAATGAATTTTGCTGTTCGATTAACTTCGGCATCCAGTATTAAGAAAGCCACGCAATGATGACATCCTGATGACCTGGCGTGCTCGAAAGGTGTGCCACTTCTCAAAATCGTTTACATGTGTCTCTGAATCCTTGTGCTGTAGCACTCGTCGTGGCGGGCATGGACCATCTCGAGTTAGTTCGTCAGTAGCAGTCCCTCCAAGGTTAAGGGTTAGGTCCTCTCACATCACATCTGTCAGGCATACCTTTGACCCCTGGATGAACGCCGCTGCAACTGCGGGCTATTGTATTCGGAAGGCTTCTCTACGTGCGTCTTGATGCAGAAATTGCTGTGATTTAGTAGTAGGTGTGCTTCAAGTAGCGTGTCAATGCCAGTTTCGGCTGCGAAGCAGAGTGACCACTTACTCTGCTACAGTGTCCCAGTCTGCGATTACGCAGTTCAAAGCTTGCTGCCAGTGCTGGTGGCTTCACCGGTGCCAGTGTAGCAGATACACTCGTGTCTCGCTCGGCTGCCGCCGCTGCAGTGCATTGCTGGCGAGCACGCCCGGGCCTACTTTGTCTCGATCCAAGACCGTTTCACGTGGCCCGGGGGTTTGTGTCGAAGCCACGCCCTGGCCCGAAATGATCATGATGTTACATATAAGTACTATCAATTCAGTGCGACGCCGCGACCGCTCGCATCTGCTTACAGCTTACTATGTAGCACACCACAGTCAGACATTCGTCACTGTTCAATTCACACGATGGCCCGCTGTATGTGGCGGCCCAGCACTCATCACGTATTGTCTCGTCAGTCCCACGTCCAACACCAATTACAGGAGCTACGTACGTATGTATATCTTGTCAGTATCAACCGGTATGTCGCTTCTGATTCTGCTATCGCAGATGAGCATTCCGATTTGGAGATTGACGTGGGCTGCGCGTGTCACTACAAGTCCATGCGGCGTCCCCCACACACTCCGCATCGCATCTGTTGCGAATACCTCCGAAGTAACAGAGTGCCGGCATAATTTGACTTCAATGATCTCACGAGTTGATTTGATGTCTCCACGACAGGCTGCGAAGACCAAGGAGCATGTAGGCGCTGACCTTAAGTACGTATGCTCTTATTGGGTTTCTCGTGCTCCTCTAAACTGTCTCCTCTTACCCTTTTGGCGTCAGGGCATGTCTAATGTCGGTTAGCGCTTCCACAGTTCTTATTCCTGCTAGTTCACTGGTGGACTATGAGGGTGGATTTCGTGCACGCTGTCTTGCGATATCTGGGTTTGCTTGGCTAGTATATGATTACTGCCTCACAGTCAAACAGGAGGTGAATATGTTGCACAAGCAAACCTCTAAGTCTCGATCTAATCAATTAACACGAGCGATAGATAAAGTATATTTGGGCTGGACCCTGGTCGATATCGAAAATCTTGTTCTTCTGGGTGCGAGTGCCATTTTTCTCGGAAATCGATGTAAATACTGAATATTGTACAGAATCGTTACTTCTCACCAACAGTCCTCATGTAAGTTTGACGATTTACGCGATTCTGGGACTCTAATGGAACGTACATTAGCTTAGGGCTGATATGTAAGTTACGCTGCAGATTTAGACTGTAGCATGCATGCGCTGAGCGGCATCTCAGGTCTGTTTGGAATGGACTTGTCTGACGAGGTGAGCCAGGACTACCATTGTTGAGCAAGTCTGTATTACAACTCATGCTTCCGCGTGCCACAGTTGTGAGCACTTCTCGCATCGTGGCAGTAGGTGTGTAACACAACATCGAATATTGGTAGCTGTTCTAGGGCTATGAGAGCGACGTTTATAACCGATTACGTTGGTATAACTGTCGTACAAGGTAAGCTCGCCTAGTCCACCATATGACTTCACATGAACGCCCATGCACCTCAGCGATCATCGTCCTGAGGGTGTGGTACATACTCTCAGGCCGGCTTTTTGCGCGCATATTCGTCGTCATTGTCTTCGCTGCTACAGTCTTTATCTCCATCAGGGATTTTGCCGTCATCCTCCCGTCTGTCGGACACGTATCCCCCGTTCCTCTACCACTCGGAGGATGCCCTGCGCCACCTATTCAGGAAGTATGGACAATATTCCTCCCTTACCTCGTCACACAAACCATCCTTTTTATCGCCACATTATGGCCTGCCTTCCACTTGCACAGACAAGGGAGGCACTCACAAGTCATGACTAGGCTTGTCAGGGAGTACGTGATATCTCCCCGTTCTGATGTTCTTGATACTCAAATGAAGCTAAAGCGGTGGTGTATTCTACTTGGCATTCTTTGGTCTGTCTCGCTCGAATAAGTCTTCGACCTCTTCATGCACTGATTATGCTTTATAGCTGCAGCTGTATTCACTACCATAGGCTCGATTCAGAAGCAGGACGTGTCGGTATGTCCGTGCAATATTCGGAGTGATGAATCTGACCGATAGTAGCTATTGTATACGGCAGTATTCTCCAAGTGACTCGCTAAAACTCTTTACCTATAACAGTACTGATACATGTGCTATAGCTTCCTGCTCGCTGTCTCTTCCGTCTCTGTCTCCCGACTTATCCTGAGCATCCGCTCGCTTGCGTCCCAGCTTGATATCGATCCGGAGACGCTTCTCAGTACGGCCGAGCTGAGCCGCATCCAGTGGAGGCAAGGTGCGCATGACGGGGAGATAATCGTCGATATCAATACCGTCGAAGACGACCCATACGACCCGGACGGCGTGCAGAACTCCGGCAGATCCAGCACGCCGGGCTTCTATATAACCCAAGTCGGAGTATACGACGACATAACTCTCCCTGTGCCCAGCACCACAGCCAAGGCAGGCAAGCCGAGATCGTTCAGAGTCTCACGGTTTGGTAAGCCTCGCATTCCTGCCGCTCTGCAATCCGCTGACGTGATCCGGTCAACACCCGAACAGTCAAGATAGTTTGACAACTACTCATAGTGTGTCATGGTGATATTCTACGAACGTAACGATATGTCGTTCTGAGAACGATCCCAGATGTATGCCGCCCTTCGTGTTCGAATGTACGGATGACGGGCGACCACAAGACTATGGACATGATATTTATCTGCCATTTGATCACTCTTGGGCATTCAGAACACGACTAGAACCATAGGGACGAACCTGTCCCGACATATGGAGACAGCGACTGTGCATGTTCTGAGTTTGAGGTGCAGAACTGTGTCACTGTGAGCAGTGCACATCATTCATCGTATGACATACGCACTGCGTTGGAAGTTCCGTGCAACGTGCCGTGGCGGTGTTGATTCCGCTTGGTTATAGATCACAGCATTACTACTGAACTAGAACTGCTTAGGACGACACGCCGAGCTGACATGAGAACTTGGGAGGTTTTCTTAACATCGTTGATGCATGGATGTAGAATAGTCGTGCGTAAGTGATTGCGCATTGTTCTCGTCGCTCAGAGCGTTGACACGTTGACAGCGCATGTCCCCTTCATTTCGCGTGTCCCGCCACATGCGTTTCTGACCATCGTAACTTCTTCAATTCAGTAGCCTACGGAACGACTGGCCATTCCTCCCATGTGTCCCCCTGTCTCCTGAACTTCGTCCGTTTATGCGGCCTCAGCGCGAGTTCGCACCAGTCCACTTCGAACGGCTCAACAAGGAGTAGAGCGCAATTCCGCAGCCCTTCCTCCTGATTGCGCCGGTCTGCGTCGTCCTTCGCGAGGCCAAGTTTAGGTACCTCCTGCACCCATTCCTTGGCTGTCTGGTACGACGGGATGCGAGTACCGGGAGGAGGGCGATTCAGACTCGCTCGAAGTCCGTCATCGCTCCCCTCGCTGTAGAGCTCCCGCATCTTCATACTCCAATCATATCCCTGCTTATCGAGTGCATCGAGCGCCAAACTCTCCTCTCGTACTAGCCCACCGGGTCCCAGGTCGATGTTTGGAGAAGTGATGACGCGCGCGACACCGGTCACTCGATACTGCTCGCTCGAGCCGCGGAACCACCAGACGAGCTCAGCGTACGGATGTGTCCGCATTTGGAGAGCCTTCTGCATGCGCACGTCGGTCGAAAATACGAAGACAGGCAGGTTTGGACTGCCTTGAGGGTGCAGTATCTGTCGGTATCCGACGGTACGGACGCGCGGGATGCCGTCATCGTCCAGAGTCGCCATTTGTATTCCTGTAGCAGTTACTCAGCATTTCATACCGGTGGAGGTGAGATCGAACGCGCCGCCGTTGTATTCCTTATTGTTCTCTGGCAGACTCAGAGAATTCGCCATAGCGGTTTGCCATCGTGGTGCTCCGGATGTCATTGAGATGGTGAGTCGTCTTTTGCGATGATATCGTCGTCTGCGCACCAGAAGGAAGCGGAGTATGCGAGTTAAACATGCAGTGGCTTACTTATAAGATCAGCCGCATGTGTAGCACCAAGGAACACCCGGACGTAGGAAATAACCGATACCAGTTCGTTCGGCGACCAAAAGCGGTGTCTTCTCGCAGTCAGCCATGAAGCTTTGAAGCCTACTGTAATGGGTATTATGTAAAGCCTTTGCTTTATTACTAGCCAATTCCGGTGCACAATGAGTCTCTGAACGACGGATGCGTAAGTATGCCCCCCTATAGTGCTCAGATTTGAGAAGGTATACGGTAGCAGTCACGCTCAGCGCTGAGAGACATCGTTGACGGGCGCTCGGGGAAAGACGCAGATGAAAATGTAAGCGACACCATATCGGGAAAATGAACACTCCTCCTCATGAATGTGGAACATTGGACTGCTAATGACACACTTACATACCGCAAGGAACTAGAACTGGTCTCCTCAGCTAGTCAATGACATGAAGTCGTCGCGACCGTAATATGTCCCGGTCCGCTCTGTAGTCTGTTCAACCCGTTTGAACTGCCTCCCGTCATTGTCATCTCGATGTGGTCGCTCGTAAGTAAGGAATGGATCGATGAGAAGGCGATCATCGGCGGAAACGAGACGTACCGGTACTGCTGGCGTGCCGCAGGGGTGCATGATGGATGATGCCGCTGACACTGCTTTTGTGGATGTGCTGCTCAAGCCGAGCTCGGCGCAACCATCTTCGACAACTGCACGGGTGCCGCGGAAAGGCGGCTTGATCACATCAAGCCACTTGGTGAGTGTCCCCCAGCCCCAGGTACGACCGCTCAGCTGCTGGTACACTACAGCGACGCATGTAGTATTTCAGGCTTGTTATATATCTGTAGAGTCGAAGCTCAATGCACTCGCTCCTGCATCGCAGGTTGGTCATACCAAGTACGTCCATCGCGTATACTGAGTTTGATATCACTACAACCGCAGCTCATCATTCACGGCGTAAGATGTCATCCCATGCTCACATCAGCCTTGGCGATTGGCATCAGCTCGATCGTGTCAGTATCATGCCCGCCCTGGGCGGGTCCGAGCGCTGAGCAGGGCCATAAAAGCACGAGTTGCACATTGAAACAACCCGATTACTCCCTTTTCACTTTCCCGGGTCTAATCCACCTCCGTCGTTTTTCTTTCGTGACCAGCCTGGTGCTGCTCTTGTAGCCTTTTATTTACGAGATGTTGGCCAAAGTTTTCGTGTTTGCCCTCTTCCCCTTCGCTGTCGTCAACGCGGCCCCAATCGGCCAGCGCGACCGTGAGTCTTCACTTGACTAGTAGACGCAAAAAGGATGCATAGCTGAGCATCTTGTTCAGTGGTGGACTCGGTTGTTAGCAGGGCGACATCCGCTGGTACGTGTTCATCCCGGAACATTGATATGATTTGTTACTAAGATACGACGTGTAGTTGGCTCTCTCTGGCATGAAGCAACCCATGGCTGTATGTGTCTGAATACGCTCGTGGAAAAGCTTCGTGGACTGATATAATACAGTGGCGGTTGGTGTCATGAATGCGGAAGGTACTTGATCTGTCCTAGACAGATTGACCGCATCCAAGACTGACATGCCGATCCCGCAGCTTCTTCGGTCTATCAGTCTGCGACCGCGGCGCTCGGCACGGCAACAGCTAATGTTCATGTCACGATGACCAGTATGTCCTCTGCAGGTTCCACTTTGTGACTAAGCCACTCACAAATACCTCCTATAGCTATCAGCAGCACTCCTGTTGTCGAGGTCACGTCCGTCGGAGGTCCTGCGATTACCCTGGCTACCCTGTCGGTTCCTGGACAACAGGGTACACACCACTCGCACCCGGTAGCGACGACGACCTTCGCAGGCCACACGTTCCTTGTGCCGTCAAGGTAAGTACACTTTGAGCCGTTGCACGCATCATATCCTAACTGGGTTCCAGTGTCTCGCATAGCTCGCATTCGCACAGCTCGCATTCGCATGGCTCTCAGTCACATAGCTTTCAGCCGCATGTCAGCTCATCGTCCTCATCGTCTGTGGGAGGCTCATCCACCGCGTCGTCGAACTCGGTGTCATCCACCGCGTCGTCGAGCTCGGCGTCAAGCACCTCGACGAGCGCGTTCCCCACGAGCAACGGAGCGGTCGGCATGCAGGCACTGAGTGTGTCCAAGCCGATGATCATGGGCGCCGTGACCATGCTCACGAGTCTCCTCGGCGGTGCCCTCATCGCGCTCTAGAGGCCGCAACTCGACTCCACCATTTGACAGCACGACCGTTACGAACATCTCACGATATGTTTTGGGTTGGGGGTTTTCACGTCTTATTTGCATGTCTGCGTAGCTTTGGCCATCCTGGTGATCTCGTGCATTTATTTATACTTCATGACGATTTGCGACGGGGGTGTGGTCACAGTGGGGATGATAAGTAAAATAACGTAAAGATGGCGCAGGTAAGCTAAGAGAAGACACTGACACTCGAGACAGTATATATATAAGAAGCCTATTCTGAAAAGTTTTGCGACCTTGTCATCCGATACGGGGGGTCGGGGTAGGGGTAGGAAGTTCGCCTGTGATCATGGCTGGCAGTGGCATCCGCATCTCGTTTGCAGGTGCAAGGGGCGCATTCATGAGAGATGGATCAGCAGGCCCGGTTGGCGGCGTCTGTAGCCTATCCCTTGTCCCATCTGCTTCCGGTGTCAACTTCGAACTGCACTCAGATTGTGCGGTCGAGGGAGCATCCTCCGGGCCAGCCGAGGTAGTAGGAACATCGGTCGCAGTCGTAGTGGCTTCCGTCGTTGCAGAATCAGAAAAGCCCTTGCTCGACATGGGGCCGGAATCGCCGTTGAGAATCTGCACTTTCACGCGCCGCCCTCCTCGCTTCTGGATTGCCTCTACAATTCCCCGGAACTCATCCTCTCCTGTTCCGGTCCCAGTGATCTGCTCCATGTCTTCGTAACACTTCGCCTGCTGTATTGCCGCGCGAACGTTCTTAAGGTCAGAACGAGATCCGTTGACGTGGTCGCCTATGAACATCGAGGAGCAGTACTTGGTCAAACTCCAGTGGTTATTCACGTATCGGGCCTGAGAAACTCGCACATCGTTGAGCATAGGGCGAAGATCAATAGATGCCAGACTCACCAGTCGGATGTAGGCTGGTATAAAGGTCTTCTCGAGATCAGTCAGCGGCGTTGGTGAGAAGCAAGTTGGGTTGGCCTCAGCGGCAGTGGCGATCATACATGAGTGTGCTCCTGAGTGGCCACGGTCGGCACCGGGCCAGATCGTCAGTGTCACAGCGGCGCGTGAAACGGAAGTCACGTACCTGTAATCTCCCGTATCCGGCGTGCGTCCCAAAAGCCCTCGCAGTCGCCATTCTCAATGACTGCCACACCCCGACCCATGCCCTCCACGAACTCCACGATCTCGCGCAGACGGTCTATGAGCGCTGGCTCCCGCTTGCGTTGATTGCGCGTCCGACAGTGTACAGTCAGCGCGTTGACACCCGTGTTGATGATGCGCTCGACGAGCTTGAGCGTGTCGTTTTGCTCGGGAAGAAGACGGATCTTCGCGGATACCGAGATCTCAGGAGGCATGGCTTGTCGGAGTGCGGTGAGGATGGAGCAGAGAAGGTCGGGGTTCGAGAGGAGGGCTGCGCCCATTCCAGCATGCGTAGAGAAAGGCTTCGGGCAGCCGCAATTGAGATCAAAGCCTGCGACGTCTTGCATGACCATTTTGGCTGCTTGGACAGCGGTCTCTGGGTCGGCGGAGCCGATCTGGTAGATGAGGTAGGGTTTCTCGATCGGATGTGTTAGGAAGATGGGTTTTGTCTTGCCAACGTATGAGACGACACCAGTGACAGCTGCATACAGGCAGAGTTGAGGCTAGAGATCCGTAGAGTAACAGAAAACGCACGGTCGACCACTCGCTCTGTATGCAAGATCGCCTTGTCCACCGTCTCAGGTCCCCATACCAGCGACGCTCCGTGCTTCAGAGAGTACAGACGCGTAGGCACTGTTGATGATGCGAGGGTTGTTAGACTAAGCACGGAATGTCAGGGTTGTACAAACGAACGCACATGCGCCTGATCTGACCATCGGGGCGAGCATGAGGCCATCCTTGTAATCATCCGGGGTCAGTGGTTCGAAATCTAGCCTTGGACGCTTGGCGAGGCGAGACGAGGAAGGATCCGGGGGTGAATGCGAACGTCGTGACATTGCTAGTGGAAGCCGAGGGAAGAGTCTGCGTCGACCGAAAAGAGCAAGCAGCATGTGAGTGTACAAGTCCAAGCCAGTCACAGTGAAGGCAGTCCAGTCAGTTTTCGGTCACTGTCAGTCAAGTCCTGCTCCCGACTGCGACGCGTCCTTGTTACATACTCCAGCCATGCATGGTCCATACCCCTTGATCCAAGATCGCTGAGAACCAACTCGCCGGATGGTTTATGAGGTGCGTATATATGATCGTCGCGAGCAAGGAGAGGTTTCCGTGCGACCAGCGCCCCGACCACATCCTATGTTCCCGGCCGCAATATACACTCCCTTGCATGCGCATATTCACATCGTTCAGCCCAACCAACTCTCACTGCTTCAGCCGGGTCTTTGAGCACTGTCCACTTCGGATAATATGATGATTAGTTTCCTGGGCGTCGTCCTTCCCACCGAGCGCCGACCGCCTGAGTCGCGGATGGTCTCGGTGGACACGAGACCGGGCTCAGCACTATCTAGAATGCTCTTCCTTGGCCCTTGCAGTGCTTGACGCACGCACCAGCGGCACCACAACAATCGACGATAGCATAAAGACGGCGATACATCCCAGTCTCCCACATCCGTACGTCTCATTGAAGCGTCACTCTACTACTACTGCTCCTTCATCCATGGTATCAGCACCCCGCTGGCTTGCCGCCCTCACGACGGCCCTCGGGCTACCCGAGAACAAGGGTCAGATAAGTACGACGACCTTCAGTTTACTTCGGGTGCTTGAGTCGCTGAAGTCCAAGCAGTGTATCAACTCGCGTCGGTGGATGCGAACGGCAACCCACACGTTCGAACCGTCGGACACCGCGGATTCGTCGAGCCCGAGGGTTCTCCTAACCTACCTCTGCTGATGAGCGCGACGGACATTCGAACCCCCAAAGTTGCGCAGTTGCTCGCGAACTCGACCGTCGAGATCGTCTGGTGGTTGTCGGGCTCCATGGAGCAATTCCGACTCTCCGGCGTCGTGCGCCTCGTCCCACCTCCCGAAGCTCAGCTCCCCAGTCCTATTACCAAGGTGTCATCATTAGCAATCGACAAACTGGACGCACAAGGTTTCGAATGGGAGAAGAAACGCGTGGAGGCGTATGATGGCCAGCCACCCTTCTTGAGGGCTGGCTTCGCTCGTCCGCCTCCGGGGAACATTATCGAGAGCTACGACATCGGGAAAAGCTGGCCTGGCGCAGTGCCCAAGTTTGCGGATGCGCAGAATGAAGAGGAGAAACACGCTTACGAAAGGGGTCTGCACAGCTTCGCGCTGATGTACATTGAACCCGTGGAGGTGGACTGGATACAACTGAAGGAGAGACCGAACCGCAGGACCAAGTTCATCAGGAAGGGCGAAGATTGGGCAGAGTATATCGCCGTTCCGTGACGTTGTGGTGTTGTCTTGACAATGGCATGTCGCCTCCGAAGCCCTTTTCCAGATGTATATTAGTGTACTTTGTATGGTATGGGCAGATGCCCGTCCAATGCAAGTGTGGTCGCAACGCCTCCTGGATAAGACCAAATACGTGTCCACAAGCCCGTCCTGACTGTGAAGTGGTAAGACACGAGGGACGTACCAGGACCCGATACAGACCTCAAAGTCGTTATGCAAGTATATGGTTGTGGCTAATGGGGGTGTGCTGCAGTGTGCGCATCTCGCTCCGTTGGCAGGAATACGACACAAATAAGATGTGAGCAGCTTGAACGCAAGCGTTGCCTAGTTCCTCTGCGATGTGCTGCGGCTGTAGCCATACACTCGCGATCGAAGACGTAGGCTCCTGAGAGCTTGGGGCCTTCAAAGCCACTAACTCTACCCATTCACCTTCTACGACGCGACATCTACAGACACATTAGAAGAACTGGGATCAGAAGATAGACGTACTGTTGAGCATTGTTGAACCATTGCGTCTGGTGCAGGTCAGGGTTTCAACATGCAACTGGAGCTAAATTGGGCACTCAGCAATGAATGTAGGGCATAACTCAACCCCTCCCGCCGCCGGCGGTCGATAGCATGGCCTTCATCTGAATGACTTCAGCAGAAGATAACGTATTCAGTAGCATTCGACGATGGCTTGGATGAATAGGTAGCGCGGGCTATCTCGCTAGGTTCGACACAAACCCCGCACGTCCTCCACGCTAGCGCCGCGTGGAGGGTCTTGCATCGAGACTAGCTATCTTGCGCCGGTTCGCGATTACGCATACGATATACACTGAGGTAGCTACGGGGGACATATGTACATCAGGGCTGTTACACGGAGACACTGTCGACACCAGTGACAAACCTTTGTGGGTCTTTGAAGGTAATAGATCTGGATTTCCTTGAGCAAATACTGACTAGGTAGGAAGGCTGGGATTGCGAAGTGGTGAGGCGACAGGGGCTCGTTGAGCTGCGTCATCGGCAAGGCAGTCGGCAATTACGCTGTGTTCACGGCGGACACGCCAGAAGCCAATGTGAACACCGCGGCGGCGCTCCACGGCGGTACTTAAACCTCCTCGTCGAGCCTCAGGAAAAAATCGAGATTGGCAGGCTGCAAGCAGAACGCACGATGTGAGAGCGGGTACCAAGGAGAAAGATCAGAGGTTACTGCCCCTTCCACTTATTCGGTAGCCATCCCGTTATATCATCCACCACATACTTCAAGTCCGTTGTGGCGATCCAGAAATCACCAGGGTTGACCGGTTGACCACTACTGGTAAGCTTCCTGCGTAGGCTAAATGTTATTGCCGTCTTGTCGCTGGAGAGATAGGCACTGTCCGTGAGTACCAGTGGTAGTGATGGCAGGGAAGTAGTCTTGTGTGGTTACGGTCTCGGGAGCAGGCGGGAAGGAAGCGAGAACAGCACTTAAGGCCCACCTGTCGAGGTACTCGCAAGGGTAGCACTTGGCTGGAATTGAGAGAAAACTGAACCAAAAGTCAAGGGGATTGAACCCTGCCCGGATTGAACGGACGACCTTCTGGATGCTCCAGTAACATTTCAGTTACATGAATAGCACTGGAATCAGATGCTCTACCGCTGAGCTAAGGGTCCCGACGAATATAGCGTTTCAAAAATTAATACTTATCTATTGGAGAAAAGGTTGGGAGAGGCACACGGACTACTTATGTCGATCGAAATTGTAACCCTGTTCCCTGTTCTCGACTTCAGCTTCGAGCACAGATGATGAAGAGATCTGGTAGACTACGCTTGTACCAGAAGGAGGGCGATAGGGTGTGTAGAAATTTAGCCATACGGGGACTCGGTGACCGGCCACATTAAATAAAGTGAGGATATTCGTTAGAGCGCCCGCGGGCTGCAACTGCCCCTTATTTATGATGCAATCCTCCTTCGCAGCAACTCCTCACACATGCAATAGATACCCCCTCTTTCTGATTACGACCGTCTTCGTAGCTGCTCCATCGTTTCTCTATCTATCCCTTAGTGCTGTCGAACATGCCTCGCGAAAACAGCTTCACGGACTCGGAGGGCCGCTCGCTCACGCCAGACCTCGAGGAGGCCATGATGCGCGAAGCTGAATTACGACGGTCAGACTCCCCAGCGCCGATGGTAACTGACGAGGATGGGGAGAAACGACAGCTGGACCCGGAGGTCGTCTCGGCACCCGACCTGTTTAGCTCCCAGCAGCCGGCGTCCACCACGAGGTCACCAGCGGAGCCCGACTTCAACCATGTCTTGCCCCGCGCGTATACCACCCCAGGTGACCGTTTCCGCTCGACGGTACGCAAGGTCATGGCCATGAACCGCACCGCGTCCTCGATTTTGGTACGGCCTGGTATCGGCGCTGAACCAGGTGTCGATCCCCGCCGCGCCTCCGCCAACCTCGCATACAACGGCATCAAGCAAAAGTGCGTGATTGAGGTGGTGGACTACTCGACGATGCGAACTAGCTTTGGGCGTATGACGAACAACGAATTCATCAAGATGCTGAGGAGCCCTTCTGCGAGCAGGAGGGATCCCTGGGTGCGCGTCCGGTGGATCAATGTATGTGGCATCAGCTGGGACGTGATCAGCGCGCTGGCGCTGAAGTACGGTGCGTGGATGTACGTGCGCTTCCGGTGCATGAATTCACGCGTACGCTGGCCAGACATGCACCCCCTTGCTATCGAAGACATCCTTAGCCAGCGGCAGCACTCTCGCTCGAAAGCCGACTACTACCCGCAACATCTCTTCCTTCGCGTCCTCTGCCACTCCCTCACCTCTGATGAGCTTGGCACGCCCGAGTCATCCGTTACCAACCTCCCGCGATCGGACTCGCCCGATCTCATTGGCATTGATGACTCTGAGGACGAAGAAGAGGGCGTACCACCGGATGATGATCGCACTGTGTACGGGAGCGCGAGGGCGTCAAGGTTCTCGACAAAGCGCGGGTCGCTAAAGAACGATACGGCGAAGTTGAAGGAAGCGAAGGACGTGGAGCAATTGGCGATACAGGAACAGCAGCTACGACGGCTCCAGGCTCCTGTTACTGATAATAAGGTCCGTTGCACCTTCGTTTGAGGAAAAATATGCTTACCTGCCAATGAAGAGACAGGTGGCCCGTCATATGAAGCTCATCCGCGAACTAAAGAGAGGCGACCGAGTTGCGGTGAAGGTCTATCCCATATGCATCTTCCTTTTCCGCGATGGTAAACCAGCGGTACTTGCATCTGATTCTAGCTCATTCAACTCTGCATTCAGGTACCGTGATTTCTATAAGTCGAGGTATGCCGTACATTGCACGGCAGGATGCGTGATACCGAGCGGACATCTCTTAGATCCAGACGTAGCCTTTACGGAGCCAATCAAAAACCGTCTTCGTCAACGGCATACTGGCCTACGGACGACAGCAGACCCTTCATTACTGGTCCAGAGTCTCCTTGATCTCAGTACGTTTGTGATATATCGGTCCGTGAGAAGGTGGTTCTGACCGCCCGGCAGTCGTGGATTCCGCTTTGGAAGTGGTGGAAGAATACCAAGCCAAGATCCTGAGGATAGAGCAGGAAGTCCTTATCAAACCGAGTATGGAGACTGTTCGACGGCGTGCGTCCACACCGCTGTCTCATAGTAGCAATGCTGGTCTTACTGTTCCGTGGGCCCAGTGCACATCCTTCAGGGTGACCTGATCCTTCATAAGCGTACACTTGAGCCAATCAAGACGGTCATCTATGGCCTCCGACGGTACGACGATGATCGCGCGGCGGCGATGACCGAAAGGGTCGACCCCAGCATGAAGATTCAAGGGTATATGAGCCATAAGTCCAAGATCTACTTAGTACGTGCTTTACTATCCTCGCGTTGATCCCGTACAGTACCCTGCAAGTCCCCGTTGGTGCCAAGACTTCCGGCCAGGTCATTCCACCTGCCGTTGATGCATTTCGGGTAGACCTGGCCGGACAGGCTTCGTGGGGGGATTCGCGGGACGTGTGGGGTTGCCGTTGAGAGCAGCCCTGCCGAACGATACTGACTAAACATCGTTTCGGCCTAGGCTGATGTCCATGATCATATGGAGTATATCCTTTCTAGCCTGGAGATGTTTGCTGGAGTCAGTGAGAACTTAATCAACTACACGTTCAACGTACGTGGCCATTTTGCTGTGTCTTGCGGGACCCTGCGGCGGTGCCGCCATTCCCACTTGCTCGCTCCTCGCAACGCAACTGCCGCGACGAGCGGGCTGCCTCCCACTCATCGACCTCACAATTCCGCTTCTTCATATTAGGGGGTTCCTACTGTTTCGGGCATGGATTCTAGATCCGGGGACGATTACTAATTATCTTGTCCCTCAGATGGCTTCATACCAAATGAACGAAGTAATGTGTGCATCACGACGTTACCGTCAATGACCATAAAAGTGACCCCATCTGGTTTATAAACTAGGCGTCGGCTCACCCTCGCCACGATCATCTTTTTGCCGTTGACCCTCTTGACTGGATACTTCGTACGTGCGGGTCCAGTCACCCGGCAACCTATGCCTTACATGAGCTCTTTTGTTCCCGCGCCGCAGGGTATGAACTTCGAAAACATGTGGTCGGTCAATCACAATCACAGTGACATTATGTACGTCCTCATCCCTTTCTCCGCTGTACCTTGGCCCGGCATTGCTTGCGGATTTGGTCCGGACACTGCTGCTATTATCTTGCGTGACCGAACGCCAACTGCTGCGTCTTGCTTGTTGACAGATTCTGGATCATCGCATTACCCGTGATGGCGATTGTTATCCCCCTCTTCGCCTACCCGGACCTTCGCAACATGGCCCGGTATCTTCAGAAACAGCTCGTTAAACAGAAGATCACACGGGTGAGTGCTTCTGAGAAGCTGAGCCAACTGAAAACTGAGCCCCGACCACGCGTTTTCCTACAGTCCTACGGCCGCCGTATGCGCCGGTGACTATTCGGTCATGCATAGATGTACGCATACGGGGGGAGGCGGAGGGACGGGGAGGCGGCAGGATCTGCTTTGGACATCACCTTCATTTGCCTCCTGCTCGAGGATCGTGTTGTACTGTGCAAGGTTTTGGGACACTGCTCAGGGTATTCCTACACTCTTTTTACTTGTCGCTCACATACAGTCATTCATAATGTGTATAACGGTAAGGTGTAGCCTGTGCTGCGTGCTACTAATACAGGATGTCAGATGGTCCGCAAGTTCTCAAGCGTCGGCTCGTTTCCGCGCGTCAACTATCGCAACTTGGACCAACATTGCTAAATCCTCGCGTCGTCACCCCATTCCCGGACAGTGCATATCATTACCTAGACGTAACGAGATAGATGGATGAACAATGGACACCAGAAGGCATATCCTTTGGCAAAGCCTTACAAAAGGGACTGTTCCAGCGGCGTGAAAATTAAGGTCCCTTTAGGGGGTTGGGTCACGGTATTCAGAGGGTCCGTAACTTCGAACCGGCCTTCAAGAAGACTCGGTGTGGCACGTCCTATCAGGCACAACACTATAAGCTTGATCTCTGTACCAGCAGGCTTCGTCAGGGCGGAAGCAATGGCCCGAGGAACACAGTCAACTGACCATTAATAGCGAGCACCCTGCCAGGGCACGCGAAGCGGCCTAGTCCGAAGACGATGTGTGCCGCGCCTGTCATTGCTGCATCCTTGTTCTGCTCGGCCCACTGGAAGCCATTGAAATCCGTTGCTTCATCTCCAAAGATCTCTGGATTCTCGTGAACCATGCACGACATCGGTGTCACGAAGGACCCTGTCGCAGGGGCAATGTAAGTCATCTCCGTGTCTGTACATCGCACCAACTCCAGGAGGCTCAGTGTTAGTCTAAGACGCGCACCCTTTGGAATAACATATTCGCCCAACGCCGCGTCGCACGTGGTATATCGCATCGTGGAAATGGTATCGCCCTTGAGCCGCATCACCTCGCGGATGAACGAATCGAGTAGGTGCGCTTCACGTAAGGATGCAGCGGTCAGGCGCATAGCACCCGACTCGTCTTCCTCTCGTATACGGAGCAACTCTTCGCGCAACGGTCCCAAGTATTCCGGATGCACGGCGAGTTGAAAGAGGACCCATTGCGAGACGACAGTTCTGTGGGGGCCTCGAGTCTGGGGTTATACTTGAGGACAACGCGAAACACTTACGTGGTGTGTACGGCAGCGAAAATTAGGCTTTCGGTAGATGTATAAGCTAAGCCTTGTACACACAACACCTTATGGTGTGGCTCACCAAAGTAGCAAAACGCCGATATAGACTCGGCGAAAAAGACCAATCCGCCTGTTGCCAGATGCGTATGCCTTGACGATGAAATACAGGACGTTCTTGGGCTATTGACAGCACATACCGTTAGTCGTTGACTGGCAGTTAAGCGGTGGCAAAAATACCTCTTCCCGCGGGGGAATGCCGGATGCAACGATGTCTTCATACCTGCTCACGTCGGCCCAGAGTTGCGGCCCTAATAAACGCAGGAAGCCAAAGGGTATCTTAATCAGGATCACGTTGACCCTGCATGCTGTGTAAGAGCGATCGACAGTGGGCCGATGGACAGAGTTTGCATACCAAGTGAGAAACATCCACAACCACGGCAGGTATTTTCCCAGGAAGGAGAAGTTCTGGTACTGCCCCGTGAGCTCGGCCATCCCGTTTGACACATCTTCGATAATCCGCATATTCCGCGTGCTCACGTAGGTCTGCAAGGGCGCTGCCGTTAGAAGCCATGCGGCATCATTCCAAGACCCGAAGGTTGCTCACCTCACCCAAAAGAAGAATTAGGGTGGTTTCGGAGATGGTATCACGGGAATGGTGGAATGAGTCTGGCTGGGATTCCTTCTTTCCGCGAGACCGCACTGCGTCTATGAAGGACCTGCCGTCGCGGTCGTAAATGGGGAAGACTATCAGTATGGTGAGTAGCCAATCTCTATCAGTGGCGTATCGCCTCACTTCTGTGAACGATCTCGTCGATCCGCGCGATGATCCCTTCTCTGACGAAATCGTTTAAATCTTGGAACAGAGAGCCATCGGTGAGGGCCATGAGCGGCTGGAGGTTCATAATCTAACGAGATGCAACTACACTGAGCATGACAGCCACGGCGTCTGCAAGGATGATGTTACTAACCGCAGCGGACCCTTGCTCAAAGCTGAAGAGCTTGTCGTACGTCAGAACATGTCGGGCATATTCAGGACCAACAATGTATTCCAGCTAGGCGTCATGAACGCATGTTTATAAGCGATGAATACTCCGCTTACATTTCCTTTGCGGCGTACAGCAATGACAGGGCCATGTGTCTGGAGAGCAGCCGCATATGCCTCCTTTGGTTTCGAAAAAATATCCTCGGCCTACCAAGCTGAATCAACGGATAGCTCAAGGCGATTGGGTCGGCGCAACTCACCGGTATGTCAACACAGGGAGGAATCTTTGCTTTCGTGGTCTGTATATACAAAGTCAAATAACCACTTCTCGATAGGCGCGAGAAGCGTACCCTGCGTTGTTTCAGAAGACCAAAGAGGTAGATAGCGAACGGGAATATGAGCAGGTAAGAACGATCCATGGCGACTTGAAGAGCTATCCAGCATCTCTCACAGGCTATAAAGGTTTCCGGGGCGGCACCCGTTCTTCGATTGCGGGTCTTCGCGATGCTACTGCTGGTGATTCTCTCGGGGTGCCATGCACAGGGCCGTGAGACGAGGCCCTACCTGGATATGCTTCCCCAAGCCTATGATCGGAAGACTTGACCATGTTGAGCTCTAGTCCGAGTCTACAAATTCTTGGGATTCGCGGGCCTCCGTGGACTTCGATGAGATCAAGGGAGAAAACGTGCAGATACACTGGGCGGGGATTCCCGGTCGTAGATACCTAGCATTCTAGGTTGTACGTACAATCGCTCTGAAGTTTCAGGCGCTAGTTGGTAAGAGCAGAGCTCTAACCTTTAGTAGCGTGCATAAGCGGGGAGCTCGAGGCCAGAAGTGACATGTCCGAATCCACGCACGCTACCATGGGATCTGGTTTGAGCGCATGTCCTCCAGCCGGCTAGCGTGAGCCAAAGGGGAAGTATGGTTCCAGCACTCCATGGAGTCGCAAAAGGCAATTGTGGTGGTGGAGGAAGAGGTTGGGGCCGCTGTCCGGCAGACATGACTGTCGCGGCCGAGTTCCAGCCACACTTGGGCGCTCAACGCTCAACGTCAATCCACGCTAGCACTTGCACACAACCACACCCCCACGTCGTCTTCGCTGGCTTGACACCAGACAAATACTCTAACCACATCTACTCATTTTTTTTATCTATGCGCGATCCGCATGTCAACGATAATTTCATACTGCACATCGGGTGAATATCGAAGGTCACCGCTACGGGACCCTCCGCGCGGCCCACCACTGGCAGAGTGATACTCCCTCGCCTCGGTAGGGTGAGGGATGAAATGGACAGACCAGCTGTGTGAGTTGCACCCGTTCCGTGCTGCACAATACAAATTTCAGATCAAAGCTCGTGGTGTCACGCTTCGGCTTTTCGCGACGTTTGACTATGCCTCTGCAAAAGCCGTGTCGCTGGGTAACCGATGTGAACGATTTCGTGCTATCTGGAAACATCGAGCCGTCCCTGTGAATCGGTAACTTCATCCTCTCACCTCCAAATCTCCCAATCGTAAGTATCAACAGCTCTCCGTTTCCATACGACCTTCTGATATGTCGCTTTGGCGTTACTTCTAGTCTTATGCTATGTTTGTGCAGCTATGTCCTAGTGGCTTTCATAGATGCCAATATCTCTCACCAGGCAAGTATCGCTTATGCTGATAAGATCAGATGTGACAAAAGACAGCTTCCTGCGAAGAACGGGCTAGGATTATCGTAAGTGTTCGCCTCTTGATATCATTCAGTCGACTAGTTAATTTCGCTTCTCGCGTGAGCACGGGTCTTCGGAGACAGCGCACGGTGCCCATCATGCAGCCTGTGGGATCGCCGATTTGGCGAGGCTTGATCTGCCGGGGTGCTCTACTCAGTTCCGCTCTGAGTGCCTCCGATCGATTTACTCATGCATGCGCTACGTATTCTAATCGCTTCCGCTTCTGCTTCCGCACCCACACATTCTGATCAGGCACCCTCAGCGGGAGAGTATGACTACCCGTCCCGGGATGAATGATAAACGGAGGTAACTGGGCTTGCAACCTTGCGAAGTTGGCTGGGTGGGCGTCTTGCATACATTCTTTCATCTATTGCGTGGATCTGTGAGTGAACCGTGACATCGGTGCTTGGTACTATCTCTCACCGCGCTTCACAGCGCGCGATATGTCGTGGGTGAGGTACGCGCAACGAAGTTAGGCGGTGTTTCCGGAACAACTGCAGTACCTCCGCTCAGCCGACGGGCCTCGTGGCAAACACGGTTGCACGTAAGTTACATGGGTCACTGTTGACGTATTCCTCGTAGTGCCAGAGTCGTCCGTGCCGAGCTGAAGAGCTTCGTCGCGGACGACATGATCGATTGCTCGGCCCGTGTGCGGTCCGTGCGCGATGAATACTTGCAAGAGAAGATCGGAGTTGCGTCACTAATGTGCTATCATTGCTTCGCCCCTCCGCACCTACGGCGCGTGTATTGAAACAAAGACGCAACAAAGACGTCTTGTGTTTGCATGCCGCCAGTGGCGTCGCCGAAACAAGTGCAATCCGCTAGAGTGATCGAGCGAATTATTGCAGGAAATCCTCTCAACTGACGACGTCCAAGGTATATCTGGCGGAGAATCTGCGTCGTAACTGTCGACGAACGGTACCCGCCCGCTACGTAGGGTCATTGGCTTGCGAGTATCGATTATGTTTCGATCATGTTCCACTCTGTCCTGGTTCGAGCAAGTAGCGACGCAGAGTTGTCACGTATACGTAAGGGACTGTACAAGTTGACCGAGCTGAGTCCGTTAATGCATGCTCAAATCCCATGGTTGACTGTGCTGCAAAAGCAAGCGTGCCTCATGAACAAGTCCATACGCAAGCCATCTGACGAACCGTCAGTACATGATACGGTCAAAGGAAGTAGCATAGCGTACTGGATTCTCCACTGTTGGTTGTCAGAGTCCCGAAGCCTTCTGCATGAGTATCCGCCGCGCCGATGAGGGCATCGCCATCATATCCACGAGCTCCTGCGTGTACGCCGCAATACCGACCGACTCCGCCTTCATCTTGCAAAGCTCGTAGAATGCGACAGAGAAAGCGAATCTCGGGTTCTCCTTGTAAGCATACGACGCCTTTAGCGCGCATATCGATTTGCGATCGTAGAAGACAAGGTCGCTAAGTTCTTCAGTGAACGTCTTCGACAAAATATTGAATCCTTGCTGACGAGTCGTGGGCGACTTTTGCGGAGATTTCGATTTCGAATCGCGCTTTGCCGGCACCTTGATGGCTTGGTGCCAACGCTTGATATGGTCAGCAACATGCTGCTCGATCATCTCGAGGTCTTGCCAGAGATCCGCATGGCCCTTTTGCTTCAGCGTGTTGGCTCGCGTGATAGCCTGCTCCCACGGCTTCAAGAGATCGGCATCCCGAGTGTTATACTGAGGCTGTTGTGATTTCTTCTCGAAATCACCGAGCTGCTCGGCTTCCAACTTTTTGCCGGCTTTCAGGAGTTCGTCGAGAATAAATGGAGGGAGTGATGCTGTACGGGTTGGGCAGTGTTGCTTCCGTCCATAGCATTCCGTGTCGACTTCTTCAGAGCTAGCCAGGTTCATACAATGTGGTTGTTCGTGGCCATACAGCCCGGTATCTTCAGCCAGGACACTTGCCTTGACAACATGGCCTGTCTTTTTTGAATCGAGCACAGTGTTAAACCTGCATATATGTGATATTAGCTTTGCACTGACATAATATGGAAGGTACATACATCCAGGCATTATGAATGGTTCTCTTATCAGCAAGGCCATATACATAGGCTGCATTCTCATGAAAAATGGAATACAACCCATAATTTGGGCTGATCATACCAGCCAAGAGAGCCTGCTGTAGGCTTGACTCTCTTGTGCCAGTGGGACCCATCTTCTGTGTGAGGACATCTCCTACCTGTGAGATGTTGTCCTGTGATTGGAAATTTTTCTGCAGGAAATCTTCAGGGATGTCTGTGACCAGTGACCCCCTGAAAGTCTCTACAATAAGTTCATCATAGACACATACACAGGTGTCTGGAAGCTTGGTGAGGCATGCAACCATGAGATGTGAAGGACTACTATACCTCCATCATAGTCTTGCAAAACATGGGTCAATTCAAGTACTATCACAGGCTGCATGATACATACCTCCTCCTGCAAGAAGACTTGCTAATGACCTGTGACCAGTCACAGGGAGAACAATGACATCTGTATAATCACTGAGGATAGGGTGTGCTATGGCAGTGACCTGCAAGGATGGTTTATATATGCTATCCCAGACATCTACATATGAGACTACCTTCTGGATATCAGCGGGGAGCCGAGCTGGGTTGCGATATATCTGTTGTTACTTCAGAAAGTATTATATTGAAAGAATGATATGGCTATACCAAGACATTGCCAGTGATAAGATTAGGAGAAGGACCATCAAGTGGATCCTTGAGATCCTCTGATGCCTTGAAGTGAATTTGTCCAGGCTTTAGGACACCATATGGATCTGACATGCAAACATGAGGTTCATGTAAGCCGAAGTGATTTGGCCACAAACCTGGGACAATGAATGCTTCTGCAGACTTCGGAACTGTCATATGATATTCCCTGATCAATTCAGCAATCCTATAGCCGACAATGTCGCGCAGTGATCTGAATAAGATGTCATTTTCGAGCGGCCGAAAACCCGCGGCAAGCATCTCATAAGCACGTTCATGAACTTTGACTGGGTCGCCGCTGTGCTCGTTGCGATCGACCACACTCAGCGGTCCACCATGCTCCAAGTCCCCCTCCTCGTCTTCTTCATCTTGCCCCCACCCACGGCCGAGCCCGAGCACTCGACCAGACCCTGATGCAAGACGCTGGAGTCTAGCGGGAAGGATTCGGCCGACTTCAGCCACAGCAGCACGAAGCAGATGAGGATCATCGAACGAGCTGAGAGCTCGTACCTCAGCATCGACGCCTGCAGCCATCAGTGCGATGATATCTTCGTCGCGGACGCAATTGTGCGACAGCACCATGATGGTGTGGCGAGACAGACGCGACGGGGCAGAGACACGCGGCGGCGCGACGAGCTCGAAGATGCGATGCGCCGCGTGTAGCGTCTTATGCTTGATCTTCTGCTGTGAAGGTCGTATCCAAATCTTCGGAGTTGCGTCAGGCGAACGATCGCGTGGATGGAGCATCCATACGCCCTTCGAACCAGCGATGCGGCCCTGGACGGCGGTCGGAAAGCGATTGTATTTGAGGGCTCGGGCAATCGAGGCCAGCGCAGCCCAGTTCATAAAGCCGCACCCATCCGTCAGAATTTTCTCCGCGGGTGCCTTCTTGCCGTCGTGAGGTGCAACTAATTTGGTGGTGTTGTGAGCAAGTCAATCGTTCCATCGGTATGGCATTATCTACTTACCTTTGTCATCAATGAAGAGCATGTCAATCCCCTCGCCCTGGAACTCCAGTGCCGGAACAGTATCCGACAGGCCGAGTTCGAAGCGAGTGACCCATTTTGTCACGGGCTGCATAATCGACACACTCAATTGCATCCGCGATGCCTACGACAGAACAGAACAGAACGAACCTGTCCTCTGTTCGTCTCCATAGGATTATGCCACCGAACGAAATCCTCCAGGGACATTCTCCCGCGATCCACAGCTGAGTTGCCGTCGCGCTCGTAGTCCTCGTTCGTCTCCATCAGGAAGACCTTGCCATCCTTCGCTGCGAACGAGACGAAGATGCGCCCGCACAAAACAAACTTGCTCAGCATGAACTTGCGAACATCCTCGCCTTTCTTGCGCATGATCTTGTCATCCGGTAATTTCACCTGGATCATACGGCGCGACCCAAGGAAACGCGCAAAGCGGTTCGACTTGCGCTTCATCATCGCCTTGAGATGAAGTTCGAAGCCGTCCTTGGTCTCGACGACGCTCGCGATCTGGCGTATCTTTCCACCGTACCAGTTTGGATCACCCTCCCATTCGCCATGTAGGCCGAGTCCACGGCCTACGCCCTCTTCGATTGCCTTATCCTCACGGTCCAGTTCTGCCCTAAGCGTAAGCCGTATTAACTTAGGAACATACACAAAAAGAAGGCTCGCCAATGTACCAAAGCGGTAGACTGGCCAGCTGCGCGCTTCTGGGCACATTCATCTTGAGCATGACTTGCTCGACGCAGTGAGCTTTCTCTTTGTTCGGTCCTCTCAGGAGCTCCAGCTTCTCTGCCGTTACGTCGTTCCATTGCCACCGGCCAGCACAGACGCCCCGCGCAAGCTCATATTGAACTCCCCAAGAGGTCCGCTTGTAGTCCATGATCCGCTGGACCTCGCGGCAATGAGCAATGACGCTGACACATGAGGATGTGGTAACATGCTGTGGTCGCTGCTGATCAGCTCGCGTGCCCAGGAATGACGAGGAGGATACAGAGCCCTTAGTAGCACTGAAAGGGCCTTGAGGAGTGACGGTAGGGCTGGAAGAGAGGACCGTTGTATATGTGGGGACCTCGGTCCGGTCAGGACCGCGAGCTGTAGTTGTATTGGTCGCTTTCGCTTTGTCAGAGGCGAGTGTCTCCTCGATTATTCCCAACCAGCGACCTCGCCGACTTGGGCTCGAGTCGGTGGTAGTTTGAGAAGAAGACGACTTGTTAGGCGATGGCGTCCTGGTGCGTGCCACAGCATGGGGTCTAGGCCGTGGAAATGCTATCGGCTTTGATGCCCCAGGTGCATATGACGACGTCTCCGTCTGCGAAGCTCTCTTCTGAACCTTGGCTGGGCTCACTGGAGAAGGAGGGACGTCGAAAGAATCCGGATAGTCGTAGGTCCGCTTACGTCTGGTATTAGGTGTGGTTGGGCCAGAGATGCTATCAGATGCCGCAGACGTGAAAGATGTCTCCCGTGAGACGGAGGGGTTAGAAAATTGAAAGGATGGCGGGCGTGATGGAGGAGCAGACCCATCACCATCTGTATCGATTCCGAGTACTGAGAGCATCTCAGCGACACATCTGTCTTTCGACGAATGATGACCTACTGTGTTCCACTGATAACGCGAGGTTTAGAGCGGTCTTCTACGAGCTGAGGGAATAACAAACCTTCATCCGCATCGGTATCATAGCCATCTAATTCATACCTCGCCGTGCCAGGTGCCTGAGAGCGATATACAGGTGAGCCGACTGATGAGCATTCTGGCTTGAGCATGGTATCACCTTTCGCGGAGACGACGTGCTCGAGGACGAGTTTCCAGAGTGCTGAGGAGTCGGTATTGCATGCGCACGCGAGAGCGGAACTTGAGCTTCTTCTGAAGTCATAAGGGCCAGTATGCCCATCAGCACTCTGGCTGGTCTCGCGGGAACTGGGTGGTCGCCATAACGTACGGATATCGTTTGATCCAACACTCTTCTCCATGAGCATCCTCTTACGCGGGCTGCGTCTTACAGTTGTCTCAAGCCTCCCAGTTTTCTTGTTCGCGCGAGGTGTCTCGTTGGAATCATTGCCACCAACTGTCCCGCAAAGGATTTCTAACAGTGGCAACATCGCAGTGATATTACATTGATCAATGGCTCAATAAGGTTTACAACTCAAGATCTGGCTTACTTCCTACACCATCCCAGTGGTCCATCTCATCTGGCGCGTCATCCTTCCAAAACTCTTCCTCAGATGTCTGCGTTGTCTCCGTTACTGAACACTCATTTCAGCGATCTCATCGTACTCACCGACTCTGCGACGGTGGGCCTCGCGACTACTTTTCCACGCGTATTCACCATTCTATCGCGCTTGGTTTGAAAGAGAAGGCGTGAGGAGGGGCAGGCAATGTAGGAACGATGACCCTGTGTGGTATACAGGAGGATCAAACGCGCTACTAGCACGAACGCGCTCGCGTTGGTTGGATGAGCGCGTTCGCCCGGACCGGCGTATCCGGAGACGTACCCAGGTCCTATGGGCGCTTCCTCCTGCCGCTCATGCCGCTATACTTACATAATACTGCCAGAATGCCACCGTCGCAGCTCCGGATCTGAGTCCCGCATTGGTCCCGCATCCAGTCTGTCTCTTTGCCTTTGGCCACCAGATGGTGAGCTACAGTTGAAACGCTGACGGGCTGGCATGTGGGCAGCGTGGATACATGTTCGAGTCTTTCGGAGAGAACGAGTTTTCGCTCTTCTTGGGCCGATCGTTTAAGTTGCTCTCAGTTTGGAAAAGCCTTCGCTGAAATCCTGGACTCGACAGATGCTTGTCCCAATGATTGCGGTAATCTGCGTGTCAAAATCAGTGCTTTCTGTTACGAAGCGACTAATTGAAGTATCAGTTCACATTCTCATAAGCTGACGCGAACAGCCAATGTCCGCTACGGACCTTCCCATAGCCTGTTCTCATAGAGCCGGTGTAAGCTTCAAGTTGTCATGTATGCCTCAGTATCAAGAGGCCACTAGTAATAGGTGCGCTGGCTCTCCCATTGCAGCCTACAGTGCTCAGTCTAGTTCTTGGAGTTATACCTAGGTGCCATCATCTTCGTAAACCACGTCTTCGGTTGGAACCGTGACGTCCCTGCCGCATTGCTGACATCTATCTTCTCGGATGTCAATCCTCGAACGCCGTGCGTAATGGCGCCTTGTGTGCGGCGTACACCATCATTGGATATCTTACCATACCAGAGGTCTGGACAGTGACTGCCGCTGTCACCGGGCAACACTTTTGTAATTCACTCATGTAGGTTTGTGCGTCGCTCTGTGCCGCTGACCACCACGTCGCATTTTTCTATTCTCGTATCTAGGGCGTGGGCAGGGATGGTATTCTATGTGAACAAAGTAAGTCACTCGTGCTTATACTATTTTCACCCACAGGTCCAGTTGGGCGCCGACATCTGTGGAAGTCGCGGAAGTGTGCTAGAGAGCCGAACATTTCATGTATCTAGACATATAGACGATGGGGAGTCCAGCTTTATCGCGACGTATCAGAGGCAACTGTTGCTAATGATATTTTGAAATGTTGGCCCGCAGTCTGGCTGTTACGGATACGCCATCCAGTTCGTAGCCGTATAGGCAGCCCAGCAACCAAGGTAAGTATACTCCATGTGGCACTGCCGCGGATGGCTAACTGCGACGAAACCACAGGAGGCTCCGTTAGGAGTCAGTCATTATGTCGTGGCAACTCGTTAGGCAGATGCCATGACGCAGGGTCCACATTTTAGACGCAATGTACAACCCGAGTAAGTTACTGCGCAACAGACGATCATTTTTACTTCGATCTGACGCCTCACGAATACTCATCGATTGAGAGACGTATGCGTTTAGGTACAATTCTATGTTATGTTCAATGTGAAAGTATAACAGTCCAACGGTGAGAAGTGGTATCGCAGATCTGCCCTTAATAACGCAAAGATCTGATGTTGAACAGCCTTCAATCGAGTGAGCACTATATAGCAAATAAAAGTTAGGGTGGTCCAAGACGGTTGACAGTCCCACTTTTTCGAGTCTGACTATTACCGCTTCTTCCGGGGGTTAGACCGTGACAACCAACTTTTTAGATGTCGTCTATGAGGCCCATTTTAGAATGGTTCTCTCACCATTGTTAGCCTAGTCTTAGTAGTCTATGACTATTGTTTGACGTTTAGTATGGAGGTTCGTGCACATTGGTTAGTTTGAGAGAAAGCTTGATGCGTCGTTTCCTTTACACAGATCAAGTATTCTTGGCCGGGTATTCTCCTCCTGCTGGTGCGTGTTCTATACCCGATGTATAATACTAGATGATGGACGAGTTTCGGATTCAAGGATCGGTACCTGCCACCGCTCGTTTTGCTGTGAGTCTGTCGTTCTGTCAATATAGGCCAACAGTCATAACGTACTCCAGCTTGAACCTCTTGTGTACGAGCGGATATTCTAACTCTCCGTTGTATGTGTGTAACAAATGACGGGCAGGTTCGTTTGCCGATATGTCAACTGAAGTGAGTACCGGAAATATCTTAGGCCCGATAGATTGTAGCTAAGCTAGTACAGCAGTGAATTGAATCACATCTCAGCGTGTATACTCTGCTCAGATGCACAGCTGCACATGCATGCTTCGTACTGCGTTACTCACGACATATATTTCGATGTTTATTGCTCAAGGTGAGCATATTTACTGCAGCCTCCGAATGTGGCATGCTGATCGCCCACAAAAGCGACCATCGTACTCAGGGTCTCGTATATTCTCTCCGGGAGACACGTGGTACGCACACTTGTGATGCTGTATTTCCTTGTCATGGTCGGTGTCACGGCTCGGGAGCTAGCTGGCATCCAGAGTCCCGAGTTCCGCTCTCTGGGCGTGCAGACTCAAGGATGTGCTACACCAGATGTTGGCGATCGCTTCTAGAGGGTATACGGCCCAGATCTCGCCCTCCAGACGATCGTCTTCTGCGCTACTCTATGGCCGGCTGTGCAACTATGGCGACGAGGGCAGCACTCACAGCTACTGACTCGCCTTGTCACAGAGTGAGTCAATCATAATGCATTACTCTTGTGACTGCTCACCAGGTGCTATCAACCTCCTCCAGCGGCAGGATCTTCTACATTGCTGTCTTCGGTATGTGTTCGTCTCACTCGCCGAACGGGAGTCCTCATAGAGTGGATTTTAGCCAGCTCTGCGTTCACATCCATCGGCTCCCTGCAGGTACACAATGCATCGGTATGTTTCCCCCTTCTTGCGTGATATTTGACATGTGGCGCGCGTCTATGGCAGGTTATGTGGGTTGCAGTGTACTCGACGCAAGGCACTGCACACTGAGTGATGACAGTCGACTCACGCGCGCCCGTGATGTCCCCAGCTTCCTCCTCGCTATCTCCTGCGTCGCGGTATCACGCGCTGCTGAGTACGGCGGAGCTGAGCCGCGTACAAGAGGGCTGCATGACGGCGAGCTCTGTGGAATTCGACAGAGTGGAGTCCATTGACTCGGAGCTGGATGGTGTGGGTGGGTTGCTAGGAAATACCCTGCTATCCAAATGTCGACGGTGGGCATACTAGTACATGTCGCCGGCAGGAACGAATACGTCATACGCGAAACTGTGATCGCTTCCAACTCTACTTGCAGTACCTTGATATGCCTTGGCACGAATGATGATAAGATAGGTTCGACACAAATCACCGCCCGCAGAAGGTCTCGGTAAGATACAGTCCTCAGGCTCATGGCTGACAAAATACTTCCAAGCTGACGCCGCCGAAGCTTCAAGGTCAAGGTCTAGAACATAAGTATTGTTGTGTCCCTCTGCGTCGACATCGTACAATGGGATAGGCTCGACGACAGCCTGAGATATCTGACGGGTAGATCCTGGGTAGATCAGTCAGCAATGCATCATCAGTGACGCGAGTTGATCATGATCACAATTCTGTGATCCGTGTACCGCACGACCGGCGACAACTGTGGCGTTCCCGGTCCCGCCAACCTCATCCTCGTCTCACCGTCCAGGAACATCTCATACCAGCCGATGTATTTCCGGAAAGCAACACGGAGCTGCGCGTGAAGTCAGCGTACTACTTCTATCGAACAACCGCCAGGGCCGGACCTCGCCGGCTTTCATGGTCTGCAACGGAGACTAGGCTTGGACGAGACCGCGCAGAATTTTACGGAGACCAATGACAACGGAAGACATTGCGCAGCGCGATGAAAGTACAGGATTCGCAAGTATGTAGGTGCACTGAGAGTATAGCCCAAACTTTGCCTGACAAGTTGACAAGAAGGTCTTCGTATGCATTGAAATTGGATCGGCGGAGTGGCAAGATGCCAGTGACATGGACCAGCCTTACCTTATACGAACCCTAATTGATACCTCCTGCTGCCCACCGCAGCATCGCGGAAGCATGATATGTAAGTTTGGTGAGCGATGTCATAATGGCTATCGTGTTCTACCTGAGATGCAACTAACCCCATCGGCCTCGTAGGATAGCCAAAGTCATTCGTCAGGCTGTCTCCCTTCCTGAGCAGGCTGGGTTTTGGCGACTCGCCGACTCGGGGTTGGTTCAAGGTTGGTTTTGTGGCGTTGGCGCGATCATCCTTTGAAACAAGCCGACTTCCCCAGATCTCGGTCCCGCGGGACGCTCCGATGTCGCACATGTACTCAGATCGCACGCCCGCTGTGATGCGGCCCAGATGGCCATGACAACAGCGTTCCATCAAGTGCCTTCTCAGACACCGTCTTATTCCAGGCTCTGATCCAATATATAACGAGCAGGCCATAAGGTCCCGGGAAGGATTCCGGAGGTCGGAACTCTCCCGCTTTCCCTCTCCATGCCCGCGTTACGGTCTCCTCTACGTACGGAGTAATGACTACCGCGTCTGAGGCTGCTGAGCTTGAGGAGTTGTTGTCGCCCTATCTCATCGCGTCTGACAGAATAGCGTACCTCGCTGTAGCAGGCTTCGCGCTCGTTGTTTATGACCACTTCCTTACTTTTAGCCAGGAGGTAAGTGTGCTCAGGCCGATGATTAGAAACATCTCTGACTCGGATTACTAGGTCAAGTATTTCTGGACAGGCACATGGACATTGTCGCGCGTATTGTTTTTGTTAGTGAGTGCCGCACCAGTTCAACAGCATGCAGAGGGCTGTACTCACGCGCCAATTGCCTAGAACCGTTATCTATGCCTTCTGATATTATTGTGAGTGGCGCCGTCTCGCTTTGAGTCATCGTCTCCGAAATCTTGACTGGGCTTCTTGCACAGATTTGGCGTAATCAGTGAGCTCTTTTTATTGTTGTGCTAGATAAAGACTCCCTCATGTCACCGTGTACTAGCTATCCTCGGTGTCAATTATCCTTACGCGGTAGGTACTGCACAGAAATAGTCACTCTGCCATTCTCACTCTCGTACTTCAGTTGTGAGCACACAACTTGAGATCAATATCTTGGTTGAATATTTAATGAGTCGTCGTAAGCTGTGAAGCGGCCATACGGGCAATGTTCGTGATGGAATACGTGGCGCTCAGTATCATTCAAGGTGAGGACTCAACAAGTCTCTGGAGCCAAACTCGGTGGCTTATGCTCCGCCTAGGCATCATCGTCCTCAGAATTTGGTACATGTTCACAGAACGACGCACAGTTGCACGTCTCCTAGTCGTCTCTGCATACATCGCGTCCATTATAGCAGTGGCAGCCGAGATTGGGGTGCTCTTCCCGGACATTGTTCCGGAAGTCTTCGACGTGCCAGGGGTCGTCTTTGAACATTGCACTACGCCGCCGTCGGGGAAGCTCTGGAGAATCTACCTCCCCAATCTTGTCCTTCACACAGTCCTCTTTGCTGCGACTACATGGCCGGTCATCCAGCAACGAAGTTCCACCTCACCACTAATGCTTCGCTTGGTCAGAGAGTGAGTAGGCTGTAGCGCTGTTTGTGTCCACCAACTGACTACTTCGAAACGAATCTAGCGGGGGTATCTTCTACATCGCTGTTTTCGGTACACCTAGAGTTTTGCAATCCCCGAAAGTTTGCTCATGGCCAACAATTTTGTAGCTGTGTCGGCTTTCACAACGATAGGCTCGTTACGCTCGAACGATCCTGCGGTGCGTGTTCTTTTCCTGTTTATGCTGATGTTATTTACGCTGGTTCTTGACTCCAGATTGTCCTCCCCGCCATTTTTTCCAAGTGAGTAGGAAGGCGTCCAACACTGCTCAACCGCTGATTACAATATCGCTCAGCTTCATCCTGGCCGTCTCCTCGGTCTCGGTCTCCCGCCTCATGTTCAGCATCCGCTCCCTAGCCGCTGCCCTCTCGATGGACTCCGTCGCGCTTCTCAGCACCGCCGAGCTCAGCCGCATCCGCTGGAAGCAAGGCGCGCACGGCGGTGAGCTCATCGTCGAGATCGACACCGTCGAGGACGACCTCGAGCTTGGCAGCATGTATCACCCGCCACAGCTCCCGCACTCGCCGCGGATATACACGACCAGAGTGGGCGTGTACAACGACGAGCTCTTGCCCGGGTTCCACAAGATCAGCACGGAGAAGGTCCGGAAGAGCAAGACGAGGTCGAGAATCGTTTCCGCAGCGTGTGCGTTTTCGCGATGCTCCGGGTCTACTCGATTGGCCACTGATAATGCCCGCAGCAGCTTCCTCACGCCCCTCTCAACGTGCCTCTCAACGGTAACCATTGTACGATATCAGATCGCTGTACTGTGGGGATGCGAACATGAAAGCATGTTCCATAGTTGGAGGAAGACGGCATGTAAAAACAGCTGTAACACTACAGTACACGTACTACAACGCATAGCAGCGTATGACTGGGCGACAAGATGATTTGTCCCACAAGACAACAATATAACAGTGGCAAGGATAGAAGCAGTGTCGACTGTTCACTTCCTTGCGAACGTGATCTGCAAACATACTGTCAGGAGGGACCCACGCGGGGCTGCAGAACGACAGACCTTGATTTTGTTCTCGCCGTCGAGCTTGTAATTGTGCAGCGCGTCCTTTGCCATTGTCGCGCTGCCCTCGTCCACGTATTCCACGAAGGCAATGTCCTTCTTTGTCGGGATGAGACGTACTTCGTATAAGTTCGGGTATCTGCATGGAGCGCAAGATGTCTATCAATCGCAATTGCGAGAAACATGATGGACACGCACTGTGAAAACAGGGCCATAAGCTGGTCCTTGGTGACGCTCTCTGGCAGGTTCTGCAGGAAGAGGATTTTGTTTGGTGGCAAGTACTCGTCCGGCATCTGGACGTTTGGCCGCTTGGAGACAGGGACGGCACCCGTGCCGTCGGCTGAGCGACGTCAGACATGAAATCACTTGAGACGACGCGCATATACGCACCACCTTCCATCGCAAGCCTGCGTGCCTTGTACTTCCGTTTCAGAGGGTTTGTGTAACGCGTCGACTCTGCGCCAAACAAGTTCAGCGAACACCAGTAAGCCACAGGAAATCAGCGCACTCTTATGTTCCTGTCTCCGCATCTTGTGCTCCTCATAGTGTTGCGCGTCAAGCTTTTTCACTACAGCATCCGACCGTGTCCTTGCGAATGATATTTGCTGCTCACAAGTCAACACGGTGCTCCCGGACATGATCGTGCACTCACCATTGGTTTTGAGTACAAGGGGAACCCCCGTACCTCCTTCAACGCCTTCTTCGCAACCTCCGCGGACTCAAACGACACGAAGGCCTGTCCGCGCATACGCAAGTTACTGTGCGCAACAACGTCGAGCACCTCTCCATACGCCTTGAAAAGACCACGCAAGGACGCCTTCAGAACTACCACGCATATAGTCAGCATATCAGTGCGATGAGCAGCTGATTATAAGCGACATACCAGGTATCTTGATCTTCTCGTTCAAGTTCTGGATGTACAGCGTCTCCGAGATAAATTCGGGCTCCGTGGAAGGAGCGTCCGCGACGGGAGCTGCTGTAGGCGAGACGGTAACAGCGCCTGAGACGGGTGCAGGCGCAGCGATAACACCTTGGATAGCGTCCGGGGCCACTGGCGGCGCTGCAAGGTCAGCCATTATGAGTCGAGCTGCGTTAGTAGAAGTCGGTGGTGGCTTGAGGAAGCGAGGATGTACGCTGCAGTACGAAAGCCTAAGTCGAGAGCTGGTTTAGGTGATTTCTGGGTACCGGTCGACTCGGTCTCTCGGGATGCCTAAATTGGCAGTCCAGAGACCAACTCAATGTGGCGTCTCTGTAATCATGACATACTAGCCGGAGTGCTGAACTGACAGTCAAGTACTGACCTCCATACTGCGCAGACAGGACTCCCAGCTCAGAAACGCACAGCCGTATGTCAGGGTGATCCTTGAATTGCTACATCTCGATGTCCAACTTGAAGCACTGGTATTCGTGTCTTGCACGGAGCAGGCTACTAGCTGTGTATACCACAATCACCAACAAATGATACTACTGGCACATCTGTGATGTCCTAGTTCATTATGTTCTGCGCATATTGACGAAATGCTGCTGTCAGGTCGTTGCGTCGTGTTGGCTCTAAGGCTGTTCAGCGAGTTGGGACATCCTTAAAGAATGGGAACACACGGATACAATTGAGAAGCAGGATCATGATGATTGCAGGTATCGCAAGGCAGGTAAGGTAAAGTTCGCCACTGAATCAATCTCACGAACAATACCATATGCAAGACTAAGGATGAACACTAGAATACACGGAGGTGAGCGAGTGGACAGCATCAGTAGTGAGCCAAGGACGAGGAGCAGAAGACCGGAAATCTACTCCGCGCTCTGAGAAATGGGTAAGCAAACATCCTGACCCGGCATCAAACTGTTGCAGTCCACAGTGGGGTTCAGATTCAGAAATTCCTCCAAGGTGCTATTGCGCGCCTGCGACAGCTTCCAACAAGTGTCGCCCGCTTGCACCTGGACAGGCTCGCTGCCATTGGGGCAGATCGCGGCGTTTGGGGGTGGTGGGTCGGAGCGCGTGTTGTAGAAGGCGAGACGAATTACGAGGAGCAATGCAACAGCGACGAGGAGGAAGAATGGGAAGAGCATGCGGTAAGCGTTCCTATTGCCACCGTACATGAAATGGGGAGGCTGATTCTGGACGGCGTGCGTCAATACGAGACACTGACTATCAGGAGAGCCACTTACGGCATCGCTTGCTAGCGGCTTATAGCCATCTGCACGAGTTGGAGCTGCCTCCAGGTCTTCGTCACTGGCATGACCGTCATCATCTAGCACAATTGGTGCATTCGAAACTACGACCGTAAATTATGAGCCTGGTGTGCGTGAGGAGAGCACGACGAGAGCTCTAGGGTGGCAGGAAGAAATCCACCTTGCGTTAACTCTCCGAACTCCGCGCCTGCTGCGCCCTCCCACAACGAGCCATCTGCATCCCTGTAATAGTATTTGCTCGTGTCTGCATCGTATCCTACCCGCTTCATGCCCTCGGGCAAGCGGTACTCGTCCTACGGTAATTCAGACTCGGTCCCTTACGGATGACATACCAGGGGCAGACCCACCTCGTCATACTGCGTCCAGCGGCCCATTACGGTGAGGATGCCCGGCGGAAAGGAGATGGATGGGCGATATGAAGTACCTTTGCCGTCCCAGACCGCGGGCGAGGTCTTTTGTAGGTGGGAAGATGGGGAGGAGCCTGGGGCCTGGAGAGTTACGCTTGACGCTGCACAGCAAGCGACCGCTCTAGGCGCGCCTGGAGACTGGCTGGAGACCACTCCGGTCTCCTGGCGATTGCGGACACGCCTGTGGCTGCCGGGCGCGCATCATGGTGCATTGCCAATGCCTGTCCTTGACACGCGTATATATACCTTCTCGCAACGATGACCTCATCTTATCCCTCGTCGTGCCTTTCCTCTCTCGTTGCTGTGCTGGACCATGTCGACGCCGGCCACCCGTGCTCTGCGCGTCGCCCTCCGTGGCCAGAGCATTCTCACAAGTCCGCGCTTCAACAAGGGGACCGCGTTCACCAACAGTGAGCGCAAGGCTTTTGGTCTGACCGGTCGTGAGCCCTGGCGCGTCAACACGCTCGAGGAGCAGTGCCAACGCGCATACGACCAGCTAAGCACCAGGGATACTCCCATTCGCAAGAATACGTTCCTCCAAAGCCTCAAGGACCAGAATTGGGTCCTGTATTATGGACTTATCAGCAGGCACTTAAAGGAGCTCATCCCTATCATATACACACCTACACAGGTGAGCGTATGCACCTCTCATGTCATTTCTGAGTTTAACGTTTCATCAGGCCGATGCGATTGCAAACTACTCACACCTCTTCCGGAGAAGCGAGGGGATGTACCTGACATATCCTAATGCAGAATCTATGGAAGAGGATTTTCTAGAGCAAACAAGGGGTCGCGACATACAGCTATTGGTCTGCTCAGATGCGGAAGCCATCCTGGGTATCGGTGACCAGGGCGTTGGCGTGCGTGTTCTTGTGTCATAATCTGCGGCGATAGGCGGGCTCACGATTGGACAGGGTATCGGCGTACGTCGTGTCGCGCAACCCTTCTGTAGAGGTAATCTAATGTCTCTGTAGATTACCACCGCGAAATCGGCAATCTATACGTAGGCTCTCCTCACAATCATCAAAATGCAGACAGCTCACCTCTTTCCTAGGCTACTTGCTGGTATTGATCCTTCGAAGTCAATCAGCGTTACACTCGATGTCGGTACGGATAATGAGGAGCTGCTGAAAGATGATCTCTATGTCGTAAGTCTCACTCTCCCCGCCTTGTTTCAACTGCTCAGTGCAACAGGGCTGGCCAAAAAATCGCGTGCGAGGCAAAGCATACGACGAGTTCATCGACAAGTTTGTTCAGCTTGTCCGCAAGTACCATCCACACAGTCTCCTGCATTTCGAAGATTTCGGCGTAAGCAACGCGAAGCGACTCCTGGATGTATACCGCGACCAGCATGCCGTATTCAATGATGACATGTACGACCCCTTCAGATACCATCCCGATTATAGTGGTTGGTTTCTTACGTTCACATTCATAGTCAAGGGACTGGTGCCGTCACGCTGGCAGCCCTGGCGTCTGCCGTCGGCGTAACCAAGTCAAAGCTGTCTGATCAACGCATCGTGGTCTATGGCGCTGGTACAGCAGGCCTTGGTATCACCCGCCAGCTACGCGACGCGATGGTCCAGATCGATGGAGTCGCGGAATCCGACGCGAACAAGCAGTTTTTCCTCTTCGACCGGTATGGCCTCGTCAAGGAGTCGCTCGGGCCCAAGATCCGTGCGGACCTGCGCGAGTATGTGCGCCCCGATGCCGAGTGGGAAGGCGCGCCGACTAACGACAAGGGTGAGGTCGAGCTCTTCGATGTCGTACAGCGGGTGAAGCCGACGGTGCTCATCGGATGCTCAACACGTGGCGGCGCATTCACGGAGAAGGTCGTGAGGGAGATGGCGCGCGGGACGGACCGCCCGATCATCTTCCCGCTGTCGAACCCGAGCCGGCTCGCAGAGGTAGACCCGAAGGACGCGAATATTTGGACCGACGGGAAGGCGCTGATGGCTAGCGGCAGTCCGTTCCCGCCGTGCAAGAACCCGCGGGGCGGGAAGGACTACATGTGAGTACACGCAGTTTTGAGGCGTTGCATGTAGTCTGACGTCTGCGCCTCAGCGTTGCGGAATGTAACAGTGAGTACCTTGTTACCCCGGCTTACGTTGTCGTACTGACGCTTTTTAGATGCTCTGATTTACCCCGGCCTCGGATACGGTGCGATGATCACCCAAGCCCGCTCGTTAAGCGACTCGATGATCATCGCAGGTGCACGCCGCCTTGCCTCGCTCTCGCCTGCCCTGGCCGACCCTGACAGCGCGCTTCTACCCGACTTCCATGATGCTCGCGAGGTCAATACCGAGGTCGCTATCGCCGTTGCAGAACAGGCTCTAGATGAAGGTATCGCGGATGTGTCGTGGAAGAAGGACGAAGTGCGCGAGCAGATCGTATCTCACATGTGGCAGCCGGTGTACGCAGACTTTGAGTATGACCCGAATGGGTTGCAGTAAGGAACCCGCACAGGAACGATGTTTGGATAGATTCCTCGGATTGGAGCTAGATGTGCTATCGGACAAACGGCCTAATCTTGTAGAGTCCGAGGTTCCTGTATATTGCAGTGTCCATCTCACTGTTGTACTATGTAGAGGACTTCCGGCAGGCTTGAAGCTTGGAGGGAATGGAACGGTTATTGTTGAAACACATCTGATCAAACAAATATTGCATCATTCTTAATGGGGCGTGCTATGTTACAATCCGTTGCAGACAACGATAACCAACCTATTGAGGAAACACAGAACACATCGCCACAAGCACCGTGCGAGCTTGCTTTTCTTTCTAACCAAGTTGCCACACCAAGTCTTCACTGGGAGCTAACTATCTGCCGCACAACTGCAATTTCGTCTGCTGATAGCTGATCCACCGCGGCGGAGAAGTTGTTAGTATTATGAGATGCGCAATCCTTGAAGAACGATAGCAAATGGGCCTATCACAACGGCGTCAGCGACACCGTTCCTTCTCTACGACAGTGCTTGGCGAAGCCGAGGCTACACTTACCTTCATGTCCATCTGTGATACTGGATCGTTCTTCAGATCTTCGTCGTCAGCCGCTTCCAACAGATCGTCATTATCAAAGGGAAGACCCCCGGGCGCGGAGAGCAAGTCCGATAGGAAGGCCATTTCATTTGAGCGCGAAGACGAGCCCTCGGGAATGACCTCATCATCGTCCTCTTGCCAATCATCGTCCTGAATATTGGTGAATCACCAATGCAGAAAACAACAACTTCATTAGACTTACCCCGTCATCCGAGTCGACCTCTGATGCGTTCGTTCTCCGCGAGGCTGCTTCTCCACCGGACTGCAGCTCACGAAGTAGAATCTTCAGTGCCTTCGCGGGGAAAGGGATGCGAGTGAACTCGGTGGGCACTATAAGAGAACACGCTGCTAAGCCTGTGGGCCTGCCGTTAAAGAAGCACCAGAACGCACCAGCCTTTGTCTTCGATCTAGTCATGATGACTTCATCTACATGGTCAGCACCCAAACACGACACTCGCTGTCATTACAACGCGACAGGCGATGCTTGGTACTCACCATTCCTTGTTTCAGGTTTGATGATGAGGTCGCCCTTGACGATGACGGTTTGCACACTCGGCCGGCCTGATACGAATAGCGAACAGAAGGCGAGGGTGCTGATGCGCTGCGCCCAGAAGCCCTGGAATGTCTCCTCGTTCTCGGACCACGTCTGCAGGAGGATGTCGATCCCCGAGCGCCCATCAATTTTCATGGACTCGAGCAAACCCAGCACTGTATCCCGCTGATTGTGGATCAGGAAAGCGAACGGGATGACAAGACTCTGTTGCGATGCATGAGTGCCAAATAAGGGCGCCCTCAGAATGGTGAGACAATACCTGAGTGAAGCTAGCCGTCTTGGCAGTAATCATCCGCCCGATCATGGCGTTTAAAAGCTCTGGCAGGACAGGGAGAACGCCGTCGCGCGCCTGACGCAATAAGTGGATGATCAAATCGCCTACTACCAACCCTCCAGATTCATCCTGGCTCTTGAGCTGCTTCGCAATCACTTCGAGTACACAGTCCAGGCCCGAGCGTCCAGTGATCGGGTCTGACCAAGCTTGCAGCTGCGCGTAGTCTTTTCTTACGATTGTCGTCAAGCAAGCAATGCCGTTCTATAAGTAACAGGCTCAGCATTGCATCTCACATACGAAGCGGGAGAACGCATATACCTGGATAACATCCCTGTCCTCGACCGACCGCAGAGCAAGGAAAAGGCTGGGGGCAAGCATGGTCACGAACCCTTCTCCCAAACCAGACTCCGGGGAACCCTGTGCCAAACTGCTTGCCAATTCGATGGCAGCGCCAGTAATCCACGGCTCCCTCTCGGTGGATGCCATGATTGCGTTGGTAAGAACCGGCAGTGCTTGCTTTACCACTGACTCGTACACACCCGGGGCCTTGGATCCCGCCAAAGAAGCAAGGATGTCGGTCAAGAGGGAGATGAAGATTGGGTCTATCGGGACAGTGTAAGCTATTGTCAGCTTGACGCGAGATCAAATGAGTACCCTTGTTGTTCTTCATCCAGATGTCAAGCACTGCAGTCACCAGCGAACTTGCAAGGTCCTGTGTCATCCACGCACACTGCTTGATCTCGACGATGGTCAAGAGCGCTTCCAATACCAGAGACAACGTATCCTCGGTGGTCACAGAAAGGAAAGGACCGACAGCCTTCGCTATCCTCGGGGCAACAGGTTCCAGCAGATCGTCGTTGATGTCCTTGCAGAAGCTGCGTCATGGTTTAGTCGACAGTAAAAGGAAAGGAAGCGAAAGACCGACTTCAAGACAGCTTTGACAGCGGAGATTTTGATTGGTATGTTCGCCTCGCTCGCCTCGAGGACATGCACTGTCGCTTGCAAGTACTGGCCTGCCATCTCTACTGGCAGCACTTTCGTGTACTGGCTGGCAAAGACGAATGCTCTGCCCTGCAAGAAGGGATAGTCTGTATAGAGGTCAAACATAGTCCATGTAGACAGCGAGAACCAACATTACCCGACAAGCCAAGGAGATTCGGGATGCCGTTTTGGAGAAGAGGTGCGATTTGGATTTGTGCCTGTCTGCCAGAAGCAGCCTCGTCCTCGATCCACTCGAGTACCGACTCAGCTTGGCCACCGACCGAGGCAAGCATGGCTTCCAGTGGACGCCACCTACAAGACACTACTGGTAAGCTTGAATTTGGTAGGCAACTGACAGCGGGGGGAGATACCAGTTCAGGTTCCCGGAGGTCTTCTCAACTTCCGACTGTGCTATGACTTGCTGAATCGCAAGTTGCATGGTGTTCATAGCCAGCGGCTGGAAACCGTCTATGATTGCCTACCAAAGCCACCGATGAGCACGTCAGCAGTGAAGGACCATTGGCGTAGAGACTCAAACTCACCCCAAGCAAATCCATTCCGGCTATCCTGACGCTGAACGACATCGCCTCCTCTGCTTCCTGAGCAACAAATGCATTCGCATTGTTGATCCACTCGTCTTCCTGTAACGCGTCTCAGCGCGTGATCCTCGGACAAAGAGAACAGACTACAGCGCACATCATCCTTCGTGATCTGGACCCACTGCACGAGGGCGAGCACCACCTTCCCCATACTGTCCTCTGTCCAAAACTCCCGCCCGCGCGCATGGCGCGCCGAACCCGCCACAAAGTCGCAGATCGCGCAATACAGCTGCGTCAGCTCCGTGCTCTCGCTGTCGGTCGCCTCCGAGGGCGGCGGCACCGCTGTCTCCGCGAGGACGTAGTGGTGCAGGTACACGGGATAGAGCGTTGTGAGGTGCGTGAGGGCTGCAGAGAGGAAGTCGGGGAGGACAGGGGTGAGGAGGCGGTGAAACGGTACTTGGATCGTGTCGAGTGCCTGTCCATGGCATGTCAACGGGGCTGAGATCGAGGATCTTCAATGGTGAGGGGGAAGACGCACCTTGAAGATTTGGATACGCAAAGCGATGCCGTCCCAGTTCGGCCTGCCATCGACGTCCTGATTCGGGTTTAAGTTGAGCAGGAATTTGAACGCGTCCAGCCACGCGGGGAGGATCGATTGCGCTGCCTCCTTGACCGCCTGTGGGTGCTCTTGCTTAACCATGAACAGCGTCTCGACACATGTCCTGAAGACTCCGACGGCGCGCGCACGGGTGAGCACGCTATGTTGCTGCGTACAGGGTTCATATTTAAATTCAGGAATAGGATGCAAATTACACGTACTTCGGGTGCACCGAGGATGCTCAGAAGAATTGGGAGCAGCTGTCTGAGAATGGGCAAGATCTGATCCTCTGTCAGGTCCGCCTTGATGAACTCAGCCATGACCTGCATCGCGCCATGCACCGACTGGGGCGAGTTTGAGGAGAGCAGCGCGATCAGCGCGTCAAGCAGGTCTGGCCACTCGTCCGGCCAGTCGGCATTTGCAATCGTCGTAATGATTTGCGCCTGATAGATGACGAGGCTCAGTGGGCTGCAGCATTCGTGACGTCGGGGACAGGGCCTACGCTTAGGGAGCGGATTTTGCTTTGAGGATCGGAGAGTGTTTGGAAGACGACTTGGCGTATCTGGCTCTTGAGCTGACAGGATGAAGTCAGTGCATGGCCAGAAGTAAAGAGATCGTACGCGTGCGTTGCTATGGACAAGGGTAGCCTGGACCGAAGCAGCGAACGAAATGGCAAGCAATGTATCTCACCTCGACCGGAACGGCAGGCAGACCTCTCCATTTCGGCAGTGCAAGGGACCATCGTTCATTCACAAACTTGCGCAATACTACGGAAGCTGAGTGCTAGCCCGAACGAATGCCATCAAGCCAAGTTCCTTGTCATTCAGATGCGAGAACACTTATCTGTCTCAGCCCTACATCCGCACCCTGACTCGCGACCAGCTGCGCAAGCACCAAGCCCGCCTCTTCAGACACGGAATTTTTTTTGCGGAACAACACAGCACAGCAATAACTCGCGTGAGATGGGTGAGCATACGGAAAAGTGGCGGGACGCGCCTGGGGCGGCGAGCATGTCGCCGAGTGTAAGCTCCGCCTTGATGCGCGTCGTGGTATCCGGGGAGAGGGTCTGGGTGAGGCATTGCATGAGCTGCTCAAGCGTGGCTGCCATGATGAGTTAAACGTTGAGGCCCGAGGGAGAGGGGGGAAGGGTGAGATGAAGATCAAGGTCGATTAACATCACAATGCACGCGTCTCGACGCGTATGTGCGGGTCACGCGAATTCTGTCACGCCACGACGCGCTGGTGGCGTGTGGTACATATGTCCCGCTAAGTAGACGGAGCACGTCTCAGTCTCTTCGGCTACGTCTTAGGTGTGTTCTGCCAACCAGGAGCATCCACTAGTACTTGCGTCCTGCATACTACAGCCTCGGTTCCCACCTCCATTCTCCAATATCATTTATCAGTCATCACCTCACATCGGACACAATGCCAGGCGGGGCTACATAGAACAGACATGCCATTATGATCATCACAAAGACTACATCGCGCAGCGTCCCAATACAGAGATCCAGGGTTATACACTACATTTGGGCGTTGCACGAGCAAGATATGTTCGAATAGGAGAATAGGAAGGAAGACGAGACGGAGGGCTGGCTTCGAGGAAGCAACCTAGGCGATAAGTTGACCAGTGAACCCGTCTCCGCGGCGAGAGGCAGCAACGCCACGGAAGAAGACGACGATGAGTGCAAAGGTGATCAAAATCCTAGGGAACATTCAACGTATGCGGCGGTACATAGGGAGCCGACATACCACTCGATCCACGCAAAGGCCTCCAGAGCATTAAGCTGACCACAATACGTGTAGGCCAGGCTTTTCGTGGAAGGTCGTCACATTTTCAGCAAGAACGCAGAAACAAGGGTACGTACTTGCAGTCCAGCCCGCCGTTCAACGCGGATGTGATACTAGCGGCGGCGGCGACCCAAAGCACCCAGGTGATGAACAAGCTACATAAACGTTAGTCGGGCTCCATACGATAGAGAAGCCGTATACGGGAGACGTACAAGACTCCATGGCTCATCACACTAGTGAGGACCGAACCGGTCGACGCCGAGTGCCAGAAGAGCGCGAGGTAGAACAGGGAGAAGAACACCGTCCAGGAGGATGTGAAGAGGATATAGCGCGTCCGGTCGCGCACCGCGAGGCTCAGGTAATTGTGGTGCGAGTTGTACATGCCCACGAGCCATCCGGAGATTGCGATCTGCGCAAAGCCGCTCAGGTTAGACAAACTTCGACACTATAGTAGTAGTGCACACCTCGATAATACCGAATACAATCATCAAGGTAAACACAACTGAGGGATGGGGAGTGAGTACCTCGGTTAGTGTACGTCCAGGACCGCCACAACGTACCGGGGTGTCCCCTCCGCACATGATTGTCAAAGTTGACCATCGTTTCTTAATAGTAGCGGGTCGTTAAGAGGCGTAGCTCAGCAGGTCGTGGTAGTCGTAGCGGAATGAGAAAGGGGCGGCGCAGGGCGAAGCCAAGGAGTGCTGCGGCTGGCGAGGGCAGGCGGTTTGGAAAACGACGACTCGGAGTGGACCGATGTCCGCCAGGATTTGCCTTTTGGGTGCGCCGTGCGGAGTCCTTGCCCGCGCGTCGCGCGTGACGTCACCTGCTATCCCCGCACCCTCCCAGCTAGGCTAGGCCGCTCTAGGACAACTGGGAAGCCTCAGAAGGTGTCCGGGCTTCCCCGAGAGTGGACGACGATGAGCACGAGGGTATCCCTTCGACAGCCCACGTTCTAACGACGAAGCGACACGAGACTTGTTCGTAGTCCTGCCTACAAAGCTTCGGGCTTCGGCTTCCTTGTTCGCTGGCAACAACACGGCAGCCATCACACAGAATGACTATTATGTTAACCCCAATATCCCAACTTGATTTCAGCATCGAGCAACTAGCACAAACAAGGAGTGATCTAAGCACAGAAAGAGACAGGCACACACAGAGCAACACGACCGCATATACATAACCAGCAGCAGCGTGCGTGCGTCGGAAGAAAAGATGAACCCCCAGGGTTCGGTTCGCATCATGACCCACTTAAACGTCCAGCGCAAACACCACCACAGGCGGTGTCTTGATTACCGCGTAATCCCAGAGGCCGACGACGACGACACGCTCAGTTCGTTGTGGCGTTCGTGAACTGCGTCGCGGCGAAGCCGACCTGGTTGTTCGTCGTGTCGAACACGGAAAGGTACCGCTCGAGGAAGCTGAACCCGTTGATGAAGTCGAGGCCTTGGCCCGACTCCGTGCCGATGTCGTTCACCACGAGGTAGATCTGGTCGCTATTCCCGCCGATCAGCGAGTTGAGTGCGCGCTGTAGAAGAACGTCAGGTCGCCGCACATGCACCACTATCCTATCGCAAGAAACTTACAGGGAAGATCTGCGCATTAGCAGTGAGCTCGTAGGATTGCTATGCGTATTCATTGGTTGGTCAGCCAGATTCAATGACAGAATGCACGAGCAGGCTACGTACGCCACCGATGTTGAAGAACAGGCTCTCCAAGTTGTCGAAATCCGTGTTAGAGAGCGTCAACAGACCGGTTGTCTCGTCCTCCGTCGCGCCAGTGGCCTGCTGGTAGGCCTGGAACGCATCTATCGCGCACGTCAGCCCGTCCGTCCCACAAAAGAGATGTCGCTCTGCTCACTCGTCGCCATGAGGACCAAAGTCGTGCCAGTGTCGACAATGCCCGCAGTCGTGTCGAGGATAGTAGTGTTCGACGAGCCGTAGGTGATAGACTGGTCGATGCCCCAGTACTCACTCGCCGGGGAGGTGGTCGTCAACGGGCTGTCCACTAAGTGAGCACCGAGGTAACATAGGAAAGGCAGTGAGCAAGACTTACGTGAACGCAACATCACCGACGATCTTAGAGTCATCGACACTGCCGAAGGTGAGCTCGCCGTTGCTATCGTTCGCTGAGGTGGGCGGGGCGAAGAAGACGGAGACGAGGTTCTCGCCGATGATACCCTGAGAGAAGAGGTTGTCCGTGACTGCAAGGACCGCCAGGGATCAACGATTGTCGTCATCGTGACAAGGAGATGCGCGTTACCTGTGGGCACCTCAGTCTGGGAATCTTCGCCACCGACGGTGCCAACGGTCAAATCAGTCGGCCCGATGCTAAGTGCAGCTCGAGAGTGAGGGAAGGCTTCCACGCATCGGTAAAGAGCACGACTAACCCAATGATCCCGTCAACACCCTCAAAGCCCTCGGCTTCCGTCGCGGAACCGATCGACTGCCCAGTAATCGTGAGTTCACCTACCGTGACCTGGTCCGTGAACTCCTCGCCGACGAAGGCGCCAGATCCATAGCTGACTTCCTACAAGCGGCGAATGTCAGTGGCTCAGCGTCTGTGATCAGCACGGCGCGACGTACGACTTGTTGGCCGGTTGCCTTGGATGTTGACGTCTGGACGTAAGCCTGGCTGGCACCGACCCAGGTGTTCGAAGAACCAGTGTCGACCAAGAGGTTATCTACGCACGGATCTCTTAATGACATGATTGATTGACAGATTCAAACTCTACTCACAGGTTGTAGGAGGGCTGCCAACACCGACCTATGGAACGCATTTATGAGGACGCATTGGCTAATCGCGGGCGGACTGAACTTACGCTGACGACGTAGTCTTCACCCTGATTTACCGCAGCGACATTACCATTGCTTGCCGTGCCCGACGCAGCGGCAGCACTTGAGGTCGCTGTTGAGTTCGTCGCGGCGTTGTTGCCAGTGCTCTGGCGATGTCTCTTGGTAAGAGCTTTGCGCCCTCCCTGGAGGAGCGCAGCACGAGTCCGGTCGGCCTCGAGGACTTTGCGGACACCAAGGCTATTAGCACGCCTGGCCATGGGAAGCGTGATGCGGTTGTTGCGGACGCGGACGGGGCTCGCGGCCACGGCCAGCGCGAGGACAAGGGTCATGAGCAAAAACGAGTGAAGCGCCATGCTGGCAATGAAGAAACCAAGAGGGCAACAGGTCAACTGGCGGGAAAGGGAAGGGGACGGAGGGAGGTTGCGAGCATGCCGGTGCGTGCGCTTTTATATATGTAGTCACTTGGAGGGGCATTGTGCTGGGCGACGCATGGCATTGGCTGCGGAGTAGCCGCCCGCACGGCTTGATTGTGACTGAATGCAGCATGCCGACATCCGCCCGTTGCTGCGGGAGATCTAGAGACAGCATGATCATCGCATTTTTCCTCACGCAGCACTAATGCAGCATGGGGATAGGGGATGTATCACTGGTACATACTGTATGTACAGAACATGCTAGTTCAGTGAGCCTTGCGACCACAGCAAGTAATTAATAGACGCACCGCTCGTATCCATTGTCCTCGCCGCATTTGCACTCCTCCGCAGCCACTCGTGCGCGTGATCGATGTCCTTATTTTGGAACAGCCCCAGGCTCTGCAGAGCGAAGGTGGCTCGAGATCATCGGTTGCCAGAGTTACCGGAAACCCCGCTCCGAGGCCGTGACTGTCCAGTCGTGCTCAGCGTGGTCACCGACGACATGGACTTGTGAAATTTCCTGTAAGTACTGTAAGGCATCAGACTCAATAGACAAGCCCACATGCGGGCTCACCTTGTGTCATGTGAAACAGCGCTGAGCATGCTCTGTGAGCAACTGACTTCCCAGGCAACCGCGCCAGCGGGTACACTGAGTTGTCGGTTACAGTATTCGAAGTTGGCGAAGCGGCAGTCCTCGTGTTACGACATGTTGCATCAAGATATTCGGATGCGAACATACGCCAAAGTGGCTGTTGCCCTCGACATATTAATAGTAGGGGGTAAGAAGCAGATTGTAACCGCGCTGGCAGCGACGACGACCGAACGACGGCCAAGAGTCTGATCGGGACACCGAATAAGGAAGGAGCAAACGCGATCACGGGACATGCAACTATTGCGCGTAGTTGACGGCGGATATCATTGCCTTCAATCGTACAAAGTCCATTACAGATCACATACCCACACCCACAAGCACTACGTTATTGCTCTCCATCGGGATCGTACTTGTATCGCCAATATATAGGCTTCCACTGCCTCTCCTTCACTTTCTCTCTTGCCTCTTCCTTCTTCCACTCCGTGCCTGCGACGCCTTCCTCAATAGCTTGTTCGACCACCGAGCAAGTGACCTCATAGTCGACTTCCGGGGAGTCTCCAAAGTCAGGCAGGAGCGCATTGTCAGGTCTTTTCAGCGCAGGTGCGAGAGAAGCGAGTCGTCGCGCTCCCGCCACAATCATGCCATCCGTCACCGAGCGGGTCTTCGACAGGATAGCACCGAACCCCAGCCCAGGATATATCAGAGCATCTACACAACCCCGAACCGTCGTCATCAGTCAGCCTGCCCACAAGCCCGAAATTACACTCACTGTTACACTCCGCGACCATGTACTTCTTCCCGTTGGACATCTCGCATGGCGGGAACGGGCTGCCCGCTGCCAGGAGTGCTTTTCCGTCCGACCACCGCTTCGCGTCCTCGGGCTTGCACTCATGCTTGCTCGTCGAGTTCGACAGCGGGAGGATGATCGGACGCTCCGCGCCCTTCGCCATCGCCCTCACGACCGCCTCGTCAAACGCTCCGCCGATCGTCGAGCACCCGATCAGCACCGTCGGCTTGACGCGTCGCACGACCTCGAGCAACCCGACCTCGCCGCGTTCATTCGCCTCCACGCCCTCCCACTCTTTGTCCATGCGCGTGAAGTCGCAGAGGCTCGCGCGGATCTTGTCCGGTCCAAGCGAGGCCTTGACAAGTCCGTAGCGGTCGAGCAGCCAGAAACGCTTATTCGCGTCGGATGTGGACAGCCCGTCGAGCGTGACCATCGCGTCGCGCACCTGGCGCGCGATGCCGAGCCCTGCAGTGCCCGCGCCGAAGATGACGAGACCTTGTCACACCGACGGCCGCCATGATTGTCGCGAGGGTCACCGCACCGGTCCCTTGTCTGTTCGTCAGTCAGTGGGGACGGCGGTATCAAAGATTTAGCGGAAGCTGCGAACACATCATCATTGAACACAGTATGTTTCTTCGCATAAGTGTCTAGTAATCGTTTGGCGTTGTTCGCGCCGAAGTCCTCGAAGTGAAGTAGGCTACTCGGGAAATGCTTCCGCAACAGCTGTACGAACCTGTATTCGGAGTCAATCGACGCACGGCGAACTTGACCTGGAGTCTACCCACTTGTCAACGAATCGACCGTATTCTTCTCCACAGATACGTTTATGAGGCCAGCCCTTCCATGGCTTCAGTGGGATATCCCAAAAGGCATGTGTTCGAGTATACATACAACATAGAGAGGGTCAGTCAATAGCTTTTGGTTGTCTGTACCGACGTCAAGGGTCACCGAGAGGGTTCGTGACGGGTCTACGCCTGCAAGAAGACTAGTCTGACTTGGAATAACAATAGGTAATAATGAAGAAGAAATCGGCGTACGTGTATATTGATGCTTTTGCGGTGGATATCTAGCCCAAACCTGAGCCTCGTCCATTCCCATTTGCATACATGGGACTTGCTCCAATACCCTGAGTGCGTTAGGCTTTGTGAGTTGGCTCGCATACATTAACATTACGCTGGACATACCCCGACTCCCTGATCACCGATCCCGAGAATCATCTCCGCGTCTGAACAAACAATCAGGTCGACATCTCGTTCTCTCGCCTGCTCAAGGAAGTCTTCTTCCATCGCATCTTGGTACGGGAATGAGAGGTAGAGCCCTTCACTTCGCTGGAACAGATGTGAATGCTTCGAGATCGCTTCCGCCTACACGCGCTTGGATTCAAACACGCTCAAGACAGAGAGCGTGTTATACGTACCTCGGTAGGCGTGTATATAATGGGCGTCAACTCCTGCACATGCCTCGATATCAGTGCATAGTACAGTACCCAGCTCTGGTCCTTCAAGCTCTGTAGGAACGTGTTCTTCCGCAGAGGCGTTTCGCGCGACTGAAGCTGGTCGTATGCACGCTGGCACTGCTCATCGAGGGTGTTAACACGGTAAGGCAGGCGGCCGGTCAGCCCAAAGGCCTTGCGCTCCGCTGTTGTGAATGCGCTGCCTTTGTTCCATCGCGGGTTGGTCAAGATGAGCTCACCGCGTAGGGCGACGCGGAATACTGGCTCTGAGGACATGGCAGCTGAAGGTATCGGTGCAGGTGTGCTCAGACTGAGATTGAAGTGGTAGAATGCGATGGAGTAGGTATGACGCCGTTTCGGGCGACATAGGTTTCGCGTAGTTCTCTGGCCCTCACACCCATGCAGCTCTGTTCGAATGTGTAGTAGACGATTCTAGAGATAATGCCTCAAACAACACAGCAGCAGCAGCAATCTTCTATTTGAGGACATCACCCGCCACCATGACCAAATATGCACAAGCAGAGTCACAGAGACCAATTGTGGCACCAAAGGCGGCTGTGGCTGCAACGCCGAGTGTACCACCATGTCCTCCCTCTCCTCGGTCGTCTCTAACCTAGTACGAGCCCAGATGGGCACGTCACTGGCGCCGACAGTGACCGACGAAGACCTTGACCGTCATGTCGCGGAGCTCATCCTGAAGGAGGCGAAGCAGAAGGCGGAGAAGTATGGCCAGGACGGCATCAAGGCATACCTTCGAAGCAATGAGTGAGTGTTATACTGAACCACATGCTGAGCAGCCACTGAGACAGTTACACAGTAACGACAGCAATGCGCCTAAGGCCAACAAGCGCTTCCTCTCTTCTATTATCAAGAGTACCGACGACCATAACAAGACTATACTGCGCGCGCAGGCCCAAGCTGCAGAGGAGATCAGGCTAGAGCGCGAGGAGCAGGAACGACGCGAGCGGAGGGCTCGTGCAGAGGAGGCAGTCGCTGCGGAGCGTATGCGGCGACTCATGGGGCAGGGCGGCCGGACGGAGTGGGCGAGCAACTGGGATCGTGGTGGGTCGCGGGACCGCAAGCGGCGAGAGCGGAGCTGGGAGAAGCCGGCCTCGTACGAAGACACTGAACGAGAGCGCAAGCGGGAACGCAGGTCTGATAGGTACGAACGGGAGCGCCGCCACCGCCACCGGCCGAGGTCTGGAGAACGGCGGAGTCAAAGGGAGGATTCGCATAAACCGAGGCGCTCGCGCAGTCGAGATCGTTATGACGAGGTCAATGAAGACGAATATGAGCGACGGCGGAGGAGGCATCACAAGGAGCGGAGCCGCTCAAGACCAAATGCTCGCTCTGAGGACGCTTCCGACGATAGAGATCATGACAAGCGCAGCAGGCGACACAGGGATGAAACTGGGTCTCTCCATAAAGATCGTCTCGCCAGCCCTTCCGAAAGAACTAACGTCCGCCCTCACACCCCTGACGATGACCGACCCTCGCGTTCGCGTCGACACTCGCCCTCAACTGCCCGGTCCGACGATAGCCCCCGTCCCCGCTCGCTACAAAGTCATGACAGTACTGAGGAGGCCGGAGAAACACTATCTCGCGAGGAGGAGCTTCGGCTGGAACTGAAGCGGAAGGGCAAGGCAAGAGCCACGGACAATTCCGCAGATTGCCAGACTCGCAGAAGTTCCCCATCCCGCCAGTCATCCGTCGCCCGAGATACCAAGTCCCGAACACACAATGCGGGTTCCACGAGGCCAGGTTCGGCCTCCTCACATACCCTCCGTTCATCAGCGAGCCCAGCTCGAACTTCCCCAGGCCCGCCATCTCCACCAACCTTTTCACCACCACCGCTCCCACCGCTTCCGTCGAAGATGGACAAGTACTTTGAGTCGTCATATGACCCTCGCCTCGATGTTGCACCTCTCGCCGCGCCCAACGTGCCCAAGACCGGACTAATCGACGACGCCGACTTCGCGGGCTGGGACGCAATGCTCGAAGTCATTCGCCAGCGGCGCGAGTACAAGGCGGAGAAGAAGGTGCTGGAGCGGTGGGGCATTGGAAAGGATAAGGACAAGGCTAAGAAGGGCGTGGAGGCCGCTTTGTGGTCGGAGGGAGGAAGCAGCATTATGGATATCCAGTACAAGAAGAAGGGCTCCGTGCGAGAGTGGGACTTGGGCAAAGAGGGATTTTGATTGCTCGGCTTGTGGATTTGATTGTGAGGGACACTCGTTTCATGCTATGCGTCGCACACCTATTCATGCACACGCTCGCCAGACTAGCCATATCTTTAATTGCCATGCTGTAGTGGCTTTTGCTATACCTCAAGTTTGCGGCTTAATCTGTACAGAGAACGGATGTAATATTGGGTGTACATTCAATACGGCCTAACAACTCAGATATTGACATGCACGTATAATCTGTGCTGACTGATGTGCTAGAAGTCTATGTTAGATGGGGCAGCGCAAAGCAACTGCGAATGGGGACAAAGTCTTTGGAGCAGTGGATCTATCAAGATGCAGCCTACTGAAACTCGGTGCCACCCAGGAATTAGGAGCGTCTTACAGCTTTACTCCAAGGGGGTAAAGTCGCCTTGCATTCCATAGTCAGTAAGTCATTGTTTGCTGTAATCGTTGTATTGTTCCACGCGGCTCCTTCAAGCACGCCGGACAATTCACAAGCGTTCCAGAACGCCATCTGGATGAATTCCTCCCCGCCCCCAACTCCGCGCAAGGAGCAACCCGTCAATAACGAGGTCGGGGAACAGGTGATCGGTGGCTTGGGCAAAGAGTTAAACCTGCTCAAGTGAGTCGACTTCCATCATGCTAAAGGGCTTGAGCTCCTGTAATGGACGGGAAGCCGGAGGAGATTCCTCGAGCTCTCGAGGGCGGCCAGCTTTAGCTCCTGTGTTGTAGTGAGGTCTCTCAACTTGGGACACGCCTTCGCTCCCATAATCAAGTGTCTGGCATGGAGAAAGCTGGAACCAGGTGGGAAGTGCTAGTGAGACGTCAACCTATGGGCATCGATACTTCAAGGTTGACTAAAGTGGCGACAGGTTTGGCCAGCTCGTTACTATCTCGACCTCCGTAACTGATGACGAAAGCCTGAAGACGCGGTCAAAAACGAATGACATCGGCCTTGACGAGTTACTGCTGCGGGTCTGCAGGCAGAAGGCTCGCAAGCACTCTAGCAAAACTTCTCGGGGAGCTGTATCGGCAGGTGCGTATGCGATGGATGCCAAGTGGTACCTGCGGGGGTCAAGCATTACTAGGAGAATGGAATTATAGGCTTCATAGTGAGCCGAGTTTGTGCAAGCTCGAAAAAGACGATGTTTCCGTGGTGAGTGTCCTACGAGAGTTCGCTAAGGTGTTTTCATGGATGACCACTCCCGCAGCAAGTGTATATCGAGCCCGAGCATTTAATGCGAGACGCCGATTCGCCGCAGACGACCCGATTGCTTCAAGGCAGGAATTTCATCGTACGTCCACAGTCCACTATCTCACCTGCTGCCTCGTAGGGGCACGACAAAGAGACATGCTGGATAGTACATATGCCCGATCGCACGGTTCAAAGGAGTGCATGTCCAGATCATGCACACTAGCGGCTAGAGTGTCGATGAAAGCCTCGCCAGTGGTCCGTTACAATCGTGTAGGAGATTTCCTGGTGCAGATATGAGGAATGAGTGGTGTACTCTTCACACTGACATGAGACTGCAATTAACCCGTTCCACTCGCTCCAAGGTATTCAAAACGTCCTAGGGATACGTAACTTGAAATACTACACACCGCTGGTACAAAGACGGAAGCACTTTAAACCACAGGGTAGGGGCTTCTAGAGTGTAGTACGTCGTGGACGCATCCAGATATTCGCTCGCGATGTGCAGGCAGCACGAAACGGAACAGGGTCCGCTGGCGCTCGAGCTAGTATGCTGTCATCATCCAACTGTTAGGCAGCCAATACCCCAATGGATTCATTAAAGGGTTCAGATGCCATAACATGTCTTGCAGATTACCGTCATTCTAGACATCCGAGCTCCTGCCGTGTCGAACCACAGACTGATCATGAGGTACGTGTTACTGATGCTAGTGAAGTCAGAAATCCTTGGATCCGTCAGGATCAACGAACAAGTCAAGAACAAAGGACACTCGAGCCTTATAGAATAGTACCGCCGATGACAGCAGTGCAATCCGGTAATTCTTGGGCTGCGTGGAGGTTTTAGATTCCATTTCGATTTCGATTCGACAGACGTAAGGCTGGACGTCGACGTGACTCAACGTCGCACATTTGCCCGGTCTTGTACTATATAGTACCTGATGTAGTAACTGTTAGCACCAGAGGAGCGAATATGAACGGGAAGCAAGCCGTCCACATCCACCGTGTCAGTCGCATCGGTACATGGATCTGTCTATGAACCATGATTCGTATAAAACTAATAATTATGCACATTAGAGCTCACGCGCTGCGGGCCCGCGCAGTTAGTAGTTAGTTAGATCTATGATGTATTCACCACCCAGAATCTCTTTCAAGCGATACCGCGGGTTGTCGGTATGAACTCTGATATACCCAGCCGCGAAGTTCTCCCAGGCTTCTCTGGCCTCTCCACTGCCCAGCACGCTGCGAACACGCTTAACAGCTGCGATTGTGTCGTCGATAACGCCCTGGAGGGCATTGGACGCCGACGACCCGGTGGCCAGAGCGCGCTCGTGGATGTAGTTGTCTTCTTCGCCCGCGAGCTCCTCCTTGTAGAACGACAGAATGTCACTGCGCAGGCCATTAGTGTATTTCAGCGGTGAGCAGAAGTAAGCTTACTTGACATAGCTGACATAAAGCATTGTGTCGCTGTCAGGCGGTTAGACTGATCAGTCGGTGGTGTCGACGGCACTAACACGACTTACGGTATTGCTCGCACGTAGACCCGGTAGTCCGGGAATTGCACGTTCGGCCAGATGAAGCAGGCGTAAGCCTCGGTGGTGGCCGTCATGCTGCGCTTGTACTCTACGAACGGGCGTGCTTCCTGGGTGTAAACCTCCCCGCGCCACTCGTTCTCCATGACCGATGCGTTCACGAACCGGAGCGCCGATGCATAGATGGTGTTCGCGGAGAAGCTGGGATAGTGGGCCCACATGCCCTGCAGGACCTTCGTGAACTCCCCGAGCATGCCGTGCTCCTGCTGGACGACGCCCGCGCACATCTTGCGGTGGTAGTCGCCCGGGGTGAGTCCGCTGAAGACGACGGGATCGTCCATGGCGATGATCAGCGTGGTGAACAGGGTGATGAGCACCCTCGTCTCGACGTCGGAGACATGCGCGTAGGCGGTGATGGTAAGGATGAGCGCGGTGATGACATAGGGCCGCAGGGCTTGCTCGTCGCCCCAGTGCTTGACGATCTCCTTCACTCGCTGTTCGAGCTCGTGGTCGCGGGTATATCGAGGGAAGTTGACGTCGACCTTGGAGAGAAACTGCTGGATCGCGCCTTGCGACACGTTGACAGCAGACGACTGTAGACGGATCGTTAGCCGCCATCGCGAACACAGATTCATGCTGCACTACTCACCGTCGGCATTGTTCGCGATAATTCTTCAACGGCGAGGATATTTTTTCAGGAATTGCTGCTCAAGGCGCAGTCGAGGGCTTGGGTGTCGATGGTGAAGCAAGACCAAAGACCACGACTTTATAGCAGCACCGGCGCGACTTGGCGCATCCAATCTGCGGAGGCTAAACAGACCCGTGTTCCAGATAGTACGATAAAGCCGGAGCAGGAGGATTACAGAGACAACAACTCACGGCCACCAGATGACATCGGACATCCCGTCGTGAGTCCAACGCAACATTCGTGCAGAGATCTTCAAGGATGCTACGACATCTTACGTTCAAACGATAATGGCTACGCTGCCGCGGACACAGGCGCCATTGCAGGACGATGGTGTCCCTGGAGATACGTACTACCGCTGACAGGACTGTGAGCGGGTGTCAAACGGGAGCCGGACCCATACTGCAACCGATACATGTAGTATCGGACCTGCGCAGTAATACGAGGAATTGCATAGACATTGGCGTACCTAGCATATCACGAGGAGCGTGAAGCAACGCGAACATGGTGTTGCCTTCAAGTCGTTACATTGCCTGTAGTGGAGTCCAAAGAGGCAAGACGGATGATATCTCAAAGATGAACAGCAGACCGGAGTTTGTCTGTCTTGATACATCTTCACTATCACGATATGATGGTTCGTGTACGCACGGTAGTCACGTTATCTGGCGAGAGGAATCTGTCTTTAGGCCACCACCGAGGAGCGGCGTCCCGTTATGCATCCTGTTTGCAACGGCATCGATGCGGGCTCTGGTCAAAATGGTAGACGCGGCGTCTTATCCACGGCTAGTACGGACACCTCGGGGCTTCACCTCAATGCCGGAACAGCTGCCTGATACTTCAAGACGGCCCTTCGACAACAGCGTGGCCGAGTGCAGACGACCAACGATATACCAGCGGGGTCTCAGAGGGCGGTGCAGTACCAACTCAGCGAGGAGCAGGAGGAAGGCATAGCGGACTTTCGGGGCAGGCAACGTCGCTCCTGTCTCCTACATGAGAATCTTTGTAGGATATGCTATCGTTCAATACATATGGTTACGTCAAAGACGAGGCACTGCCATGATATTGAGATCCTTCCTGGTGTCCATGTACGCGGAGTCTTTTCGATAGTGGCAGCCAGAAAACACCCCAAGGGCGTCAGCAGGAACACCGAGACCTAGACGGTCGAGAGAACAACCTCAGGGTCTAAGCTTACTCACCTACTAAAGATGGCCCAGGAAGGTCCATTTACGGAGAATGTTGACCGCATATCGCGTCGGTGACCTCGGGGCCAGAGCGACGGTTCTGAGCCCCGGTGGGCGCTGCGCTTGCCCTTGCGGAAGTCACTTCCGCGGGATATGACGGGAGCGTTCACCAGTGGCAGACAGCTGCCAGATGCCGTCCGCCTCGTTGTGGCCCACCTCCTATATCCACCCTCCTACTGGAATTGTAACAGCGGGGGCGGCTACCAGCATTGCACACATCAGACATTCAACGAGCCTCGACGCTCGAGATGAACGTCTGTCGGTGTGCTCAGGGCGGTGACGCGTGCATCTATCTGTATTGAGACAAGGGTAGTTCCGAGCGAGCGTAAGTTGGCGAACGTAGCCGGGTGCAATAGGTCATTGAGTTCGACCACTCACATGCACACGTTGACGGACTGTTCCTGGGCACGAGGCCTGGATTGAAGACCTCCAGCTTCGGCATCCATGCCAGCGTCCAGCCAAAATCATATTCATATGGATAAGCGTGCCACGGCCTGAGCGCCTCCGACAGCAAATTCCGACCAATGACCGCGCCTCGTTGCTCCGTTGAACGTGGCAGGACTCACCGTCGTTGGACTATATTCTCGCACAGCTGTGCCTACGGCGCGGGGTGGGGTTGGAAGGTGACCTGCGCGAATGTTCTATCAGCAAACTATACTTAGAGACGGAGTGGGGACTAGTGGGGGTTGGACGGAGAGGAAAGCAAGGTACGGCACCGCAGAAGTATGAAGTGCGTCTCGAATGCGTCGATCAACGACTGCATAACCCAAACTCCGCGGCTGTGGTGTGAGAGCGCTCCGAGAGCCCATCGACGCCGGAGAAGAGGCAGTAGCGAGGCCGTCCCGCATCTTTGGACGGTGTTCAGCGATATCGTAAAGAGTGTACGTGCAGAACCACTTATGACAACGGCGAGGGCACGGAATCCGGCAGACGCGATTCAGAAAACAAGGCCGGCGGAAACGTGTGCGGCATCCGAGCCGCTGGAGGCGTCGGCACGCCTGCGGATATGGCGCAGAAAACATACGGCGCAGGGAAGCAGAAGAGGCCAAGACGACGCACAGCGCTACGGGGCATCGTGGGCATCATGCACGATCGCAACGTTGTAATCGAGCTTGAGCTTTCCGGGAGGCGCCACGGATAGATCCACTAAGAAGGGCATGTACTACCGCCGATTTCGCGGAAGCTAGAGGCGATACGCTCGGTTATTAGGCAACATGAGGCGGGGGAGAGGATCGAGCGTACCGCCAGCAACAGCTTCCTAATATCATTCGCAGATGCCCGCTGAGGCCTGAGGCCTGAGGGCCCGGAATGAGCCTGAGGAGAATCATACCGCGGCGGAATGGGGAACAGGTGAAATAACTGGCCGTCCTACCCAGTACAAGGAATATTCGCGAGGAACGATGCCCTGCCTCGAGTTGAGTGCAACGTATCCTGGCGGTGGTCGATGGACAGAGCAGCCGAATAGAGTCGCAGTGGTTGGCCGATAGATCGCAGCCGCCAGGTCATCTACTTTCTATCACCGCATCCTCCTGGGCCAGAACCATCCTCGGACCTACGCGCTACCTGCCGCCGGGAAGTCTCTGTCGCTACTGTGCTTCACGATCACCTACGGCAGAGAAGCTGGAGAAGCAACTGGCTCGAGTACGTATGCGCATTGAGCGGGAGGATGAACCCCCCGGTGCCGGGCAAAATTACACGATATACGAATTGCCAGCGGGATGGTACCGCCAATATGCAGGAGAACGTAACGCGCGCCTCGGAGGACCAATCCCGCGCGCCACCTCCCGTAATGCGCCCACACACGCAGCGGCCTTGTGCGAGAGAAGCGGCGCCTGGGTGTTGCTAATAATGGCAGGAGACCGCCCTGTTTGGGCGGGCGCGATCCAGCGAGGCGCTGCGATTTGTTGGTCGCGAGCGCGCGCACTGCGCACGGCGCACTGGGCGGCTGGCCGGGACGCCGGTGAGGCACGTCTGCAGCCACGCGACGGTGGTATGATCTCGTCGGCGAGCACGCTGTTGGCAAGATGTCAAAAGGTGTCAGGACCCGGTGAAAGAAACGGGTCTGCAGCATGGCATGGCGAGCAACAGTGCCGAGCTGCGCACGCTGGGAGGCGAGGAGGCCGGAGCGGTCAGGCCATCTGACAGGAAGTGGCCGACGTGCACTGGCCAGAGGGGGACGTCCGACGGCCGGGAGATGGGCGCACTGCGATGAGCTGTGCATTCCGCGAGCTGTGGTGCGGCCGTGAGAGGTCTTTATTGTCTTGCAGTATACCGCGATCCCGCGAATGAAGCTTAGACCCGCTAGAACTACCCCCGGAACGATTCCACCGAACGTTCAAAGGAGGAGGAGTCACCGTTCACGCACGACTTTGTCTCGGCGCGCGGCGCGAACCATAGAACAAAAGCGCTGCCACGCAACCCAATTGTTCTGCACCATCACCCCGCCACCAGGAAGACCTTGGACACTGCGGCGATGTGACCTCCGGAGCGTAAGCGAGGTTGTAAGGCAACAGCACGCGCCGTTGGTGCGACCTGTTTGAGGATGGCAGGGGTGGATGCCCGGATAAAAGGCCGACATTTTCTCACCGCGCGGGCGTTGAAGCATGTACGTACAGCGTCTGTCCGCCTGAACCGGACTTTTCGTTTGAACCATGTAGCTCGGGGCGTCGCGCACAGAGGGCTGGGGACGGTCGGGGGACGGTGCGCTGGATGCAGCGGCGGGCTTGCTGTTCACGCTGCGAAGGCGAGTCAAGCGAAGCGAGCGCGAGGGCGTGTGGGAGCGCGCCGAAGCTTAATTTCTCCTCCAGGCTCCGGGTGGCGGTCAGTCGCCCGAATAGGCATATATGATATTTGACGTCTTCGGCGGAGTCCGAGTCACCGCAAAAGAGGCGCGCGCCCGATGGGTGGGCTGCCGTCACTCGCCGTCACTCGCCCTTCCACTTTACACAGTACCGCATATAAAACCCTGCCCCCGAGATGGTCTGCCCGCCCTCGCCCCCCCTGTTCGCCGCCCCCGACAGCGTACCGCCTGCTGGTTCTTTCGACGCGTTCCCCGAAGGCTAGCGACCATGGGCTTCCTCACCTTCCTCTACCAGGCATCCTGCCTCCAGGTGAGTGTCCTTTCCCTATTACCAACCTCCATATTCCGCTGCCGCATTTTTGGAAATGGACGCCTCTTGCACTTGGAGACGAGGGGATATCACTTCGCTTCATCTATCATGCGAACAGCACTACTCGGTCGTTTGAGTGATCGAGCATAGCTCTGTACGGCGCACAATCACCATTGGCAAGGTGCGCATACAGGCCAAAGACACATTCGTCGCAGCCTGTCTCCCCTAAATACGGATAGCGACCCCTATATGCGCGTCACAGGGCTGTACGCACCGAATGCGGATGTCACTCCGTGTCCACATCCTTGTTTTTGACGCGGCTCAGCGTGTCTCACCATTCCTATCACGGCGTCGCTCTCGCAGCATTTACTGATATGTGCGAGCAGACTCCCCAATGTAACGAACCAACAGACCTTACGATCCGCTACCCTCCTCGTCACCCAATGCTGCGCAAGAGCATCCACATCCCTACTGAGATCGTCATGAACATCCTCGAGACGGCCTACGACGACAACGAGCCGCGCTCAAACACCGCTCTGTATACGAACTGCGCGCTGGTCTGCAAGGACTGGGCTGTCATCTCCCAGAAGCTCCTCTTCCGCAACGTCTCCTTGCGCAGCCAGACCGCGTACATCGCCTTCCAGAGCGCGGTCGACCGGTCGACGCTTCGTGGCCGCATGCTCGGGGACGCGGTGCAGGAGATGCAGGTTACGCTGGACCATAACCAACCCTATCGCCTCTCGCATCGTTCCTTCGCACGCGCTGTCACGCTCTGCCCCAACCTCCAGCGCTTGAACATCGCTTTGTACGGAAGACCTGATCCCGGCTCAGACCTCGTCGGCGAACCCGCGGTTGATCGGCTCAAGCGCTCTGCGCCCTCGTTCGACGATCGTACCTTGGCGATCCTCCGTACGGGCCCGAGCATCACCTCGCTCCAGTTCAGCAACTGGTCTGATAACAGCTCGTCCCTCGCACAGCTTCTCGACATCTGGCCCTCGCTCAAGTCGCTCCTCATCAGTGGCACGCCCCCACAGCTCCCAAGCACGTCGCCCGCGCCCTTCCCATGCGCGCTGGAAGAGCTCCGGATGAACTTCCAGACTTCACCGTCGATCGATTTCATGAAATGGCTCCTGCACAACTCTCAGGAAAGCCTCCGCCTTCTCGAGCTCGAGCGGGACCCGTCACCGGAGCTTCTCGAATACCTGCTTCACGAACACGCGCCGACCCTGGAGTCGCTCGCTCTGCCGACGTGCGGCGGCCACGAGGGCGTCGCGTCGATCCTCCAGTGCGCAGCCCTGCGCGAGCTGCGCATCGAGAGCCCCTGGGTACCGCCCGCCCTGTTCAGCGCGCTGCCGGCGGGCGTGCGGCACATCGCGTTTGGCGTGGACATGGACACGTCGCTGCAGTCCGTGCTGTGCACGATCAAGAAGAGCGACGCGGAGCTCCGCGTCGTCACCGCGCACATCTGGCACGGCGGCGAGCGCCATCCGAAGCTGGACGCGCTCAAGATCGCGTGTGTGCGCAAGGGCGTGGACCTCCGGTTCACGCGGGACGTTCGCGAGTTCCGCGCTATAAACGTGAGTAGTCGTGCCTTTTGATTCGCCGTCCGAGAGCCAGGGCTGACGCTGGGGTTTGTCTGTCTAGCGCGGGGTGCTCGATTCGTGTATGCGCGAGATTGAGTGGGACGCTTGAGAAAGCGCCGTCTGACCTTTATGCTCTTATGCTTTTATGCTCTGCCACAACAACGACGGAACCACCCCATCCTAAAATCGCTTAATGTCACCCTGTTGTGCCATAGCCTCTTCCGTCTGTATATCTACCCCTGGCTGTCCGACCCCGCCCTGCGTCCCACGTCTGGTGCACGATTCACGATCATTGACGACAATTTCCTATCTCCATTTGTTCGCTCGCACACACAGCATATCTTTTCCGTACAACATCAATCAACTGCTATCGTACACCCGTTGCCATCTGTCACCTCAGCACCCCGGTCTCGTTCCTCGATTTTTCACGCCTCCCCTGCGCGCCGCTTCGTTCGTCGCGGACCCAGCGGGGGATTTCGGATTCCGGATACAGAGGACTCTTAATCGCGCTGTCGGCGCGCTCGCGCGCGTCCGCCGTCCGTCTCGTTCATGTCATTTTTCAGGTTCTTAGTAGTAGAGTAATCTGCATCCGCGCCGGTGGGGAGCGTGAGGGGAGTGTGGGCAGGAGATTGGCGTTGGGTTTGGGCGGTGCAGTTTGTAGATGACCAGTTTTATGCGAGTTTTTGTCGTCGTGCTTCGCTTGAGAGCGCGACGTCCGTTCTGTATGAGCAGTGGCTTGGACTGTTACAACGTCCCTGCTTGCGGTCTGCTTTGCATGATTAAATTGAGAGTATCCAATTCGCGCGTTCAGGCTCCGCGCTGCATGCTATCGGACTTTCCATATCTGGATAGTCCTGTCGCCACACACGTTGTGGCCGATTTGAACTTGCTCTTGACTCTAACACCCTACGCCCCCTGCGCTCGAATCTGGCCCTCAAGTTTACTCAAGTCTGAATCGTTGCCCGGAAGTCTACGAATCAGTTGGCATGGCAGGAGCTCGCTTAACCGCGAACTACGACGTCCTTCAAGAGATTTTCCAGCATTTATATCCTTTTATCGAAGTCGAGCAACTTCAAGCACCCGAGAGACCGTCCAACTCAAAGTGGCGCACATCCAAACCTGAACGAGTTTCTCTTTTTCAAGCCGCCTGCGCATCGCGAGCAATCTCGGAATGTGCTCTTGACGTGCTCTGGAGTCATCTTACTGGCCTAGAGGGCCTCTTCCGTGTATTCCCATCTTTGCGGCGGCAGTGCGCTACGGACTCAAACACTTTACGGGTATGTTCTCGTTTTGGAGAGCGCGCACGTCTAACAGTATGCGCCAGGGACTTGTACTCGCAGGCCACAATGCCGAGGATGACTGGCGACGATTCGATGGATATGCCAGACGTGTGCGTATCTTGGACCTAGCATGGCGACAGGATGTTTTCAGCCTCGAGATCATCGCATATGCATCCAGCTTCCGCAACGGACAGCCTCTTCTGCCTTCGTTGCAGTGGTTAAGGATAACGCCACAGGGACCGTTTGAAGAGGTACTCACTGCCCTCATACCGCCATCTCTCTCCAGACTGGACATCTGTCCGCCTGCCTATCCCTTCTTGCAAGAACATATCGGGCATAACAGCGCAGTCGAGCACATCCTTCTCCATGCCATCTCGACGTGCACATACTTGGAAGAGGTCGAGATCTCTACTCGCGACGCTGAGAAGAAGCTCATCGCTCTTGGCAAATGTGATCATCTGAACCGACTACACATCTCACGCCTGGACCGCTCTCCAGACACGCTCGATGTGCGCTTGATGCGCAATTGGCTTTGCGCACAGAGTCTCACTCGTCTATCGTTGGAACTACGACCGGATGATCCGGCGCCATCCGCTACCGAAGCGTTGGTGTTTCCACTCCTCCAGGTGCTCGTGGTCTCCGGATGTGTGAGCTCGACGATGGTGCTTTTCTTCCAACATTGTTCAACTCCTGTGCTATCCACGCTGAAAATTGTGACACACATGGGCAAGACTGCGGTCCAGGAGCGCCGCGATCTCGCCGAATGTCTGCAAGTTGTTGCCCTAGGAGCCCGAGGCCGGGATTGCTTCCGTCGCTTCATTCTCGACTACTCGCCGCCATGGCGCACCGAAGTCATTGCAAGGGAAATGCCGGCTAGACTACCCCTCGTCGATGTTGCGCGGCCATTGTGTGCGCTGCCGCAGCTAGAGATGGTCCATCTCTCTCTACAAATACGCTGGGGAATCGTACCGACAGATGCCGACGTCAAGGAGATGGTACCAAGCTGGCCAAATCTGCTGTCACTCCAAATCGATTATGGTAGCTACCCGACACACCGCGACGTTATCTCATACACGCGCAGGGGCCCCAGTTTTCTCGACATTCATGCGAAGAGCCTCGTAACAATAGCAAAACACTGTCCCAAGTTGAAGGATCTCGCCGTACTATGTGGCAGTAACGGCTTGACCGCTGCCACTCTCGAGAGCTGCCCGGTCTCGTCCCATCAGCTACAGAACTTCATGCTCCCCGACGTGCGGGGGAAGGGTTGGAGTTCAAAGCTGATGAGATTGTGGGTCGTACTCATCGAACGTTTGTTCCCCAATCTCGTGTCTATCAAAACGTTCACACCGCGACCGCGGCGCGAGCAAATAATGTTCTCGAGTCCTGCTGATTCACTCCTTAGTGAGCTAGAATATCGGAGAAGATCTCGCGAGACAGAGGTCAGTGAGCTGCGTTTAGCGACAGAACGGCAACTCACGAGATTGCAGAGCCAGGACACAGGCTTAAGTGCCCTAGAACGGATCGAACGTCCCCGCCGGGATGATATCGTTCTCCGTCCATGATGTAGTGAGGCAATCTTGACTCCGATCACACTCTTTGGATGCTTCTATACTGCAGCTGGTCTTCGTGGAGTTGTGGCCCTTCGTGTTACATTAATGGATTACCTCTCGGAAACCCAGTTGCTTCTCATCTGTTGTGCACAACGCTCTTACGTTTCTCAGGCCTCGTTTTTTGATTATTCATCCATCACTCGCATGGCTTGCAGTTTACAACACCTGCCTTACTGTCAGATACGTTCAAAGCGATGAAAGCGGTTAGACTCGCATGTGACTATAACGTGAATATACTAATCTAGTCGTGCAATATCTCCCCTTTTGGTGCGTGTTCCATGGCACGCCGCGGGTTCTGCATCGTGTTTGACCGTCCGAAGCAGGCTCACCCAACAAGGTGCATTATCTCCTGCTGGCAAGGAATGTCAAGCCGCCCAGTTGTCCGGTCAAAATGAGATCTGGCAAAGATCGATTTGACAGGATGGCAAGCACCCTTTAATTGCTATTGAACATACACAATTAGTCTTCGATACTTAGTCTTGACAACAGTATGAAATTTCGAGGCGGGTTGTTTTGCGCTGGTGACGAGCTACGTCGTGCCATTGCCACGGCCACCACCGGTGCAGATCTTGGTGTCCTGTAGACACCTCCGAGTTCACCTCCAAGACTCCAGGGTCCTGGTCACTGATCGGTGAGTCCGCCATAGTTGGAAAGGTACTACCAGCCATTTCTAGGAACCACTCAGCTGGCGGAAAGCGTGCCAACAGTTGAGTAGCGTGTCATTATGGCGCTCCGAGGCTACAGAACTCCTCGGGGAACAGAGGCGGATTCTGGGCAGACCAAAGTCAGGTTTGCTCCTGGCCGTTGTGCGGCCTAGGCAGTTGCGCGCAGTGCAGTCGATCACTAATGGTCCAGTACACGTACATTAAAAAATAGGATAAACACTCACTGCGCAGCGAGGAGATCAGTCGTAATTGTGTACTCCGCGGATCCTCTTATCACGCGTGTACGGCACGCAAGTTACATGAACGCCACAGGGTCGTCCAGGTCCATATGCAGGCACGTCCGTGTCTCCCGTCAACGCCATCTTCATCCGACAATCCACGGACTCTGAATGTCGCCGTTTACGCAAACCGCGATGTTCACGGCAAAATGGTGTGTCTCTCCCCGGGCTATGCGAGGCACTGCTACAATATCGCCTGTAGGATTGCCAGTTCAAGCTGGGTTGGACACGGGAATGCATAAAGCGGCTCGCCAGCTCCAAACATCTGCCCCGCGATTTTCGAAGCTCATACTCCTTGAGTTTTCCAATTCGCTGGCATGACGCAGGTACGTTGTGTCTTGTCGCCTCGAGTTGCTCAGTATCTCAATTACGTTCAGTCTTCAGTCCTCCTACTCGCTCAGCAAGCGGTCCGAAGCTTCCTCGATAGCGTCGACATCCACCTCCCGAAGTATGCGCGCGATCGGGAGCTCGAGCGACGAGTGAACGAGGTCGTCAGCCAGTGGGGCTGCGAGCGTTCCATGGGGCCCTACGTCGTGCCCGCGACGATCCTCACCATCACCGCGTATGCCCACATCACCGACATGGAGACGAAGGTGCTCATCACGGTCTTCACGACGTTCATTGCCATCATGGACGACCCGGCCTTCTTCGACGGGCTCACACCCGCGGACTTCCACCGCAACATGTGCGCGGGCGTCGTCCAGCGCGACCCCGGCCTCCTTGGCGAGTTCACGAAGGTGCTCGAGCGCATGTGGGACCATTACCCCGGCTTCACCGCGAACACGATCTTCACCTCCGCACTGCGCTTCATCAATGCGTCTGTTATGGAGAACGAGTGGCAGGGCGAGACGTTCTGCCTAGCTGCGCGTCCATTCGTGGAGTACAAACGCAGCATGACGGCAACCACCGAGGCATATGCGTGCTTCATATGGCCAAAATCGCAGTTCCCAGACTACAGAACATATGTGCAGGCTATCCCGTAAGCTGTATTGACACCCCTGCGCCACTGTCCACTCACTAAGTTGATTCGGCAGTGACACGATGTTGTACGTCAGTAAAGTGAAGTACGTGGCTGATTATTTCACTTACCCGGCGACAGCTCATTATGGCTGACGCCCGTCGCAGTGACGTCCTCTCTTTCTACAAGGAAGAGCTCGCGGGGGAAAAGGACAACTACATCCACGAGCGCGCGATGGCGACGGGGAGATCAACGTCGATGGTTCTCAGAGAGGTCATAGACGAGACGGTCGCCGCTGTGAGACGCGTACGCTACGTCCTCGGAGACACAGATGCCCGCGCTGCATGGGAGAACTTTGCGGCAGGGTACATCAGGGTACACACAGACAACCCTCGGTACCGGCTGAAGGACATCCTAGGGGGCGAGTACTTACTCGACATGTCCAGCGACTGACATGTCCAGATGATGGAACGCATCGTCAGTTCTTTGCCCATACACTAGATTCAATGTAAAGTATTGATATTTATATCACCTTGTACTTGGAAACACCTCGTGTGGCGTCATGATATACACTATGCTAGGCCCGACAAATGCTCTTTTCTAGGGGGAACGGCGAAGTGCACCACTGACTATGTTCACTTGCCTCGTGTAGGCCGCGGGCAATCAGTGCGCTGAGCGCTCGTTCCAGCTCGTTCACTGGCAAGTCCGATTCGCAAATCGCGTCACGGTCGCGAGCGGCGCGATTGCCTCGGGACCAGTCGCGGTCACGTGTGCAACGCGTAAACCGACTTACCCGACTCGGATGCGTCTGAATGTCAGGAGTCGGAGAAAGCATCTGCCTCATTGCTATGACACGCACTCAGTGTACTACCTGCGTACGCGGCCTTCAACTCTTGTCTCTTTCGCCCCCAGTGCCATGGCTTCACCGTACAACCCTCATATTGGCTCCCAGGACTCCAATAAGCTCACATTCAGATTTCGTCCGCTGCTGCGGCGCGATTTCCCCATAAAGGACGTGATCACGTCCTGCCCCACCTGCCATCGCTTCGTCGCTGTGTCCAAGCCGCACGGTGGACCCAATTCAGCACCCGTGAGCCATCACTACCAGTTGGTGTTCACAGATGGTGCATGCCCCAGCAACGGCAGCCCGAATGCCACCGCCGGTCTGGGGATTGCCTATGGAACCTCCACCAGTGTCCCCACTCAGCAGCTCTACATCCCCGTAGACGATGCTCTCGATCCCTCCGAAAAGAGGACCAACCAGCGAGCGAAGCTACTCGCTGCCATCGAGGGTCTTGAGAGGCTTGCCGCCGATACACAGGCAATATTATGTGCTCCCAGCGATTGCCTGTACGAGTCACAGTACGCCCGACCGTCGCGTGTGCAGCCGGGGGCCCGCAGGAGTTGGATTGTCGCGACGGACTCGAAGCATGTGGTCTGTGGCATGACAGACTGGCTGCCGAATATTTGGAAGGTGCAGTCCTCCCCCTCTCACTCCCCATGACACTCACTTCACATCTTTTATATTTAGCATAACGGGATGCGCACGATGGAAGGGAAGACGCCCGCTAATCTGGACTTGTTCTTCAAGCTCGAGGACACGATCGCTCGCTACAAGAGCGACTTCAACGTCGACATTGGCTTCTGGCTTATCCCGCGGGAGTTCAATGGCATTGCCAGGGCAGCCGCCGTTCGCGCCCCTGTCGCCTCACCGCGTTGCAGGTCGGACGAGCCTGAGCCTGTCTGTTGCATGTATGGGATTCAAATTGTTGGATATTAATCAGTGTGTCAGAGAGGTCTCGTCGGTTACGTCCCGTTCCGTGTTGTACTCACGCGAGTCTCATTCCTTCAACAGTCTCCGTGCATGTTCGAGCATGTGTAATCTAGGCCTACGCGCCGACTCTGACAGCTGCTACTAAACAATATATCACACTTAGTGGAAGCTGTAGAGGTACCCATTAGCGATGATGGATGAACACTGAGTCGGACTCGGTTGGCAAGGTTCGACGCTCCACTTCCGGCAGAAAACCCTGTGCCCCGAGCTATGAGGGGTCTCAAGTGTAAGCACAACTTGTCCCGCCTGTCACCTGGGCTACACGAAGAACATTGGTCTACAATTAGCGGTGGTATGTTGACTGAATGTTCCCTAGTCCTGTCCAGTTAACTCTCATAGGCCAGCTTCATTCGACGTGCTACTATTAGTACCGTGCCCAGAGCTAGGCTTTGCTGACTTTCCCACTTAATTCACTTTGCTTCGCCACGGTGATTGAGGGTGCACGTCGTACTCCCCATCTGCCTCCCTCCATCAAAATACTAGTAGATGTCTCTTCGTTGAAGGTGCTGTTTGACGAAGTCCAGCATTCACGTTGTCTGTTTGATTGCTTATCGAGATTGTATCGTGAACGAATTCGGGCCCATGCGTCGAGCCCAAGGCAACTTCGTCAGTAGTGCAGCATCCGGACTACAACTTTAGTATCAAGATTCATGTGGCATCGAGCTGAATGTGATTCACGCTAATCTGAATCATGTGAAGAGCAAACTAAGAGGTTCGTAATCAACTAGTCATTGGTTGTACCTCGAATTGACTCTGTATACGCTCTTGTCGGACCATACGGGAATGAACGTTAGGTTGTGCCACGCGCCCACAATGCGCCCCTCTATTGCTGACTCGTCGATAGTAAGCGCCCCGGAGGAGACCGGTGGCGGTACTTGACAGTGGGCTGGTCTGGGCCCTGTGCCCAATACGTGGTGTGCTGTTATCTCGTCTCCCGCAAAATGCCGCCCGGTGACCCCACCGGTACGCCGACCATATGTGAGTAATACCTTTAATTGGGCTTATAACTCATCATTACCAAGTACTCTGACGGCATTGTTAGTACCCCTCTTGCAGATTGCAGCGAAGGACCCGGCGGGACACACTTTCATTCTTCAATCTCGCCCGCCAAACCGTGCGTCGGCGGTGGTTCCGTGAGTAACAAGTACACACCTATTGTGGCGCTCCACATCTTTCCATTTCAAACGAAAAAAGTACTTCGCTCACAGCCTCGTTTTCGAAGCAGTCTCATGGGAACGGCGGGCCACGATTATCCGTACGTGTCGCTTAACAATGTGAATGTAATACGTCCTGACATCGTGTAAACGGTGCGGCTGCGCACTGCGTCCGCCATGCCTCCCTTGCGACTTCACTTGGTTCAAATGCATGGAAATAACATCTTGCCGCCTACAGAATGCTGTGGCGAGAGTCTAGAGATGCAGATGCAGCTGGCACGCTCGCATTGGCCATAGTTGCGCGCTGCAGCGAGTACGGACTGCCCGTGTAGATATACAATCTGCACTGGTAATGCACCACTCTGTGCGACGGTGTTTTGTGGACCTCGGTACCACGTATATGATTCCCCCACTTCTGATAGGTGTGTTCTCAGATATCATCTGTCTGTCAGTAGTGACCTCGGCCCAACTTGACTAAAATTGGGGAGACTTCTTGTTCCCCGATGCGACGGAAAACCCATCGACCGGCCCGCGGAGTCAGCTCTGCCCACGCGATGTAGCTTCTACCGCTCTTCAACGAGTCATGGTGTATTGAAGGCGGTGCATATAAAGCGGCCTCACGCAGCGATTTGCTAGTGGCAAACCTGGCCATTCAATACGCAGCTCTGTCTGCTCTACTTACCAGATGTCTTCCAGCCTCTTCCTCGCATTAATAGTCCTCTCCATCTGTGGTTGGGCCTTATGGCAGCTGCTGTCTCTCGTTCGAAACAGGATTGCTACTGCACACCTGAGGCGGATCCGAGGACCTCCGATGCATTCTTTCTTGACCGGTACGGCTTAGTCACACATCTTCCCAATCTTCTCTTACATTTTCTAGGCAACCTGAAGCAATTCTATGCGCGCGACGCGGCTGACTATCAGAGAAATCTTGCTCGTGAATATGGCCCGATTGTCAGACTCAGCGGGTTTCTAGGCGTACGTGCTAGTAAGCCCGAGCTGAAAATATCATCGCTTATGAATTGCGTACAGGCTCCCGTTCTCTACATCTCTGACCCCAAGGCTCTACACACTATTCTGATCAAGGAGGAAAACATATTCCAGGAAACCCCGGAATTCATTGCGTGCGTACATGAAACAGATAACCCATCGCGGTGATGTTATTTGGACTGACTAAGGTGGTCGTGGTATAGGGCTAACAGAGTCATATTCGGTTCTCACTCGTTACTTGCCACCCTTGGTATGCCTCATTTGCGTCCTACCCAACAGTCGTCACTATTCCTCTGACTACTGCACCAGGTTCGCAGCATAGCAGGCAACGCAAGCTATTAAACCCTGTCTTCTCTGTCAATCACATGCGACACATGCTTCCGCTCTTCTATTCCGTTGTCCACAAGGTAGACTTCCACAGAACAACTTTCTGATCTACCCGTCTGATCGATAATTGACCGTGCGCCTTCTCATGCAGCTTCGCTCCGCGATTGCATCCCGCATCGGTGAAGAACAGCGTGAGATAGACATGCTGGGATGGATGGGCCGCACAGCGCTCGAGCTCGTGGGTCAAGGCGGCCTCGGGTACTCGCTTGACCCACTCGTGACCGACAGTACAAATACGTACGGACAAGCCCTCAAATCACTTGTGTGCGTACCTTCAATTCTATTGACCTTTGAACACTTGATGACCGCGACGCACTCTGTCTTTGGACCGCTCGTATTCTTGCGACGTGATCCGCAGTCCGGTGCTCTCTCCGATGTTGCTTTATCGCAAGGTGATAGCCAGTACCCAGTACATTCTCCCTGCGTGGTTGCGCCGCACTGTAGTAGACGCGTTCCCGAACGGTACTGAGGTACATACACTGAAGAAGGTCATCGACATTATGGACTCCCGGTCACGAGAGATTTACAATGCCAAGAAGGTCGCATTCGCCGAGGGTGACGCTACTATCATGAAGCAGGTCGCTCAGGGTAAAGACATCATCAGTATCCTTAGTGCGCTGCATCACTCCTCACTCTCTGCTATCATCTAACTGCTGCTGCAGTGCGCGCAAACTCCGTAGCAGACGCCGCCGACCGACTCTCGGAAGAAGAAGTGATCCACCAGATGTCGTAAGTACTGGTACACATCATGATTTACGCCTTCATTTGACTGATGTTTGGCCACGCTGATACCTCATGGAGAACCCTTATCTTTACAGCAATGGACACCTCATCTAATGCGCTCTCCCGCATACTTCACCTGCTCGCGCAGAATCCAGACGTCCAGGACAAACTTCGTCAAGAGCTTCTGACCGCAGGAGCGGCAAATGTTACGACGTACGACGACTTGAATCATCTGCGATATCTGGACAGTGTCTGTCGTGAGACACTCAGGGTGTGCGTGGTCCTTCTTACATGTTATGATATGCTGCATAATTGACGACGTACATAGCTATCCTCCCGTCACCATATTATCTCGTATGTAAGTACCCTCTACTTATGATCTGCGTAGATCTGACTGCCTCTGGCCTGTGCCCGACATAGCGCTACCAAAGACACCGTGCTGCCCCTGTCGGAGCCCATCTACGGTGCAGATGGTACCAGGATTGATGAAATTCCTATGGTGAAAGGATCAGAAGTGCTTGTGGGATTCCTTGGGTGCAACACCAGCACTGCAATTTGGGGGGAAGATGCTCATGAATGGAAGCCCGAACGGTGGCTCTCATCGCTTCCGTCTGCGGTGACAGATGCTCACATCCCGGGTGTTTATTCCAACCTGTACGTTGTTTCCCACCAAGATCCGCCGCCACCATCTCAAATTCATCTCGGGCAGAATGACATTCTTAGCGGGGAAGAGGGCATGCATGTACGTTTTTTCCCTGAAGGTATCCATAATCCCGACCGCCTCCCTGACTGCTTGAACAGCGGCTTCAAGTTCTCCGAGATGGAGATGAGTGAGTCCGCTTTGTGCCTAATACGCGATGACGGTAATGGCTGATGCCTCGTACAGAAGTTGTATTGGCTGTCCTCGTATCCGACTTCACTTTCGAGCTGTCTGACAAGCCCATCGAGTGGAATGTCGCGGGCGTGTGGTACCCCACTGTCGGCAAGAATGGCAAGAAACCTCGGATGCCTTTGAAGGTAGGGCTGTACAAGAGATCCCGGGTATAAAGGTAGCTTGTCCCTTCTCATCGGGCGGCTGAGATATTGGTCTAGGCTACATGATAAATATAAAAGTGATCACATAGCGGACATGTATTTGCTACAATGAATGCTTCTCGCCAAGTATATTCTCGAACACTGAGATATGAGAGTGCGCCGTGACAGAGCGCTATCAATAACGTTACGGAGTGCAGTCAACTGGTGTTCTCAGCGCCCAGACATCTTAAGGCACACAGCTGCTACTCTCAGTGTAATGCACTGTCTCAACCCTGGCATGCTTCCACCTCATTTGATTCGACTGCACATATCCTACCCTCATACCCTACCTTACACACAAGCCTGAAGCTCCGGCGGAAGGCGATGCTACGCGACAAAGCGAACCCGAGGATAGAGTAGAGTTAGCATGTAATGTCTACATAGGGCTACGCCCTCAGTGACAATAAAGGGAAATAACAACAACAGCCCTGGCATGCAGGGACTACGTGAAGACATCGAACTTCAATCCCGTAAACCCGCACGGCCAGCATGCAAAACCTCCAATAACAGACGTCGCGCTCGAATATCAATGAGAGGGCTGCGGAGACCATACGAGTTTGCGAGGACTACTGCGGGTAAGAAGAGCGCATGCCGTGGCTCTCTGAGCCGACGGTGATTGAACGCACATTAATGTGCGTCCATGCGTGTCAAGCCATTCACTGTGGGACCGAGGAGCGGGGTAACGCACTAATGAGAGGGAAAGCGCACTGCGACTAGCATTCAATTGTTGGTGAATGCTAGCCCACCTTGGCATGAATCCCGTTAGCGGAAGCAGCATTGCCCACTACGTGCTGCCTTAGGCTACAGCGACTTCGAAAAATGAGCAAGACAATTTTGGAAAGTCTTCACAGTCAGCGCAAGTTGTCCGTCTCCGCCGTGGCGAAGACCCAATAGAACACTCAGGTCACGGTTGAACACAGTGGCCACGTCGGGATTTCGGTAGGACGCATCAGACGAGCGCTGTACAGCTCTGCTTCGAGAGAAGGGATACTCTCAGCGCAAAAGAATGCACGCGCACGCGCATGTTTAATCCAAACAAATTGACCTGGAGATCATCAGTCATAACTGCCCGAAGACTAGCCCGAGCTGGTCTACGATGAAGTCGCACTGGGCCACTCGGTACGGCTCGACTGTTTCCGTCGCCGTGGCGTTGATGATGACCTCGTTGTCCCCCGTGTACGGCGGCCACTCGACCACCGCGCCTTCATAGTTCGGGTTCCCTGTCCATGCGAGGGACGTCCACCGCTTGATGACTTCCTGCGTAGTCGCAACCTCGCTCAGCGTCAGGGGCTGGTACAGGTTGTCCGTTTCCGCGGTCGCGAACACCCAGTAGAGCTCGTCGGCATGGCACACCTGGCCGGCGCACGTCCTCGGGTTCGCGGTGATGGTCGAGCTGAGGCCAACGGCGAACATGACTTTGTAGTTGTTGCCCGGGTTCGTGGTGTTGTCCGCTAGCGAGGAGAGGTAGAGCGCTGGGCAGTGCAGGTACCAGTCGGTCATGAGCTGTGCGAGCTGCAGCACCGTGCCGTCTACGCCGTCCTCGGACGGTGCGGTCGCGTACGGGTACAGATCCGGCGGCGCGTCGAGGATCTTCTGGACCTGTGTGGTGTTGAACCAGATGTCGAGGTTGTCTGGAAAGGCGGACGGCGAAGCATTGACGGGGATCGAGTCCGGGATGAAGAAGCAATACTCGCACTCGTTCGTCGCCCAGATGGTGGGCACGCGTGCGTAGTCCCCGTCCTTGATGCTACTCGCGATGTCCGTCAGGACGAGGTCGCCGTCGACGACGATCTCCCACGAGAGGTTGAGGTCGTACGAGGTCGCGACGATGTCCATCGTGGGCAGGGCGCGAACGCAAAGCGCCACGGTCTCGTTGAATTCGGTCGTCGAGTTGTCCGCGCATCCGAGTGCTTTGGCCAGCGTGAGAGACAGCGCGAGCGACTTCGCGGGAGAGTAGAACTGGTTGCTGGTGGGCCAGTCAGACTCCAGAATGGCGGCGTCTATTAAATGAAGATCAGGACGAGCGTATGTGGCAAAGCAGTAGCACACACTGAAAAGACCCTCAGTGTACACAGGGTTGGTGCCGAGCAGATACCTCGTCATCCCTCCACCTGCAGATTCTCCGAAGATGAGCACTTTCGTCCGCTGTACAAAGGGCATCAGCACACCCCATCACTTAGGGACGACAAGACTTACATCGCCGCCAAAAGCTTCGATGTTATCCTGTACCCACTGCAGGGCCAGGAGGGTGTCTTTCAAAGCCGCATTGGAGGCGTTGAACCACCCGAATGCAGTCAAACGATAGTTGACTGTTACGAGAACGACGCCTCCGTACGACACTAGGTTGGTGCCGTCGAAAATGTTCGAGATCGATGGGCCTACGTATCCAAGGCTCGATGTCTCGTTGAAGGGAATCGGGCCGCTATCGCCGGTGTTCAAACCACCACCATGGACTGCATAGGTCGCTCAGAAGTGGCAAGCCTCGTGTTGGATCAAACGCACTGAAGAACATAACGGGCAGCTTGGGCGCGGTCTGCACCGAATTCGTACCGGAGTTGACGATCGGCGAAAAGACGTTGACTTGCAGACAGTCCTCTGCATCATACCACTCATGGCCATTGTCGGGATCCGGAGGCTGTACGCGCGAATAAGTCTATCTACATCAACCCACACGCGCCAAGCTACCCGTACGTACTTGAGCGCACGCAGGACCGTACTCCAGCGCTGTGCGCACAGTGTACGGAGTCGCCTGCACTGGCGTAGGCGGTTGGAACCTCGCCTCCCCCGTCGGCGGCTCCGCATATTTGATGCCCAAGAACCGAAAGCTAAACTTATCGCGGTAGCCGACGAGCGTGCCCGCTGCAGGAGTGGAGAGCTGGATCTGGCGCGAGGTGTCCGCGGTGACGTTCGAGCGCGTGAGCGGCGCAGAGTTCGTGCAGAGCACGGGCAGGCGTGCGCTGAGGTCGGCGGTGGAGTTGGTGGCGGGGCCCGGATAGTCGTCTGTGTACTGGTAGCTTGGTGTGAAGATCGAGCAGCTGGTGGATTCTAGATCGTCCGTGCTCAAGTTCATAGGGCGGAGATGGAACAAAATGCTCGTACTCACCTTCCGCTGCTATCCAGATCTGCTGCGACGCATCGAGCGCAGCACCGTGTCTCTCTGACGTGAGCGCAACCGACAGATTCTGTGCATTGAGGCCCGAGCTGTTAAGTGGGGGAAGCAACGTCTCCTGCAGTGCCGCGCAAGCTACATAGGCCTCCTCACACGTGAACGAGCTCGTCAGGTAGAGTGCGCTTGCGCGGTTCGGACTTGACGGGTTCAGGTCATTGTTGGATACGATGACCACGTCCGTGTCAGGGTAAGCCGAGATCGAGGCGTTCTGAGCAGCCACCAGGCCGCCCAGAGCTAGGAGCTCGAGGAGAAAGAGCATCTTGGCTAAGCCGAGCGAGCAGTGGGAGTGCCCGGTCCTGCTCCCACCTCGTTATATCGGGCGGGCAAATGGGAAGAAGGTTCCTAGCCCATCATTGTGCAGAGGTCGCGGAGTACCGAGGTTTCCCTTATCCCCTGCGGTCGGGACTGTGTCCGTAAATACCTGAAGGCATCGCGTTCATCTGTATTCGAGCGTCGCCACAAGCAGACTGGTCGGTCCGTGTTGCCTGCGTATATGGGGTCAGCCTGGTCTCCACGGGTTGGATCGAGGAAAGAAGGTCGATCAGTTGACCTGGAGCTTCTCGCGCTCAAGGACCGATGCGTACGCGCTGTACAGAATACACTCTCGACGAGCGTGCATTTCTCCGAGGTTTGTCCTGCATTGCTGTAAATCCGTGCGACATGGAAGCTTATAAATATTGTGCATCGCGGCATGAAATTGATATCCAACGTCGACGGTTGGAATATCCATGAATATTACCGGCATGACGTACAGGTATTATTATGGGCGCCATGCTGTGAGCATATGCGTAAGGTACGCAAGGAATTTCACGGGTCAAGGATTAATCAATGTTCCTGTCGCGGAACTTCTTATACAACCCCACGATGATGTCGTTTGCAGTGAGCGTTATGATCCTATCGTACATTCAGCACATGTGCATATACGGTAGAGTATATTGAAGACTTACGTGTGCGGTGCTATACGAAAAAAGTGCGCCGTAGACCCTGGGTTGATGTTCAGCCATCCGCTACGTGAAGAGTACATTGAATCGTACCTTTGTACCACCCGAGTGGCCCCTCGGTCTTCAGTGTCTTCCACAGGCAGTCTATGGGGTTTTTGTAGAGCACACCGACGTATTTGCCGTTCGGGAGTTGTTTCGTCGGTTGGTTGTACACACGGGTCAACGCCTAACGGACAATTTCAGCACTCGATAGAACAGCTACGTGAATGGCGATTTACAGTGTCAGCGGGTTGCATTGCTGCGAGCTTTCGTACGATCAGTTCCTGAGTGTCTGGAGACAAAAAAGCGTAGTTTCTTACCACACACATGCCAGACACCGAACTGCTCGCCAAGTACGTCCATACACTGTCAGCGGGCAAGATCCCGTTCGAGACGAGCTCGTTCTTGGTCCAATTATACGAAGGCAGTTGCACCTGATCTCTGTGAGCCGGAAAGTGAACCGTAAGTCAAACCCAGGCACATACAGATGAACCCATTGCTGTACGCAGAATGGCAGCGTCGACGCCACGGACGAGGCCCCGCAGACCTTCTCTCCGGAAGATCGTAGTGAATGCGTCCCACGCGCTTTTGTAGTAGTGTTGTGTGCCGACGGGCAGAGCGGGCGAATATGCCTTACGATGACGCAGTTAGTGAACGTCACGCAAGACACACAGTCGACTCACCTGCAACCGTGCCTTAATCAAGAAAAGCGGATTTCCCATAGATGCTGTGGGCAGCTCAGCAGGCAAGCCTCGTGCAATAGCATATACGCTACATACCGCCAATCGCCCCGCTCGCAGCTCCCGAAAATATTGACGTATACGGCCGCTGTTCTGTGGGAGAGAAGCCAAGCAGCCTGTTCACATTGTGTCGGATAGGCTCGTAGAAGCCTGGATGACTATGATGTAGCAATATTGGTAGTGCAACACGTCCACTCACCGAGACGCGACCCGTTTAAAAGGATCTACGAGGGGTTGAGAGCGGGCAGGCGAGGACAGCACTTCGTACTTACTTGGTATAGATACTCTCCTTCAAGTCAGCTACATACACGACGCTCCTGATGACGCACTTACAGCAGGACCGAGACCCCTCTGGATTCCTCTAATCCCCTCATGCTTCCACGTCTTCTGCAGTACGTCTAACGTGTGCTTGTACACCTTCACGCCTCCGTCCTTCGCGAGCTCGCCCTGCAGCTGCAGACGGGTCTTCGCCACCTCTGGCGGATTTGAGAATGTGACCTAGACGTCCAGACCGGCCGTCAGTTTCGGCCGGGTCTTCCACGCTGTCCGTCGCATACCGCCACGCATGCTGCCGCACCACCGCAGATGAAGCCTTCGGCTGTGCTGAGCGGACGGCCCTTGACTGGTGCTGCACTCGAGCTCATGGGCCTAATGGGTCGGGCGAAGTAGTACTAGTACCAGCGGCAGAGGCTCGAGTGCGCTACTTACTTTGGCGTGGACGAGCGCTGTCCAGGTGGCCAAAACTCTGAGTCAGGGCGCGCGAGTCCGATGCGGCTGGACGGGACGCGGTCACGGTGTCGTGATCATCGTCGTACGACCACTGATGACATTGTCGGTAGCTCACAGCCAGCGACCACTGCTGTGCCGAGGACTATCGACTCGACCGATCAGGATGCCAATTACTGGCCACGCCCTTGATTTTTTCAGCACTAGGTGAAGCTTGAAGTCTTGTCGCCGGCAGGTCTCTGTTGACACTATCATGCTCAAGCTTACAGCGAGCAACCTACTCGATGGATGTTCCAAGCTCAAGTTGAAAAGCGAAATTAGACCTTCACATAGGTGCTGGGTATGGACCCTTCAAGGACTCGCCCCTCGTGTACCCGCTGATCTACAAAATAGAGACGAGTCGCTCAGTCATGCCTCTCACAGCGCGGAGTACTTCAAGTCAGACAGGTCTCTCTGTCAGCCCGCATATCTTAACCTTCCCGATTGTGTATCGGATACGCGAGGATTGGCCGTAGGGCTGGTCGTGCACGGCGCGACGCTCATTACAGGGATACTCTCCATCATGGGCACCGTGGATAATGGGCACCGCGGTACGGTTATCCATCGATCCGTTCGCCTCTCGACTTACCCAAAACCTTTAACCCGTTCAGACGAGCGCATCGGATCCCTTCGTGTATTCGTCTGAGCGCTTGTGTCAGTCGTTGGATTGTCCTCGCGTGTCGCAGGTGCTCGTGATGCTCTCCGCAGAAAGGCAGATATCGATATGAGCCGCGCGAGAGGACGATCTGGGAGTATATAAGTCGTGCCGACTGACTCCCCCTCCCTACACTCATGTATGTCGTCTAGCTCCGAGCGGCCTTCTCTTCAGCTTTGCCTAAAGCTCACCCTTCCCTCGACAAGGCGGGCATTTCGCAATCATGACTTGATCGTAGCGCCGTTGTCTATCCTTCACCAGAGCCCTTTGCTCGCTCCTGGTGGTAATGTCAAGTCTACTCATCCCCTTGTCTTCATGCTGATCGTCTCCAGATAGCGTGCTCTTGCTGCAGTGCACCATATTTAAGGTGAGATGCTTGCTCTCCTGTTTTCTAGAGTACTGACATCGCAACTTGCTCTGCCGGAGACCTCGCCCTTCAGCAGACAACTTTGTTTGGCAAGCACTAATGATGCACGACCCGCGCTTTGTTCGCTTTACTCAGTATCGGAATAGGCGCCGCTTCCAGGCCTCGCGCAGCGTATGGTCAGATGTGTCGGCTACGCTGGCGAGCCATCGTCTACCATCGCAATGGGTCCGCCGCTTTCTTGTTGTCTGAGAAGTCGTCACATGAGCAATCACACCGATGGACAAGTGCTTTGTTCCTCTGCATACACATGCGAGGTAACATTTGATTCTTTTGACTCCAGACAATGCAAAGCTAATACAAACCACCAAGCAACAGGACAAAAGAAAAGGAGCTACACCACCGGGGCTATAATAGGCGTTACGTGAACGAACAGGCGATCGAGATACCGAGACGAGGCGAGATAAAATGCTTCTACCAGCCTTCACGGCGGAGACGCTTAGGGGGCGATGGTGAGCCACGACCTCCCAGAAGATCCCGCCAGTCAGCATGAGGGTGACCTGTGGCGCCGTTATAGCCCACAACAGACTTGGGCATGTACCCAGTCTGAGGGTCGGCTGGCCGAGACGTGCTACTACGAGTAGGTGGTGAGCAGTATGATCAGAGCGGCCATATGTCTATGAAGTACTCACCCGCTCTCCTCGGTTCCAGACGCCCGATCTTCTTCGGTGGTCGTGTGTACGGAGGGACTGGCTCCATTCTCGTCCAGATCTTCTCCCTCGTCTCGTCGTCGCTTCCTGCCCAAGTAAGAGACCGATGAGCCGACCTCTTCATAGTTACGCCGGCTGTACCACGGCGCAGCGATGCCATACACTGGAGGAGGGTTTGCGTACAAACCGGTCAGGCTTGTCCGGGGAACTCCGGCTTGTTGGGACGGCACCATCTGTGCACCGCGCGCTGCCCTATCAATGGCCTCCGTAGGGTGCAAGACCTTTGGGCGAGTTGCGCTTCCGGACGACTTGGAGGATGACCCCTCGAAGCTGTCCGAGTTCTGGGCTGGCGCGGGCGCGCCTCTCTGAGCGCGGCGGGGCGATGTGACTAGCTCAGGCCGGAAAATCGGCAAGTTGGTGGCGAAGGGCTCCGAGTTCGGCGGAGACGACGGAGGCAGAGGCGACGAGGACCCGGAGCATTGAGCGTTCGCTGGGTGGTATTGAAAGGTGGGTCCAAGGGCGGGTACGTTGAGCTCGTCGGACCCATCGTCCTCGAAGAAATGCTCTAAGTCATCTCGCTCCTCTGCGACCTCCACGACTTCCTGGGAGTCTTCCCAATGGACATCTTCTTCTTGCATGGTGCTCGTATGGCGTTGATACTTCTCCGCGAACGCTTGACTCTTCATGCGCTTGAACTCCTTCGCCGGCGGTACCCATAAGCCATCCAACCATCTGCTGTTTGCCTCTTTCACCTTCGTGATCACCGTTTCCTCCAAAGCCAGCCGTTTTGCATACAGCTCGAGCTTCAAGCCCTCCAGCATATTCTCCTGGGCCTTGAGGAAGGCAAACTCATGGGCCATCTCCTTCCTCTTCACCCTGACACCGTGCATCTCCTCGGCCATCCGACGCGCATCAAATACCATTCCTCTCACCTGGCTGCCCGTGGCACCCTTGATGCGCTGTGAGCTGGCCAGATCTACGCCAGCTTGTGCCTGCTGAGCCTTCGCTGTTGCCTCGAGTGTGGCCAGGCGCTGGTCTTCCTCGTCAACCTCTGACCCAGAATCAGAGTCAGACTCGAGGTCGGAGTCGGCGAACCGCTTGAGCACCGTGAAGTAACAGTGCTCGTCGTCGTCGCTGTACTCCGGTGAGCTCGGGATGAGGTCGTGTGTTGGGTCAAGAAGAACCTCCTCATCCGACTCATTCTCCTCGTCTTGGTCCTCCGCGTCCTGCTCATTGCTGGACAATGCATGAAGGGTAAAGGGGACCCGTGACGAAGATGCATAAGGCTGTTGTGCCGTGATCTCTTCCTCGCCAAGAGGCGCGAGCTCGCGCTGATATTGTTGCCTGAGAGGCCTCTGCCCGGATGGAGTAGGCATGGTAGGATGCTCAGAGTGAAGAGATGAGGCATGCGGCCTCGCAAGTGGTGATGGGCGGCGGAAGGCGATGTTCAACGGACCTGCCTTTGCTAGCCAAGGAGGTGTTGGTACGTGTCGATAATGACCGGTCTCAGTGGGCTGTCTTGATGGGCCTGCCTCCAGCTGAGCAGGGGGCCTGGTGAACACCGGAAGCCGAGGAAGAAGAGCATGTTGGTGAGGCTTTGGTGAATCTCGACGAGGATGCAGGTGAGGCTCAGTGGGAGTCGACTGGAAGTTGAATGTCGCCGTGGTGAGTGGTGCAGACATAGCGACGTGCCGTGGATGAGGTGGAATTGGGGGTTGCTCAGCATTGTGAGAACGCCACGGTGCCACCCCGATATCGTCTGTTTGTGTTGGCCATCGGTTCATTGTTGCTTGTCCTGGCGGAAGGAGGCGAATGCCTTGTTCGTCGAGGAGCTCGAGGAACTCCTGTGTTGTCTTCGAAACACCCTCTCGAACACTTGGAATATTCGGTGTGGGTGCTGCCGCACTAATGGGAACACCTATCGTGAGGCGTTCCTGCTGGTGCAGCCACGCTGGCGCTGGTTGTTCCACGGGTCTGGAGGACCCTTGGACAAACTCGGGCGCTGGTTCGGGTCGTACGGCCTGAGAGTTGTGCGAGGTATGCACTCCTGTGACTGCGATGGTCAGTGGCACGTTGTAATCCTAGGCAGGTAAGCATACCTCTCAGGCTGCTTTGTGGAGCTGGCCCCTTTGTGGCTGGGCGGGAAGTCCGCTCACTCGGTGGGGGTGATGGCGAAGTCAGTGGCGACGTCGTGAAGTGTGGCGATGGGACGGCCATGCCATCCTCGGTGGCGACCTTGTTCGTGTTCCTCGATCGTGCTGGGATGTCTGGAGGAGGGTGAGTGACTTAGTATGAACATAGTGAAGACGACTTACACTGGGATATACTGTCCCCGTATACAGCAGGTTCAAATCCATCCTCAATCTCACTCTTCTCACTCTTCTCTTCTTTGACTTGTGTTCCGTTATGTCGCTTTGACCGACGCGCGGGTCCTTGCTCTTTCTCCAACCTAGGCGTGTGTCGGCCACAATCACGACAGTGTCAAAGTCAAGGGAGGCTTACGGTTCAACGCCACCGGGACACTTCGCCATCAACGCGGCGATCATGTCGTCTTTCTTGCCAGTCGCGCGAATGCCTTCGCGCTGAATGCCATAGCGGTCAGCAACAGAACAGAGACACGTCGGAACGCGGGGAGCGACGTACCTTAGCGAGCTTCTGAATGTCCGGGCGTTTGAGTGCGCGGAGAGCAGTGTCATTCAGGGTACGGGCATTCATCTTTGTAACAGGAAGTCTGGAGTGCGTGGTGGCTCAACTCAGTAGTGGACAGGGTCCGGGGAGGTTGTAGAATTATGAGGAGCAAGATGCACTGGGAGATGATGTTGGTTCGGGTGAAAGGGAGTTGAGCGCGGGATGCGGGCTTTCAATAATTCGAGAACAAAGAACGCAGGGCCAAAGTCAACACCAGAGCCACACTGGCTAGCCGGCCCGGCTGCCGAGCGGCGTAGGTCCAAGCGATGTTCGAACGTATATGGCAATTGAAGACAAAGGCGCTGTCGCTTTTAGCTTTCTATTACCATCATTTAAGTCCGAGTGCAATTTATTGAGAAGGATGTCAGTACCAGGTCAAGGTGGGCGCGGGCTGGCTCGGACGTGTTCAGTGTGATGGCGCACTGTCCTTATTCGTTCTAGCTGAGAAGCGTGTCCGATTCCTTGAGCATACGCCGGCGACATGTCTAGTGATGCACCAATAAGTTATGAGCACCATCGCCGGGATGCGGCTAGGAAGCTATAACTTCAAGTAATCGCGCTTTCGAGTTCGTGATATGAAACGGTACGCAAGGCAAGTACTTACTATATCCAAGGTGGATTCCATTACTACGTATATACATTTGATCAATGAGGTACTATGTATATATGAAGATAGAACCAGAGCTTGAGTGACTGGAACATGCAGGACGTGTCTCAGTAGCATGTCAGCACAGACGTCAATTGTCTTTACTGGGCGTTTTCGACGATGACATGTACCAGTCGGTCACGTGTTCGTAACGCGTCGCGTTCACTGTCGTCTGGCAGCTGCCCTTAGCTCTGCCGATCGCATTCCTCTAGCCCAGTACAAGGCTCTTAGCATCCTGAATTTCTGTATATGACTCATAGCGCGATACGAAACGATTATGGATGATACGTGTAAGCTCAAAACACCTCTACTTCTGCTACACTGACCACTGCCACTGCGCGACAGGCTCCCGGTCGCCCTCACCGGTCGAGACGTGCCACAGGCTGTCTTCTCCTACTTACGACGAGCAAGTTTGTATGAGTCAACAAGAGATTGAAGCATTTGACGAGTACGAATGCAGCCAATACGCTAGACGCATCTCATCCCCGGTACCGGTGAAGTCCTCGGAAATGAAGAGAAGGCAAGCCATGGCTGATAGCTTAGATGAGTGGGATAAGCAAGATAAACAGAAGAGGAGGTCTCTGGACAGGCAACCCGGATCTGACGGTGAGCCTTTACTCTTTCGCCAGGCCTGGTGATATTCACCTGCCCAGATGTATCCCCTCTGCCGCTTGCAGAGGAGCGACCACAGGCAGACAGCGAAGCTGCTATTCCGGCATACTCTGGATTTATGTCAGCGGGAGAAATGGCTAGTAGAACTTCCGAGATCCATGCTGGCATCGACACCTTCGTGCGTACGACGCATACACCCAATAAACCCCTCGTCCCCGGCTTCACCTCTCCGGCCAGACTCGCCAATGAGGAATTCAATTCGTCTCCAGATGCATCCGAAGAACAAGATTACTCGGACTGGTTCTCTGCGGGGATCCCGAAGGGAGCAGCAACTGGCTTCCAGTCTGCGCGAGCAGTAAAGACCGCGCCTCACCCTGATGACCCGACCCCGCCCCTAGATCCCGCGTTAGCTGCTCTCCCTACGTTTACCTCTAGTCGCATTCTCTTCGAAGAGGAGCGTGGGCCGCCCATGTCACAAATAAATGCGGAGGCACCGGCCATCTCTGGCTTCACCTCTGCTATCAACTACGTGCATAGTATGGAGAGTGGGACCGTGGTGCGAGATTGGGCGAAGCCATCGGCTGAGGCTCTCGCTCTCGCTGCAGCTAAGCTCAAGGCATGGGACACGGAGATAGAAGAAGACTTCACGATTGACCCACCTGCCCCCGATACCTTTGGGCGACCAGCGTTGCGCGCGATGGAGAACTCCCCCGCGTCTCCGGGCATTCCAGATAGTCCGAGTCCTGCAGGCACTGGCTTTGCTCGAGCGAGCAGTTCATTAGGAAAATTTCCTGCACTTGGAAAGAATAAGGCCTTCAAGTCGCCTTTGCTCGTACGACCTAGTCCTATAGCTGCGTCACCTACGAGACCGCCGAACGTCAGCTCGCCACTGAACCCGAACGCGGTTGCATCTTCCTCAAAGCAACCGCCAGTACCAATGACACCCACTCGTCCTGGCACATCGTTGTTCACGCCGCTGGTGACAAGGACTGTGACGCCGGCGAAAGCTCTGGGCCTGATACCCCGCCGATTAGGTTTCAATTCGGGCGCGGGGAAACCGAAATTCGTAACGCCCTTCAAGCCCGGTATGCGGCCTGGGGAACCTGGCCGCATACAACTCGGACAGATGACGCAGGAAGCCTCCCAGAGGTCTGCAGTAGTAGTCGTAGCGGGGAGCCCTCGGCCGGCTTGTTATAATAACAAAGCCACCGGGAAGACCACTTTCTTCGATCTTAGTCAGTGCTTGCTCTACCATAAACTACTGTGGCTGATTAACTCCTGTAGCAAAACCTCCTGGTCGGAAAACCATTGAATCGAGTGGGCTTCGCCCTCAGACGTATGATGAAGTCGAGTTGTCGGATATGATCGGCGAGTACGTGTCATCAACTACCATCTATAGGCCATACGCTGATCGTCACCCTGCAGTAACTATGACAGCCTAAAACAGATAACACCCGAGAATGCTTTATTCTACAGATTCAATTCTCGTTCCACGCACAATGCATCACTTCAGCCAGGAGAGATTCCTCCACTTGGTCCGGACGCTGCTCTCTCAGACATGCATGACTCTGGCTGCGACCTCGCGACCCAGGAATGGGTGAATAACCACTGGTCGTTGATTCTCTGGAAGCTGGCAGGCATGGTCTGCTTAGAGCCGCAACTCGAGGCAGATCCGACCACGCGGAGGTGGTGTTGGCAGGAGGTCATCAGCCAATTACTCTACCGGTGCGCTCATTCTCTTTACACCTCGTGCACTCCATTGAGAAACCGCTCTAGGTACGAGCGCGAGCTCAATTCCAGCAGCCGGCCACCCCTACGGCTTATCACGACCCACGACGCGCCTGCGACATGCCCCATGGTTCTTTGCGTGACGAAGGTCACATGGCACGATGGCCCAAGAGACGAGGATGGTAGTATTGCCGATCGCTGGGCAGACGTCGAGATGACAGACGGATGGTATCGCATTCGAGTCGCGGTAGACGATCCGATAGAGCGTGCCATTAATAAGGGCCGTATTCGACCTGGGCGGAAGCTCACCATCCAGAATGCCCGGGTGCGACAACGACCTAGCGGGAGTGTTGTTCTGCGTGCTGAATCTGTTGACAGCTTATGCACAAGGAGGGAAAGGAGCCAGCAGAGCCGCTCGATGCGTATGCACTCATGAACCTCGAAATCTGCGGCAATTCTTGCCACTTGGCTCCGTGGCACGCAAAGCTCGGGTTTATGCGCCATCCTATGGTCGCAACTCTGGACAGCTTGACTGCTGATGGTGGGCTGGTGACGCTGCTAGATGTGATGATCGAGAAGGTCAGGCAGGATTTTGTCTGCTAGGATGCATTGGATTCTCATTGAATTCTCTCTGGCAGGTATACCCAATAGCATACATGGAGTTCTCCACAGATCAAGACGGCAGGAAAGAGTATCTCGGTATCCTCAATGAGAAAGAGGAGACAGAAGCGCAGGACAAATGGAGGGTGTGTTTACGCATCGTTTTCTGCTACGGGTCTGATACGGATATTATACCACAAAGGCTAAGCGTGAAGTAGCGGCACAGAAGATCCGTGATGAGTACGACAAGAAGGTTTGTAAGTGGTTGAGATGGGCAGAAACCTTTGAGGCGCGTGCAGGTTCGGGCTGGCAGCCTACTGACGAGAACGATCATCGTGCGTGGAATCACCTTTACAACACCCTGTGCCCGACTGACTCCGCCAATTAGTGTCCGCAAGCGCAGAGGACCAGTGGATGGCTCTTGTGGACGAGCCGGCAACCTTCGCTCAAGTGCAGAAAGATATGACGACTGACCGCGCAGGCTGGCTCGCGTTTCATGCCCGCCATGAGATTGCAAAGGCGCAGGAGAGCTTATCGGAGGAGATTGGCAAAGAACTCGAGGTGCGTACGGACCTCTGTGCACATAGCAGGCATGACCGAAGCGCTGCAGGCGGACTATCCACCGCGCGAGTCACGGAGTTTTCGTGTCGTCGTTGTCAAGGATGCGCGCTGGAGCAAACGGGAGCCCCTGCGCAGGGGCCAGGTACATGTTTGGGATATCCTCAACTTTGTACAGACAGAAGGCGGGAAGCCAGGTCATTTCGCGGCCGGCGAGAGATATCTCGTATGTGATAGTACCATTTTCTCCACGTAGCAAATTTTTGATTTATTGCTCCGTAGGTCTCAAATTTAATGCCGTCGCACAAGAACGCTTGGATGGCGCCCGGCATCGACGCGGTGGTATATTTCAATACGATGAGGAACACGAGATTCCACAAGGTCAAGTCCTAATCGACGGACCCACCCTATGACTGGCCTCACTTGGCCTAACTTATGCATATTGCGCCATTCGTTCACTGTACGCATGGTGTGTGGTGTATTAGTTCAATGTTGTACTGGTAGCATGCATGATATTGCAATGAGCGACCTAAGAGCCCTCAAACCACTCCCCCAACGCCGTACTTCCTCAGTGTCATGTCTCTGTCCGGAAGGTCCTCGCGTCCCATCACGACGACCGTGGCCCGCTTCGCCTGCTCCGGGCTGAAGATCCTCTGCGCGACCCTGCGAACGGACTTGGGACTGACCGCATCGATCTTCGCGCACATCTCACTGACAGATACCTTGCGGTTGTGCACAAGCACCTGACGGCCGAGATCCTCAACCTCAACGGCGCGGCTCTCGAGGGCCATCATGAGGCTGCTCTTGAGCTGGTTCTTCGCGCGCTGGAGATCGCCCTCGGGGGTGGGCGTGTAGAGGAGGAGCGATAACTGGTGCACGAGATGCGGGAAGATCTGGGAGGGCGAGTTGCCGGCGGAGTGGCGCCCAGTGGCGGGCACGAACGACGCAAAGAGCCCGAAGAGCGACGAGTCGGTGTAGATATGGTGGAAGGACGCGCAGTGGTCGATCTGCGGGTAGTGGTTGAGGATGTGCGTGTAGAGCCGCGAGTACATGCCCTTGCCCGGGCCGCCCGCGGAGAAGCTCCCCCCGCCGCCGAGCAGGATCTGCATCGTTGCGAGCGCATAGACATCGTCGTCGTGGATGCCGACGCCCTCGAAGGCAAGGTAGACGTGGTTGAACTCGGACGTGGGATTGTGGATGAAGTGCGAGCCGCCGGTGTACGCCGCGGCGGTCGACTCTGGAATTAGTGCGGGGTCAGTGTTCGTGATGGGGTAGAGGTAGGAAGACGCAGCGCGAGTGAGCGACTTGAATGGCGAGGGCGTGGAAGAGGAATGGAGGAGCGGCGAGGGTATTTGCTGCGTCGATCGCGACGACGACGCTGATGGTGTCGGCGAAGGTGCTGCCTTCAATGACGAGAAATATTTGTCTGTAAGCTCGACAAGTTCCTCGTGCGGCATGCCAGCACCAGCAATAACCATCCGTTCTGGCCGGTACCACTGCTTCATGAAGCCCTTCATGGTGGGCTGGTCAATGAGGTCGATTCGGTCCTCGGGACAGAGCAATGGATTGCCCAGCGTCTTGCTACTGTATGCGACTTCGTGGAGAATCTCCGGGAGGATCATCTCTGGTTTCGCGCTCACCTCCCGGATCTCGTAGCGGGCCGCCTCTCGCTGTGCGTCTATCTCTTCGGGGAGGAAGGACGCGTGCAGCGCCGTGTCTGCGATGAGAGACAGTGCGAGGGGAGTCGCCTGGTGGAAGTGCGACGACTGGTACATGATGGATTCTCGCGATGACGAGCATAGAATCTGGCCACCGAGCTTGTCTACAGCATGTGCCATTTCCTCGTCTGACCGAGAGCTGGTGGACTGTGCATGACATGCCGTTCAGTCGGTTTGCTAGAGACGACCTCACGCGACACGCACCTTGAAGGCCATTCTGTCCAAAAAATGGCTTACGCCCGACGTGGATGGTGTCTCATAACGAGAGCCCGCGTCGACATAGAGGCCTACCGCTGAGAAGTGTCCAGGTGTTGACTCTGTTGCGACACGGATTTTGTTTGGGAGTGTCGTGATCTTTACCAGCGGGTTATCATCAACACGTACGGATGCGTAAGCTCGTCGTTGCCTCCGAAGACTGCTCCGGATGAGAGAGGAGGTTGCTCGTCGCATCGAGGTCGTGGTCGAGAGAGCAAGCAATGAGTCGCTGAGCACTAAGCGCGCCGCGGCATATGACCGGTGGTGGCTCCAAGTGACCAATTGCGAGCGACTGCTAGAAAGATGGCAGCAAAATAAAATAAGGCCTCACCGTGATTCGAACACGGGACCCTGCGATAATCGATTACCCCACTGCAATCGCATGCTCTAAACCGCTGAGCTATAAGGCCCAATAGTGGAATTTTATATTGTTTGGTTCGAGTGGGTCAAAGTAGGGCGCTGGAATGCTATAGATAGCACTCTCGGACATGGCGGGTCGGGCGCGGAGGGGACAGTCGGACAGGACAGAGTCAGTGTACCCGGGTCTGGCTCAGGCTGCTGTCTTCCCGCTCTCTTTTCTTTCTCACCGCCATGAGCGTAGCAAGCGTGTTCGCCAACAGCACTCTCGCGCACGTCAATCCCCTGCATTTCTGGGGCCCCGTCACCGCGACGCTCGATTGGTGCGAGGTGAGTACTCCGAGTCGATCGCCGGCCCGAGCTCATCGCCGATGACCGCGCAGGCGAACTACCAGTTCTCGAACTACATCGCAGAGGCGGCAAACACTTTCTCAAATATATTCACGGTCGGCTTGGCCCTCTGGGGCACATACCAGGCGTATGCTGAGTCTCTGCCCCTGCGGTACTTCGTCGGCGAGGCGGTGAGTGCGCTGAACTTCGCGTCTGCACCTCTTCGCTGATCCCAGGCGGCTTCCAGGGCTTTGCTCTCGTTGGAATTGGCAGCTTCATCTTCCATGCCACCCTCCTCTTCGAGGCGCAACTCGCGGACGAGCTGCCCATGATCTACGTCGCGTCCTACTGTTGTGCCGTGCTCTTTGACACCACGCGCGGGTTCGGGCTGCGCGACTCGCCTGTCCTCCCGCTCGCCGTCGGCGTCACCACTTTCAACGTGCTCTTCACCTGGTCTTAGTGCGTCTCCTTCCCACCCCGCCTCAGGCGCGTACTACATATAAAGCCCTCACTAACACCGTGCCTGCCGAACAGCTACCTCAACCGCAACCCGATCTACCACCAGGCAGTTTTCGCAGGGCTCTTGGCCATCACGGCTGTGCGCACCGTCTACCTCCTGCGTGACCCAGAGATTGCGAAACGCGTCCCGCCGCACGTCAAGTCCACCGTCGCCCGCCTCTTCTGGACCGGAGCGGCGACGTTCGCATTTGGCTTCTTCATATGGAACCTCGACAACGTATTCTGCGATACGATCACCGGGTGGAAGCATACTGTTGGCTGGCCTGCGGCGTTTGTTCTCGAAGGTGCGCGCGGCTTTACTCTCGCTTGAGTCCTGACTGATAGATACTCCGGGCACAGGCCACTCCTGGTGGCACATCCTAACGGTTAGTGGCGTCTCGCCCATATCTCCTGCGCCCCGCTAATGCGAGTACGCACACAGGCTACTGGCACATACTTGATGCTCGTCGGAAACACATGTGAGCTGCTCCGCGTTCTATCGACCCATCTGACGGCTCATCGAGATTGAATCCCGTTATTGCCAGATATGTAGGTCTCGGCGGACAAGGGGGCAGCTCATCGATACTCATTGATACGCTCTCTTTTCCTTGGTGCGTCATTGGTTCTCCATGGACTGACACGCACGTTCTGCAGGACGCTGTGCATCAAGGACGATCACCGCAACTTCAAGATACAATCAATACTCGGTGTTCCAAGCCTCAAGCGCATCGACGGTGCGCAAGTGAAGACACAATGAGTCACCCAGTGAACGTTTGCGAGCGTGTTCTGAACAATGTTTCCTTACCACTTCGTTCCTGCGCGTTTAAACAGTCAGTCTTAGAAATTCCAAGAACATCACGCACGTCACGACTTTATGAACCCCTGCATGTTCTGCCCTGTAGTCGTCTGCTCATTGTTAAGCATGTTGTTGTCAATAAGTGCTCTGTAGCACTACATCCAATGTACCAGCCTCCACATCATCCGAGTTCACCATCTCGAACAATAACTTCATGCAGAATTGACCGCATAGGATGTTCTTTACCTTGCAACATCACGTCGCCTGTTCGTGTCAATTCTGATGACTCTATGACAATCGCTGTAGATACTTGTACAAACCCCTAATTCTGAGTACAATATCGTCCGCGCCGAGCGACACTGCGTCGTTGTCAAATTCATACTGTCTACCATTGGAACGCTCAAACGTTCACCCTCCACCTCCCAGTTTCTGCGCACGCGCCGCCATCTGCAAATGTCGTATCAACCGACCAACGCCGAAGCACGAATCCTCGAAGACGAAAAAAACTCACTACAGCAGCCAGGTCCAGTTGTCCAGCCGGGGCCGTAGGCTTCGCCACACCTCCGGCCTTCGGCTTCGGGGCAGCCGCAGGCGGCCTCGACGCCGACGGGACCGGTGGTTTCCCGCCCACCTTCGGCGGTGCCGGAGCACCAGGCTTCGCGGCCAACGGGGGCGGCCCCGGCTTCGGCTTCGGCGCGGGCGGCGGGGCCTTGGACACGAGTGAGCTGGTGGGGCGCGAGCTCGTCGGCGTCGTGTCGTTCGAAGAGCCGTTCATACCTGTCGACGCCGTCTTCTTCCAGGGCGCCGCGGACCCGTTCGCGGGCATCATCCCCGGGAAGACCGCGACGGGCTTCGCGGAGGGGTCGGCTGTGATCGGCTTCGCGAAGGTCCTCAGCGCGGCGGGTGCTGCTGATGCTGCCGGTGCCGCAGGGGTTACTGGAGGAGGGCGACGGCCTGCAGGAGGTGGCGGGGGAGCAGGCGCAGCCTTCGGCTTTGGCGGGACAAGTTCGAGATAGTTACTCGGTGCCCAGCCCTCGACGCCGTCCCTCTTCACTAGCCACCAGCCGTTATCGTCCTTCTCTACGAGCTCGTAGAGTTCGTCTTTCTTGAGCGACATTTCGCCCTCTTGCCCCTCGAACGCGAACTTGGCCCGGTACATGTCTACGTCGGGTTCGGGCGGTGGTGGTGGTGCGGCATGCCGAACCGGAGGCGGCGGAGGCGCAGCGGGTGCGCTGGATGCGGCGTACGGGGTGCTCGGTTTCACTGCTGCTGCCGGGGTGGACTTACCGGGTAATGGCTGTGCTGCAGGCCTCGGTCGTGACGCTGCCGGTTTCTGTAAGGGCAAAAGCATCTTAGCCTTGGGTATCTCGGGAAACAAACAATCTGCCTTACGTCTGACGGACCACCTTTCCGTAAGAGCTTGCCCTGAGTAATGGGTCTAACGGTGCCAGCCTTACGCTTAGCCGGAGGCCGAGAAAGGCTTCCTGGCGGTTCACCCGAAGGTACGTGCACTGTATGGCTTTTGTACACATCGTCTCTTGGAACAGTCTCGTCCTTGATGAACTTGACTTGTGCCTTCTTCTCTTTCTTCTTGTTATACTCAATGCTGATAGGCAGTGAGAGAGCGGATTATGGACGAAGGTTTGGACCTACACTGGTACGACGGTGATGTTGATACTCCCTGAGGTCAATTGCAACATATGTGTGCACAACTCGGTCTTGAAGACACAACTGATGAGTGGATCGCCCTCCTCGGTAGGACCAAGATTTAGAGCCTAGGTCCGCAGGTGAGCGATGTCATGTGCAAGATACAGCCGAGCGGACTTGCCAGCCAGTCGTCCCGGAGGGTTGACATCGAGACGCTCTTAATGGTCACTAAAGGGATCTTACGTTCAAGGTGGTAGTGAACTTGGCCCTCCCTTGCTGTAGCGATTACGATGTGTACGGCTTTCTGCGTCTGCGGAATGAAAAGTTGTGAAGGTTTCTCGCCCAAGGTCACTTGATCGCATGACATACCAGCAGGAGGAAACGAGGACTGGGTTTACTTGAGCGGCCAGTCTTAGAAACCAGGATCTCGCATCTTGAGCTGAACGTCACCTTCTCGTCTACGGAGCCGTTAGTAAAGACGGTACACGACGGAATAACCCATGCAGACATACTTCCGATCCCGCAAGCGGAAGCCAACTCCTCGCCGAGCGGATCCTTCTCATTGACGTACAGGTAATCGCCCATGAACCGCCGATAACTGAGAAGACTGAAACGCCTGCGCTCCTTCCGGCTTGCGAGGATCTGGTGGCCGTAGTCTCGAATCCTTGCATATTCGATCGCCTCCTTGTTGTTCTTCCAGAAGCGCTGGATGCGGCGCGCACATTCGTGCTTGTACCGCATATAATTCCGCCATGCCCTCTGGATACGGCCGGCCATGTTGTGCCAATAACGGTCACGCATAGTTTCCAGAGCGAAGAGCTATTTTCATAACACAACTGAGTTCTGGGAAGCGTAGAAAGTGAACGCAACCCACCGTCTCCGGGTTCTTGATGAACGCCTTCGTCACACCCATCTGCCATTCTTCCTTCGCGATACCAGTGTCGGTAAGGATGCGCTCGCATCCAGACCGAGCATCCCCCTGCCAGGTATACTCTCCTGCATACGATGTGGCAGGAGAGAGCAAATAGAACCGCTCCACCATTTTCTCGAAAGTGTTCCGGTACGCGAACCCTGCTCTGCGCACGCGGATGTTCTCCTGCAGACCAAGGTACTTCACCTGGTGCAGCACTGCCTTCGAGTCAAACTCTGTCGCACTGCGGTTCTGGTTCGGCTTGATCGTACGGATGTACGAAGGCCGGGCACGCATGAGGTTGTCGACGAGAGCACCAGCGGACGCCTTAACAGTATTAGCTGTCATGCTCTAGTTCTTGGACGAAACATAGCTCACTTTGATCCTGTCCCCTGCAGTGGGAGGTCTCTTCTTGCTGTTTGGGTCCGGTCGGTCTGGGAAGATGCCCTGCAGGAACTGGTTGCTACTACTACCGATCAAGTCGAGCAAGTCCTTGACAAGCACATCCTTGTTCTTGTCTGTCATGCCCGAGACATTGTACATCACGTCCCCGGCATAGTGCTTCACGAGGAACTGCGCGCCGCGAGCTTCGAAGTGCGGGTTGTTGGCGAGGGAGGCTGTTCGCTGGATGAAGCTGTTGTCGGCTGCGGTGGGGTCTGCGTGCGCGGTGGCACACGCGTCGTTCAGGGCGGCGAAGATACCTGGGGGACGCTTCTCTTCGATGAGGTCGCACACGATCTTGTTGTTGAAGTACTTGATCGGCGTCCACTTGATCTGCTCGCGGACATACTCTTCTTGTTCCGTCTTGAGCGTCAGTTCGATGAAGATCTGCTGCAGCTTCTCGTTGACGTAGTTGATGCATAGCTGTTCGAACGAGTTGTCCTGCAGACGGCTCGCGTCGGAAGCTGGTCCACATCCCCCAGAGAAGATCGCATACCTCGAAGATCTCAAAGCCGAATATATCCTACGCAAAGTATCTCAGCGACGTATATCCAAGATACGGGACCGAGCGGCGCACCAAAATGCCGATCAGTTGTGCGGTAGCAGAACGTGGCTTCATCGAGGCATTGATTCTAGACACGATCCATTCGAAGAGATTGTTGTAGATAGCCTTCGCCAGTGCATCTCTCCCAGCAATAGCCTGAGCAGGGTTTAGGGGGACATCATAGACGGATCCCCTCCTTCCACCCCTCTGCGTCTCCATGACTCTGATGGTCATGTCTTTCTGTACTAGCGCAGCGTCGACCTCAAGGAGATACGCAACGAAGTCAGTCACGCCCGTGTCAGAGATTGCTGAGTTCCCATCATCGTTCTCGACGAACTGGACATTGCCAAGCCAAAGGATGGCCGCGAGCATGCGGAAGATCTCCGACTGCTCATAGTCGCTGAGGCCGATGACTTGCATAGCTTTCTGCGAGAAGTTTAGTGAAGAAAGGGGAGCACACAGAAGCCGCTCACGATTGTCTCGCTGAAATCTGCGACATCATCGATGCCCTGAACTTCCAGGCAGTTGCTCAAGCTTGTGTATGCGTACGCTTCAGGGCCTTGCAAGCCGTATGCCTCTGACCTAGGCTCAATAGCCTGCGTCTATCTAGGGAGTACAATCACACTCACCTCGTTGCTGGGCTGATGCGCCCTTCGTGAATTGATAGAAGATGTGGAAGTTCCGCTCATTCTCCACCTGACCTACCACACGACCCTTCTCAAGTAAGTAGTTGGTGATCTGTGCGCCTATTGGCTCTCCGTGGTCGTTGAACATAATTTCGAGGTATTTGCCCTATGTGACATTGAGAGCAACGAATGACCGGTCAAGAACTCACGTACATGACGACTGGAGTTGTTGTTTCTCAACGTCTTTGCGCATCCGAAACTCTCCAAAAGTGGATTGGTAGCCAGCACCATGTCCTTGATCTCCTGGATACTGCTGTCACGTCCACCAGAGACAGCAGCGATGTATTGCATGATACGCTTCGCCGCCTCCGTCTTGCCTGCACCGGACTCGCCTGAGATGATCACACATTGATTCTCGTGGTACGCGTTCATGTTATAGTATGCCGTCTCAGCGATACTGAACACATGCGGAGGCACCTCGAGCCGGTTCTTGCCCTTGTATCTCTGAAGTACCTCGTCGGTGTAGATGCCGAGATCTGGTAGGCTACTTCAATTGTACACCCAGCACCGACGATGATACCACGCACCTCTGAACGGATTCACAGAGATCAGCACGGAGCCAATATAGGTGTATATCTCGCCGTTTATCCACCGCTTCTCTAGGTTCTCATTGATCGCCTCGTTGGTGATTGTGGTCAACAGGGTCATATCGGATACGCCGACTTGTTTCTTCTTAAAACCCTCTTTCCAGTCCGCCTATGAGTCTGTCAAGCAACCCCCATGTAATGTGCAATCATAGTGTTGGGTCGTACCTTGGCCACCTTGGCGGGACCGCCACCCTTCTTGGGCGTTGCAGCAACCTTCTTCCCTGCCTTCTTCGACGGTGCCTGCGCGAAAGTAGGATGAAGATAGAGCAACACGTATCTGTCCAGTTGACTGACCATGGCGCGATGAGGTTAGTCCTCTCCAGTTGAGATGTGTCGCCCAACGCCCAGTGCGATGGAACGCGGACAAGGTGTGGCTGCAATTGGGCAGCAGGTAGGACGGAGCGTATACGTACGTACGCACTGTATTTAGCGCGTGCAACGAGGCCTACTCCCCGCTCGAGTCGTATGGGAGATGAAGCGATAGAAAGAGCGAAGGCCGTCGTCGTTATGTAGATGAGCAACGCGACCCGGGGCTCGGTGGGCGTCACGACTCACGATCGTACGGGCGCCTGGGCACTGCGGCCTGCCGCGGATAGCACTGGATGAGTACTAGTACTAGTAGCAGCGGTCCTGCCGCCTGCGGACGCAGCCTCCCTCAAGTCAACTGCAGACTCATTGAAATATCGAGTAACGCCCTTGCGTTGTGATGCAAACTCATGCGCAGAGTCATCCGTGATACACTGCATGCCGTGCAGTAGTGTTCGTACTACATACAGCATCATCCCAATCTAGTCATGCTCAGGCTCGAGCTGCTACAATGTTACCTGGATGCAAATGACTGCGAAATCTATGACGCGACAGCAATCCACAAACATAGGTGAGTAGTCACAGCGTATACTCTATGCCAAGCTGCCACCGCTCAGGCTCTGCCCAGAAAGCCAACTTCGCGCCAGTGTTGTACCCATTTCTCGACAAGGTCCTGCGATATCGGTGGCGAATTGGCAAGACTGAGAGCAATGCTGCACGTCGTATCGACGCGGAATTGCATTGGAATGCTCTCAGTTGGCTTCCCGAAGCGAGTCCGGTAGTATGGCTGCAAAGTTGTCAGTACTCGGGACGGTAAACACGCAGACTACTCACGAGAAGCTTAATGGCCGGGTTGCGCTCGCCATCGGGATCCGACCTCGCCAGACGATCCAACCACTCAGACCGACTAACCACATCGAATGTCATACCCGCCCTCTTGAGACCTGCGATAATGGCATCCCATCCACCGCTCATATTCGGGTTTACGATGTGGTAGACCGCGGCCTTCGGCGGCACAGAATGGGTAGCAATTTCAGCGATGGCACGTCCTGCGATGTTAACAGGCAACCATTGTGGGTTCTAGAGGAAGAAACATCATAGGTGAACTTATGCGCCTCTACGGGAGCACTTTCACTGACCTGCTGGAAAGTAGGCAGCGCCCCTGTCGTTTCCGTCGCCTTGAACATCAAAGGCCAGGACTCAGTCTCATTCCAGACGCCGCTATAGACATCATAGTTGGCAAAAGTCCGGTGGATGGTGTGTCATAGCGCACCTCTCAGTATCTCCAACAAGCTGACCGATGCGTAAGATGCCTACATGCACTGGTGTTGCTCGCGCAGCCCTTTCGGCCAGCTTCTCGATTACCCATTTACTACGGCCGTAGCCCGTCGGGAGAGCAGTCGCCGCTGATGCCGGGAAATCCTCGTTGCAAACAGGATCCGAGCTCCCAGTCACAGCGGCAATAGACGAGCTGAAATAGAAAGACGGCAGTTGTGGTTTTGGCGACCGCAGGCACAGGTTCATGAGGTTCAGAGCACCGCCGACATGTGCGTCGTAGGAGTCTAGATTCATGTTGAAGTTGACAGGCCATGCATTCTGCGCGTACACTGACGTAAGTCACTGCGTCCATATGCGAAAAGGAGCACGAACGTGAATCACGGCAGTCGTTCTGGACAATATGCCCTCGTATTCCGCTGACGAGAGCCCCAAGCGGTCTTCATTGACATCCGCTGCGTACGATTCGATCCTCTTCCATTGCTCTTCCGAAAGCCGGAGCTGACGCAACTTCAAAGAATCCTGCAGGCGGGTACCAGAATCTTCGTTGGACTTCGCGCGAGATAGGCAGATGACGCGGTCTACGGTTGGCGAGGAAACCAGCTGGTACAGAATGTGGGCACCAAGCGATCCCGTAGCCCCGGTGAGAACCTAGTAGGTATCAGTATACGCGCGGCGCATGAAACCTCTCGTGGACGCACAATAGTCTGCGAGCCTGGGCTAGATGGAGGCACAATCTGTTCCGAGTCCGTGGCTTCTCTTCGGACAAATTTGGACGCCCACTTGTCGACCATGGCCCACATTGCCGCATGGTTCTCTTCTACCGATTTGGTCTGTCCCGCCCCTGAACGAAGCGCAGTAATGTATGCAGCCAACCTGTGTGGGACGGAAGCATAAGCTGACATAGTCTGTGGATCGCAGAAAATATCACCGACTTCTCCACCGACGGATTCTCGTAGACAACTGCAAGACCCACAATTAAATCCGTCGTCCACTAACTACTCAATGCCGACACTCACCGTTCTGACCTAGTGTTGGGCCATTCAACTCGAGCTCCTTTTGGCAGACGTTCCGTATCCGAGTGGCCTGCAATGAGTCTACGCCAAACGCAAACAGATCCGACGTCTTTGTGAGCTTCGCAGCCTTCGTCGCCCCCAGGGTGTGGGTTATCGCGTTGAAGATGAAGTCCTCCAACTCTGGCTGCGACAAATCTAGCTTGTCGGCGCTCGTTCCGTTCTCGAAACGATCGTACACGGCATCTAACCTACATGAGCGGGTAGCCGAAGAACCGAAGGGAGTTTGGCCCACCTATGATACTCTTGAACTTGGCGTAGCATGCTGGTCTTAGGAAGGATAACTTGGTAGCCTGGGGAATTTGGGTGCCATACCTAGGTCAAGGAGGATCAACATTCCTCTGATGGGTAAGGGATAGACAGCGCCCACTCAAGGATTTCTACCATCTCTGGTAGGATCCTGGAATGCGTCGGGGCTTGAGTGTTCGCGTCTTCAACAACTGGCCACACTTTCTCCATATAGGCATTCCTGTCCTTGTAGAGGTCTTTGGCCTGCTCCGAGGGCAACAGAAGACAGCCAATCTGTGGTTGGCCTGCGCCGAAGACGATACACTGCTCGACATATGGGCTGTTGCCTTGAATGGCGAGCTCGATGGGGACTGTAAAGTCGCGTCAACCTCTGATGGTAAGGGACGACTATGAAAAAGAACACCGACCTGGATTTGTCTTTTCTCCGAGTACCTGGACGAGTGTGTCGTCTAGTCGTCCAATGTACTTGTACCAGTTGGATCTCTGCGGGTGCCGAGCGAACAGGTCCTTCGTAGCGTAAGAGCCGTCAGGCCGGTTCGACTGATTCTTTGCTGGCCAACCATCCTTCACGACTGACTCGTACGTTCCAGAGCCGCGGTCCTCCATTACGAGGTAGTCCGCGATTCGACCCTCCATCCGCAACCAGTTCCATGCTTTATCGGCTGCAAAATCTCGCTCGGATGAGAGCAAGGACCCGGTCTTCAAGTCTTTTGAGTATCAGGCAGTGTCGAGAAAATGCGGCAGACGTACTTCTGTTGTACCATAGATCGCCTTGATGTTCACGCCTGCTGCAGTCAGACGGTCGCCGAGGTCATCCTGGTTGCATTTCAGTCTGTGATGCATACCTCGAAGCTTAAGACGCACGGGAACAGCAGCTCCAGCAAAGGTTATGCTCTCAAAGTTGGCCAGGGCTCTGACCCCTTCCTCGGTTTCACCTAACAGCTATTATTGCTTTCAGAACACGGTTGTTCACAGACAGTAGGAGTGCTAACCTTGATAACGTAGGGCACGGCAAAGCACAGAGGGCATGGCACAGGGATAGCGTTGATGACCTTACAGATGTTTGTCGAAGTCAAAGGGAGGTGTGCTGGGAATAGGACGAACGGGACACCGGCATAGTAGCAACGGAAACTGAGCGCTCAGATTGAGTGTCGTGTGCATGTTCTGTGGGCGACGATGAACACATACACACTATAATGACCGAAGCCATGGAAGACTGGGAGGGCACTGAATCCAGCCTTATTCACGAAGCCAGCAATGTTGGCGATCATCGAGAAATGTGATATGTATACAGGCTTAGGGAACCCGGTCTGTAGGTGAAGTACGGTTAACAATGTCGTGACATCAATAACGCTCGCCGCAGACTCACAGATCCTGACGAATGTAGAATAACGCACATCCTATCTCTTTCGTCTTGCGGACTGAGAACAGCTGTGAACGGGTCAATCTTGACATCGTCAACACCTCCCGGTCCCCAGATAGGATAGCGTTTGTCCGGGACTATCTCTATTTCAATATCTTGCTCGGCTAGTATGTTCTGTGCTTCGTGGGCTTCAGAGACGAACTTTGAACCGTATATCAGATGCGACGAGTTAGTAATCTTGCATAAATGAGCAATAGCCGGAACTGAGTTGTTGACGGAAATCAGGAGAGATGTAAGCCCCAGCTTAGCCAGCGCGATCTCCAGAAGCGACTCGTCAACAGCCGTGGACGTTAGGATAGCTATAACTTGCTGCGGCGGAATGCCATCCTTCCCAGGAGGTGTTAACCCAAGGCCTGCATAGTGAGCGCACAGTCGGTCAACTGCCCGTTGGACCTGCGAATACCTAGCATACGCAGGAAAGAATAAGATGGTAAGACTTTTCCTGTTTGGTAGTGCGCCCGGGTACATACGTGAGTGGCTTGAGCAGCGGTCCCGGTTCGTCGATACCTGTGTAAATGGCAACATCGTTCGGCTTGTCCCCTGTGATGATATGATTGTCTGTTCTTGTGAGCAGGCGTGAAAGCACTTACGAGCTCGGATAGCAACGAGGTCCGTCAAAGAGGAGGCGATGTATGTTGGGGCAGGCATTGTATACTTGGGGTGGTATTCCACGCTCCAAGCGTATTGAAAAGCTTAGGATGTGATCTATATGTAGGTTCGATAGCTGACAAGGGCCTGGAGTATCAGTGAGCGAAGCCCAGCACGTAGGTCATAAGAACAATCACGAGACGCCGCGATTCGGCCGCATTGCGGAACGCAGCCACGACGGAGTCCATGTCCTCCGTATCGTAGCTGAGGCGGCACGTTAGTGCCGACTCGGAGCATTACAGTAAGCTAACGTTCGGTACACAGATGTACAGCGGCTTCGTCACAGGGAGGCGAACTTCAGCTGACGAGGCCCGTCGGCCCGGGATTGCGACGCGTACAGTATGGTCATATCTCAATCGCTGAGTTACAATATTCCTAGTCTGACTCAGGTACACTGTGAGAAGCTGCTATAAAATACATCATGTAGATTAGAGACACGTTACAGGAAGTGGCACATCTTGGTGTCCGATGTCCAGTATTCGTCCGTGACCAACGCGCTGCTCTTTAAAGGCAGGCCTGTTCTAGCACTTCTGGAAGACCGAGACCTGCAAGCTCCACGAGACAATAGCGACTCTGCAATAAATGCGACGTGAGGCTCGACACATCTTTGTTTCGATGGGGTTCGCGTACCTCCTGAGCGTCGTGTCATTCTCCACGCTGCTTGTCGCCCGTGTCCTTACGACAGCGGTCCCGCGTCAGAAGTCATCTGGTCAAGCCGTAATTTGAACGCCGCTCTCCAACAGCCACTTCAACACCTCCGCAGCGGGTCGTAGTGCAGGCCCTTCTGAATTCGTCGATGAAGCTTGAACGACACCGACCAGGGCCCGTACGATCCCAGCCCGTTCCGCCTCCGTCGCCAATTCGGTGCGCGTGATCGAGTCTTTAACTGACAGAAAGATATTCCGAATGCAAACCACTCCACGATGTGCCAAGCCAGCATCCGCCCTCTGCTCCGCATCCTCGTCATCAGCCCCCTCTCCCGTAGTAGAGATGGAAGGGTCCACGAGGTTCCCGAGAACGGGCAATACCCTCTTGCGCTCGCGCTGGAGCTCCAGCAAGCTCTGACACGCATCCGGGGAAGTCGTCAAAGTAGCGACCGCGCCTGAGGCAGCCAGCCGCGTCTGCAGGTCGTCCACGTCGCAGAGCGCGATGAGCACCTGCAATTTCGACTTGGACGTCGGCGTCTTCTGGCCGCCGAACTTGTTGTACACGTCCTCACAGCCACCGACGAGGTTGCATACGAGCTCCGTCGCTGCGCGTCGGACGAGCACATGGTCCTCGAGCACGAGCAACTCGACCTTATTGAGCAGTCCCTCTGCGCGGGAGATCCTCTCGGCGACCTCGCCCCCTTGGGACGCCAGATTCGTCAGCGCCATGAGCGCCTCGAAGCGCTGCAGCAGGTTCGAGGTCGGGTGGACGAGCATCAGTGCCAGTGGGCGGATGGCGTCGAAGAGTGCGCCCTCATTGGGACCGAATACCTGTACTGGGGCAGACGTGATGGCCAGCTTAGCCAAGGCTTGTATTGGCTCGATATCTCGTGGCTCTAAGTGGGGTGCTTCGGACGAGCGTGCCGTAGGCTTCTGGGTGGGGAGGATACTCTGGATGATGAGCATGAGGGCTTTGGATCCCCCGGCTTGTAGAATCATTCCCCGATTCTCCTTGTCTTCTGCGATGTGCAGAAATGCCCTCCCAGCAGTGAGCCTAACAGCGGGACTGTCCGCGGCTCGTACGGCAGCCGCCAAGGCATCGAGGGCGCCAGCCTGAACGAGCTTTCGGGCCCGCACTTTGACGTGGGCGTCGTCATCCAGAGGATCGCTCTCCTCCGTAGCTGCGGCGCCGTCCGAAGGCGCATTCGCCATGCGTCGCAACTTCGCAATTTGGGCTTGTTCATCGGTCAAGCGTGGGCGGTAAGAACACAAATTGAATATGATGACAACCACGCCATAGAGCGGCGATTGGGCGATGTCTTCTGGAGACTGGCTACTAGGGATGCCACTTTTGCGACGAGGGATGATGGAAAACAACCTCGATAGGACTGGTGTATCGTTAGCCATTGACTCCTTGATCGTAGGGTTTGTGCTCATATATGCGAGTCCCTCGACGGCATCCGCAAGCGATGAGGATTGACCATTCAGAACCAGACCTTTCATCAACTTCGCTAGCTCATTGTCCGCGGCAGAAGCATCACGTTTCTCGCCGCCATCGGCTCCAGCCATGTCTGTTCCTACGCCTCGAGAAAGCTTGATCAGCGCGATCGCGGCTGCAGCTTTCAATGCGTCATCTCCAGTCTGCTGCGATTTTCTTGAGAGCCATTCGACATGTTCTTCGGATATGAGAGCGCGGCACGACTTGTGTCCGCTAGCATTGGCGAATAAGGCCGCGACTGCCCTCGAGAGGTCTGACGAGTCGGGGAATAGATCGAGTGCATCCGTTACGGACTCGAGCACACCACCCTCCCCAAAAATAGCAGATGCAGATTGCCAGTCAACCTCAAAAAGAGCAGTAAGGAAAGACATGCCTGCAAGTACGTCTGTCTCGATGGTGTCGGATAATCGCGAGACAACAGAAGGCCCAAATGCCTTGCGAATAGCCTCCACCCCTGGATCGTCGCCGTCTTGCTTTGCGCCGATGGGTTTCGAGTCTTTTCTGAGCTTGGTGCATATTGATGACAGGGCGATGTAAGCTTTCGGCCGGAGAGATGCTGGTTGAGAGGGAAGGAAAGAGTCGACCAAGCATGCTACCTCGTCCGGCAGCAGCGCCGTCCATGCTCTTCCCTCGCGTTTCTTGAGCAGCGCGTCCAGTCCTTTCTCGAGACCCTCTGTCATACTAAGTGTTCAATCGTCGACTATAATCCGAGTAATTTGAGACCGGGATAAGGTCGCGGAACATTACAGGCGACGTGAGCCTGAACGTGTCTGGGAAAGGACGCAGGCATCACGTGCATTCAGATCAAGAGATCGCTGCCCGATCCAAGTTCTTGCTACCACCTCTCCTCACTGGTGGTTTCGCAAAATATTCGCAGACCATGGACATGGGGGAAGGTTCCTCGAAGACTGCTCAGAATACACGCGCAGATACTATACAGGCTGGCAACACATTACTGCTGAGGCTACCCAGCGGGGACATCAAGACATGGAAGCTGGAGAAAGACTCGTGCGACACTCATTCGTTCTGTGTTACCATTTCATTGAGATAGAGTACAGCGCCGCCAATCTTGGAAAGTTCGGATCGTTTCATGCCAATGAACTAGTAGGGCAACAGTTTGGATTGACGTACGAGATCGCCGACAAGAAGCTCAAGGTCGTGTCGTCGCGCACATTGCAAGAAGTGGGTATGTCTTCTCCGACAGGACTTTTATACCAGTCTGACCTGGCCAAACAGAGGATACTGAGGCTACAAATGAGCTCATCAACGACGGACAATTCGTTCAACCGTTGACCGCAGAGGAGATCGAAACATTGAAGAAGTCTGGCGTGCATGCATCTGTGCGTTCCCTAGCGTCGGATTGGTAGCGCGCTAATGGTTTCCACCAGGAAATTATCAAAAAGCAAATAGCGCAACATGCGAACTACGGATTGAAGACGGAATACAGCAAAGAGAAGTACAAAAAGCGCAAGGAAGCTAAGTGGGTACAAAAGTTCTACTGTCGCTTCGGCTAATTGATATTTTCCTCAGATTCTCTAAATCCTTCACCGTCATTGACCCAACCGTTTTTAATGTCTGTGATTATTGGTTCAACAAAGATCAAAACCGAGTCCGTGACGTCCGGCCGGATGCATTAGGTCAAATGCTGAATATAGCCAATATCACGCATGGCGGAAGGTATTTGGCAGTTGACGATGCCTCTGGGATTGTCGTTGCCGGTATATTGGAGAGGCTCGGTGGTGCGTCGTCTTGCTCTCAATTTGGGTACAGTGAGTCAAATGTGACCCTATTGACAGGGAAGGGCAGACTGATAACAATATGTGACGTCGATTCACCACCGGCATACCCTGCTATGGTACATATGAATTTCACGAGAGAGGTTACTCAGGTACTATCGTCCTTGAACTGGGCTACAGTAGATGAAGAGTACACGCCTAGTGAGTGTCCATGAAGCCACACTACTAGGACGACGGTCACTGACGTCCCGAAGTTGTGCCACCATCCGAGCCTCCGAGCAAAGCAAAGTCAGATGCTCAAAAGACAAGATTGAATAAACGGAAGGCCGTCAACGACACACTAAACCGAACCAGAGAAGAGCTTTTTGCCGGTGAATTCGATGGGTACGCAGTCTCGTACTCGATTAGCAGCTCCGCCGCTGAAGACGGGCACACTGTAGGCTCGTCGTCGCCAGCGAATACGACCCATCTTCGATACTTGAGAAGCTGTCACCCTACTTGGCAGGTTCTGCAAACATTGTCGTCCATAGTCCATATGTACAAGTCAGTTTCTCGACCAACAGCGCATTTCGCTGTCTGATTTCCCCCAGATTGTCACTGACCTGCAAAACCAATTACGAGACCTTCCTCAATACCTAGGCCCAGCAGTCACGGAGATGTGGTTGCGGAGGTACCAAGTCCTACCTGGAAGAACGCATCCGTTGATGAATATGTCCGGTTCAGGTGGCTTCATCCTCCACACAATTAAAATGTACAATACTTGGCTTCAGTTTGGCGTCCATACTCACTCGCGTCTTGGCCCAGATACGACGACCCGACGGCTCAGTCCGTAGTGGTGCATCGACAAAAAGCGAAGAAGGTAAAGCCAGAAGTGGATGCTGCAGGAAGCTCGAGACATGACTCCGTCATGAGCGAAGCTTGGGGGAACGGTGAAACCTCCGGGACAACAAGTAATGGCTCGGCACGGCCTGATTCGCTTACGGCCGATGACACTGCACGGACGTCATAGCGCAATAATGGTCATTAATGGTATCGATACTTTACGGTTTGAGCGGTATCTTCATGAAATATCATGGTCGTAAAAGCAATCCCGAAAGTCCAGAGGTGTGTTGCGGAATCATGATGGTGTGTCAGTGAAGAGAGCAGCGAAAACCTGTCGAGTGACCATCAGCACCCAACATTTATGACTCACATTTGCATAGATACCTCGTCGACGATAGTGTAAAGCAGGTGCTGGTTCAGGCGTCGATTCTGTAGCACGGCAAATATCCGTCTTGCCCCACGACGGGCATTAGACCGGCCGATCATGTTCGCGACAAGGTCTGTGAGACTTGTCACGGGCAGCTATTTGTGACATGGTAATACACTTACCTGGCATCAAGGCGGAGAGCTTGCGGTTCGCCTCGTCTCTTGTGCGGACTTTCTCTTCGGCTGTCCGGGGCACAGAGGGCGGCTTCAGTTGCCCACCTGGCCAAAGTCCGTCCTTGAACTTGCTGATGTAGTCGACCAAATGTGGCTCGTCCAGATACGCTTTGAGAGTCTCGCGTATTTTGCTGCTTAGCGTTCAGTACCTCCTTGCACTGCAATGAATAGGTATCGCTGCGCTTACCGCTCAATCGTATCCCCAAAAACCTGTTGTAGGATAATGACGATAGCTTGCCTTCGCAGCCAGTTGTTCTTCTTGTCGAGCTCAAAGACAGCGAGGAGCAAATCACATATCGGGGAAGAGAACGTTGAATTGCTCGTTTCGCCTTGCATAGGCTTCAAGTCGTCTGAGAGCTGCAGCAGCGCATCGTCCGAACCGGCCTTCCCCGATGCTTTTAATGCCTGTGCCACAAGGTCCTCGTCATGTATACCACTGCCCACGATACCGGCGAACTCGGCCGCTTGAGTGGTGAGTCGTTGGATGATGACGTCCAGCATTGAAGGGCCAAAGAACATGTCGTCTATGCTATCTGCGACGGACTTATACACCGAACGGACAAGGCCCTTGCCCGTTGCGGGAGCTGCTGCCTTGGTGTTCGTCTCGACTGGCATAGAAGCGATGAAGGGAGAATCGCGCGACAAGAAGTTCCGGAGCTCGTCGCTTTCGCATACGGCAGGTAGGGCTATCAAGCTCTGTGTTGTTTCTCAGCACAATCGGAATCTATGGCAAGCACAGAATGGCGCACCTGCAAGTATTTTTCGAGAGCCACGCGTCGACTATCAACGAAGCTTGCTGCGAGGGACGTTACAAGCCGCTTGCCTGGGAAGTCAAGGTTCCTGACAAGCGCATACCGTTCCCTGAGCTTATTATGCATATTGAAGAACTCGTTATAGCGACGCGCAACGACCCAGCCAGACGTGAAGCTCCCATCGGGTGCAAGTTGCTGCACCTCGATCAGGTAGCGTACCACAGACTTGCCCTCCTCTTCACCGACGGTCGAGTTCACGATAGCCACCTTCGTGCGATCCGATATAAGGCGGTTTGCAGATTCCTGTTGTTCGTACTGAGTTTTCTGGAAATCCAGTTCGCGAAGCTCCCTTGTGAGAGAAGATTTCGACTTGTGCAGGAGCCTGAGCTCCTGAGCGTCGCCTGTCAACTCCGCCTTTTTGATGAGGGTATCCAGCATGGAGTCCTGTGACTGCAGCGTCTCGATCTTGCTAGTCAAGCGCGCGATCTCGTGCGAGAGCTGCAGGTCGCCGGGACCAGCAAGCTGGAAGGAGCCATGTCCCTCATCGGCGTCGTCTTCTGCACGATCCTCCTCGTCCACTTCGTCATCGAACAGAACACGCCTTCTCTCACGAATGATACTGTCACTCAGCGCGCCCGGCAGGCCATCCGCGGATTTCTGCTCTGGCAGATTGTCCCTCTTGTCAAGAGCGATGATATCGGTGAGGGCAGCCTGTATAGCTTCCATACGCCTTGACTGCTCCGTGATCTGCTGGACTTCAGGGTCAGCAGGGTCGTCGAAGAGGGGAGCTCGGTTCATGGAAGTGGATGGCGAGTCCGGCGCCGGTGACATGAGCAATTCTAGGTTTGAAACGGGGGCTACAGGACGCGGCAGAGCGGTCAATGGGGGCGCCCCAGGTGGAGTAACTGGCGACGACACGGCGACAGCCGTCGGTTTCTGTCCCAGAGGTATCCTCAGTAGCGGCGACGAGTTAGAACGAGGAAGCGGGGCCCTCAGGCTTTGGTCGGATGACGCAGATGACCGCTGAGATACCCCTGACGACGTGCGCAACATCGTCGATGACTCGACACTTGAGCTGTGGGCATCTCTGCGACCCTGCAGGTCTATGTCCCCTACGACGCGGAACCAAAGCTCTGAGCGCTGAAACTCTTCGAAGTCCTGTTCCATCTCGCGCTCGACCTGCCGTTGAGCCAGCATGACGCTCTTGCGCACTCGGCTCTCCTCCGCAGATGTCGGGGGCCCCTCGGAAAGCCCGAATGAACGTATGGCTTGGACGTGCTTCTGCGAAATGGCTCCTAGGACGGGATCCGGTGTAGTGCCGGAGAAGTAGAGCTCGTTCATCATTGAAATGTCCTCTTTCAACGTGGCAGAACGCGAAGGGTCCAACACCGCTTCGTCATCGTCATCGTCGCTCCCAGAATCTACTGACTCAAGGGGATTCTTGAAGCTCTCGACTGTGAGCCAGAATTGCACCAGCAAGGAGCGATGTCGGCGGTCCATGAATTCCATGAAATACGATAGGGAACTCGGGTTGATGAGGATGTCACGTAAGCTGAGACTTGATACAGCTTGGGTTTCTGTGATGGTTGCCGACCGCTATAGAACATGGTAAGTCTCTGCGGGGAAAACTGATCTCAACCGTATTACCGGCTCAGGCTCGCCACCCAGGACAGCAATACGCTTCTCCACGGTACGCTTGGCAGTATATAATCTGTCCAAGAAAGCGACTATATCCTCGGTCTTCTCGCCATTGATCCAGTCGTCTTTCTCATGATTTGCTGCAGCAGAGGCCCAAACATGAGACACATCACCCTCTTCAAAAAACGGCATTACGGCCACGTACCGAGTAGCGTCCTGTTCCGTCGTATTTCGCTCGTGATATCATTCTTCAATCGCCTCGCATCGAGAAGAGACGAGCAACGGTGAATGCTCCGAAGAAATGACTCAAACTGTCGTGGATCTGTACGGATCGTAATCGTCTCCGTTCTAGGGACCTTAAGCTCCGGCACACGAGCATTGGGACGAGGCAGCTGAGCCTCTAGAATATTGCGCACTTTCGACACGAGCCTCCTGCAGCGCGACGGAACATGAACGTGGTACTGGTTCATTCGAGCATGGGCACATACTGCTGACGTATCGCTGCCCCCGCCTGAGATAGTGAGGACATACACAGGAGACAGACGGGATCATGCTTACCACAGAGTCGATTGAACGATTCCAGAAGTCAGGATCAGCGACCATATCCATGACTGGATAGAGAACAGCACAAGCCACAATCTCCCTGACCACCAGTCGCACCGCCTGACTCTTTGCCTCCTTCTCAGGCAAGACAATGGGAAGAGCCTTGTCGACGAGCTCCCGCAAATGGGTTTCCTCTGTTTGTCTCGTAAACGTAGAAGAGAGATTGTCCACGGCACGATGCAACTTTCCACCACCCCTGCCCGCGTAGCGGCTCGCCAGCAATAGGTCGAGCTCTTCCGACTGTGTCAACCTGCGCTCCAACTCCGCACCCCTCAGAGCGACTTCGGACTGACGGAACTGCTCGATGTGCGCGGTGACCTTGGGTACGATTTGCTTGACAATCAAGGCGGCGAGGTCCAATGTTTCAACGCGCGCCAAGAGTTGTTCAATGGAACTGTGCAGGATTGAGGACACAGCGGTCGGGAAGGATGGAGACAATGAAATATTGCGGTACCAAACGAGGACGAAATCTCTCACAATCATAATGAGTATATCGTTTAGCGCACTCGATATGACTGGAGAGTCGGTACAGAGGGGTGGCAAGGATTGCGGAGCCTTGTGCGACCACTGCGACCGTGTCAGGACGGCCTGCCATGCCGCAGGAGTGGAAAAAGCGAGTGGTTTCGCAGCAAACGATAGCGTATTGGGTGCATGTGGTCTTGACTTGTCCAGTAAGTAGCCAAGGACGACATTGAGCGAAAGGAACACCAAGATCGTCAACACCAGGATGAGTGGGGAGCATAGGACAAGCACAAGCGGTGAAGACGCGATTCGCGCGACCGTAGGCAAGACCACGCCTGCAAGCCCCACGAGCACAGCTGCTTGTCTCCCTGTGAGCATTTTTTCCGCGGAAGCGTGGAGCTCGTCGTCAGTGCTAGAAGTGCAATTTTGACTGCATGGTGGGTTGTCGTAGAAGTGCAACACGCAACGGTCAAGACGCGTGCGGGGGGACGCGCCGACGTCGCGGTCTCGCGAGTGCTATTCCCGCGCATCATGTTCAGACAAGTACCAGTACGCAGTCGTCCGCTCTCGCGTTGATAACGGCCCACCACACTACATAGTTCCCAATTGGCACCGGCGTTGAACAGTCTCAATCGGGTGGTTTACATATTTAATGCCTGGGTCAGGAATACCCTACCGTATCCATGTCACAACTGAGTTTACACGGCTTCTGTTGTAGATCGCCTTCTTGACATGCTGTGATTCCCAGCTGCGGAAGCTCTCCTTTCGTCTTGTCTTGACCTTCCAAAATGTGGCCATTCACACAGAGCTATCCGATTCAGGCCTTAGGAGCACTGAGACCGCAGTATGACTACATAGTTGTGGGTGGTGCGTACATTCGCTTGAATGAGTGGCGAATTTGCTGACTTTCATGCTGCAGGAGGCACAGCCGGCTGTGTCCTTGCACGTAGGCTGAGCGAGGACCAGCCAGAATGCACCGTCTTACTGGTAGAGAGAGGTGATGCCTCCAACAAGTGCGTGCTACTTCCTATGTTGAGAACGATGCGCAGCGACCTGACAACATGTACGTACCTCAGCTTTCTTGACACGACCCCTCTATTGTCCCTACATCATATTTCGGCAGGAAGACGGAGCACAGTCATCCCGAGTGCGACGCACAAGCAGCTCGGTCGGTCCTTCCCCCTCGTATGCGGAGTAGGCTTGGGCGGGACATCACGTATCAATGGCAACCAGTACACGTGTGGTGTCCCCGCCCAGTACAATGCATGGAGCGACGAAGGCCGAAAGGAATGGTCTTACGATGAGCTTAAGCCCTACTTTCTCAAGTCTGAGAGGTGGACTGGGCCAGTACCCCAAGAATACCATGGCCTCAATGGTAAAAGCCCGTTCATGCGCATGTGACATGGTGATATTCATCACATCTCAGGGCCTTTGGAAGTACGGTCCTGGGAGGACTACCACTATGAGTGTTCAAGGAGGCACGCGTTTGCATTCGACCGCAACTTATTGAGATCTTGACGTCTGACCACTCCAGAACGGCAGACGCGGTTAGAAAGATCGGGTTTCGGGACATCCTCGATATGCACTCGCCGTTCGAACCGAGCATAGGGTTCAACAAGATGCAGTACACGATCGACTCGACCGGGCGACGCCATTCGGCTTTTCGTGCTTATCTGCCCGCGGAGGTCGTTAGCGGGCGCTTCAATCTGCACGTTTGCATTAATGTCCTAGCCACCGAAGTGCAATTCTCGCAAGCGAGCGATGGCACCGTCAGCGCTGAAGCTGTGGAACTCGAGAACGCTGCTGGCACAGTGAAGCGAACGATCACTGCTCGTCGTGAGATCGTGCTATCTTGTGGGGCACTGCGCACGCCGCAACTACTCCTCCTGAGGTACCTTGCCCACTAGTTCTTATTGACAGTGTAACTGATATGACCTAGCGGAATAGGTCCTGCATCTCATCTGCGTGAGATGGGAATCAGGGTCGTCAGAGACACTCCTGGAGTTGGACAGAGTCTTGTGAGCGTTATTGTCTTGTCAGCGGCGTTATCTACCAACTTCCTGTAGCAAGATCATGTCATCATCCAGACGACCTACAATTGTCCGATGGCTGATTCACTCTTTGCAATGGCCAAGCAACCGACGACATTCCTGCGGGAGGCCTACAGCTATCTTCGTCATGGCGCTGGGTGGTTCCTTTGCACCTTAGCCGAGGTAGAGATCTTCGGCCTGTCGAGTGTCGTCAGTCCGGACGGGAAAGCTATCCCTCTCTCAGACGAGCAGTTGAACCCATACAACCCGAATAACCTGCCAGACTTCTGTGTCCTCCTCGTAAGTGCCTCTGTCGGACCTTGCACCTACGAACCGCTCACCAGACTGAAGGCTCCCATCGGCGACCCGAGTACTCCAGGGGTGGATACAACTAAAGGGATAATGAGTCTGAACGCGGGCCTCATGCTGTCGAAGTCATTCGGTCAAATCCGCCTGCGCTCAACCGACCCAACCATCGAGCCGCTCTGCGATATGCAGTACCTCACTGCACCCGAGGACCGCGTCGCATTGCGCGCCGCCCTCCGCGTCAGCGCCGCGATCGCGCGCCAGCTACGCGAAGACGGCTACCAAATCGATCCCGTACGCGTCCCGGACGTGTCGAGCGACGCCGCCGTGGACGAGTACATCGACAAGTACGTCGACACGATGTACCACTATACCAGCACCTGCCGGATGGCGCCGGAGGACAGCGCGCGCCCGGGTGTCGTGGATGACGAGCTGCGCGTGCATGGAATCCGGAAGTTGCGCATCGCGGATGCGAGCGTGATCCCGAACGTACCTGCGGCGCATCCGCAGGCTCTCGTCTATGCTCTGGCGGAAAAATGTGCTGACATGATGCGCAAGGATGCAGAAGCGTGAGGTCGGTGAGCCTAGGGAGATTCTCTCCGTCTTCATCGCAATTCTGTCAGACATCTATCCGTCATGTTGTCTACAGTTTGTATTGAGTTGTGGGACGTCGTTGGTGTGAATACGTGTGATTGTCACTGAGGGCAGAGCCTACGCAGATGTAGCTTGTACAGCGTAATTTCCTACCCCAGACCGTCCGAGGCCTTGAGCTCTACTATATCGTGCGCAGAAAGGACAGGTCTAGTACTACTTATATAATTAGTGTAAGTAGTTGGTATCGTTCTCAACATCTGCGTGAAATGCATGTTATGCTTACGTAATCCAAGTACTGAGCGCTGACGGGCCAGAGTGATGCAATGTGTGGGTCCGTGGGCGACGACTTCTCAGCCATGCACTGTGATGACTGCCTTTGAACGTACTTACGCCGTGCGATTCTCTGGCATGTCTGAGCAACAAGAAAAGTATAAATCTGTTCAGAACAAGCCCGTAGGGCAGCGTACTCTGGGCGAATCATGGGTAGGTAAGTTGCGTCACATCTCTAGCACCGACTCGCTGAGGATGGATCCCGAATGACCACAGCCCTTCCTGCTAGGACGCGTCTGCGCATCTCTCTAGCCGTCACCGGCATCGCGCTAGCAGGCGTATATCTTTCCGACCAGCTTGAGCGGATACTACCGCCTCCAGCAGACAAGAAGCCCATCTCGGAGGGCGCCGCAAAGGACGTGCCGCCGCCGTGAACACATGCATCGCATTCCTAGTATGAAGGATACCAACACAGACCGAGGTGAAGAACATGATACAATGATGGTGGGCTAGGGTGGCTAGAGATACACATTTCATGAGAGGACGTAGTAGCGGTATATGTATGGGCGAGGTCCATTTGCTCTACTTCTCGTTGAGCATCTCCATCTGAGAGCCTTCGGTGTCGTGGAAGGGACTCTTGCGAGTGTCTTGTGTGTTGTACGTAAGGCCAGAGATCAGAGACGGACTCCTGTCCTTGAAGGGGTCGACACTTCCGGGGCTTGGTCTTGGGTCTGGACTGACATAGGCGTTCGGAGGGACGGCCGGGTGCTGCGCGAGTTTTTCTACCGAGCTCGGAGACGAAGTACTGGATGCCAGTTCATCCTTCTGCCACTCTTGCACCCTCAGCGACCGCTGGCGTTGCAGGGGATCCCCGCGTAGAACAGGCGACGTGGGGAGGGATCCGAATGATGGGTACCGTTGGCGGTCGCCGAAGCGCATCTCCCAGCTCGCCTTCTGCCAGTCGGGCACCATCTCCTCGAAATCGTCGTGCTTGCGGCGCTTCCAGAAAAGATCGCGCAGGAACTGCCACCAAGTGTCGAAGAAGACTGCAGCGACGAGCACAGCGACAACGGCGGTGAAGCAGATGACGGCGACGCCTATGATCTTCCACGAGCCGGAGGAGGAAGATGCATTGCTTCCTGGGAGACGGTCTTGCTTGTTCTCCGTAGCCTGAGACGTAGCCGTGACTGCAGAGCCTGTGAGTGAAGCAGCGGGTTCGGCCTGCGTGGTGGTCGCGAGACGGACTTGCGGGGTCGCACTAGTGGAAGCAGAGCTGGTAGAAGTGAGCGCATCCTTCGTCTTGGAGGTCTCCGATCCGGTGGGAAGTAGCCCAGGGAAGAGGCCAAACGAGCTGAACGAGACGCCGTCTTCGTGAGTAGCCGTTCCAGAGGGCCGAGGATCCGTGGTGCCTTCCGCCTCCCCGTCAGGAGGAGCGTTGGCCTCCCCGTCCAGGCCAAGCAGCCCTGGAAAGTCCCGCTTATCTTCCAGAGTACGTGGGCGCGCGAGGCGGCCGTGGTTCCGCACCGCGAGGGCATGTGTCCCGAGTACGTGAGTACAACATGCGAGCACGACGAGAATGGTTGGCCTCATGACCGATGCAGCACAAGTTCTCCGGGCGTAGAACGCGGAAAATAGGGGGCAGACTCGATGGCCAGATCTTGAGGCGGTCGGCGGAAGAACAGCAAGGCCAGCTTGCCTCGATAGACTGTCGCGGTTCGAAACGCGCTCGACGTCCCGGTGCACCGTCATATGGGCACGCCCACGTGACTCGTGATAACGCGGTCACCTCTCGTGCCTCGGAAGTCGGCAGCGCGTCGAGTGTACCGATGGTTGTAAATGCCGTATTTGCAAAAAGGAGAGTTATAGCTACAGTCGTACAGGTCGTACCTAATGTAGTTCCAGGTTGTCAAGAAAACTAGTACAATTGTAGACTGACTGACTACTCGGATCGTAACGAAGTATGGACTACGTGAAGTGAGTACTGAACGGGTATGAGCGTCCAGAAAATGACATGGTACATGCAAATCACAAGGAGCCCATATGAAGAGCTTGGTCGGCGTTTCAGTGAAACAGCGGTCTTATCCACAGATATCAGGGTAGGCCAAACTGGTCGGGTTCTGCGGGATCCATCCGTTTGCCAATCCGGCCTGGTAGGACCACTCGTCGGCACTCTCGGTCTTCCACGCCCACTGGATCCAGCCCTGCGCGCCGCTCTCAAAGGCGATCGTCTGCGACTCCCAGAATTGACGGAGGAACGTCTTGTACGAATCGCTGAACGTTGACGCGGAGCCTGTGAGCCCGTCGCAGCTGCCAACGTACGTCGAGCCCGGGTACGTCCCGTCGTACCGCGCGCCGATGCCGCGACCGTTGAGGTACGTCGCACAGTCCGTCGGCGAGGGCGACCACTCGCCGACGATAAGCCAGAGGTCGAAACCCGAAAGCGACGAGGCGTAGTCGCACGCGGCGGAGATGTGCTGGCTGTCTGAGTACGCGACTTCTGAGTCCGAGAACACCTGGTAGATGTGCGTGTCCATTGCGACACCTTGCCAGTTTGAGGGAGTCTCGAAGCCCGACCAGTAGCTGATGAGGTACAGTATGTCAACCGACTCCACTTCCTGGATCAAAAGTAACGGTGCGCGCGTACCTGAGAGGTTGGAATGCGTCATGCAGTAGTACGACCGTGTTGCTCTCTTCCGAAGTGCCGAACGGATATCTGTATATGTATCGCAATTAGCTTCCTTGCTGCGCCAGCGGACCGCACTGTAGTGCTTACCTGATGTTTCCGTACGAATCATAGTAGTACTGCCTTAGCACATCCAACACCGTATCGCCGTCATATCCCGCCGGCCTAGCGAGGATGGATAAGTAAAAGTACCGAGGTGTGATCATACCTCGAGGCTTACTCGTTGATCGGCGCGATGATAGAAACGACCTGAGGATTGTTCGCGAACAGTGACGCGATCGTTTTAACGATGGCATCGGTCCGCTGCACATTCGTGGAGTTCGACTGCCACTCTGGATAAGAGATCCTATGCCCAGAATTGTCGAATCTGTCAAGCGATGTTAGACCAAGAACACGTTCTGATAGACACCCATCTAAAACTACTTACCCATTCTGGCTTCCGGGCACACCGTGCAGGTCTACGATAACCTTGAGGCCGTAGTTCCCAGCCCAGCCAATGGCGTTCTGAAGGTATGGGAGCTGGCCTGAGATGTACGGCTCGCCTGGTCCAACCTCGAATGCCCAGTATCCGATGGGAATCCGGACATGATTCAAACTGAGGAAGAGAAGATAGAAGGTCAGTCCCGCCGCCTTGCCATCGCAGGCAATAACGCGGCCACGTGACGCACCCGGCTCCTGCGATGTCTGCAAGGTCTTGCTCCGTTATCCAGGTGTTCCAGTGGTTCTGGAGGGCGGAGGTCGCTGTCGCTGTGTCTTGAAGCTCACAGAACGTCCATTCATCAACAATATCGTCATTGCCGGTGTTGTCGAAGAGGCTGGGTGTGATCCATGGCTGGCAGCCGGCATGAGCGCGTCGAACCTGCGGCTAGCACTGGCTCAATGTGCTCCTCACCTCGAGGACGAGCCATCCTCCCAAGTTGACGCCGCGGACAGTCTCCGAGCCATAGGTGAAAGACGGGCTGATGGCGTTGTCACCGACGACACGGCACGCTAGGAGGGTGAACAGCGAGAAGACCGCGGCGCGGCGCCAGGTGGAAGTCATGGTAAGTCGGGTCGAGGGAGGGCGGACAGGATAGGTGGTATGCACACAGATATTTATACGTGCCACAGCCAATATTCCGGTGCGCCAACCGTATTTGAGAACGCTGCCAGCCGCGATCGGCGGCTGGCGTTGACACACCCATACCTCACGTGTGGTGCCGTTACACGACCGAATTGCGGCCTGGCGGGGAGCACCCTAAACGTCGGGCCTCGGCTACCCAACACGCTTGCAGGGAGAATCAACCGTCCAGTGGCGCTCCAGGGCAGGATGACGGAGGTCGACGCTGCGCGCATCGCCATAGCCTCATAGGCGACCCACAGGCCTCGTGAATGGTAGTGCCGCCGAAGCCCTCTTGACGTGCCTGGTCGATGTCTAGTTGCCCGCATTTCCGGACTTCATTCCTGGTCTTCTCTGCCATGCTCGTCCGGACAGAGCACCAGGAATGGCGGCCGACAGACATGCAATCCTGCGCTGTGAATCGTCTAAACATATTGGGCCTCACAGGTGACCGCAAGCGAGCGGTAGCCGTCCAACACAACGTATCCGAGCGGAAAGCCTTGACGCGTTCGTTATGGTTCCGAACAATCACCGGAGCATTAGACATCATATTCTGCATTCTTTACGGGGATTAGACGGACTGAGCGCGAACCGCCCGCCTCATGGAAAAGCGAGCACGGTCAGGAGAAATTCAGCGTCCTCGCCTCGTATTGGCTGCAGAGAACAGCGTTATGATATCATCTCTTACGACGACGGTCTTTAGGCGAGCTTCAGTCTTAAAAGATGTGTTCATCCTGGACCCATCAGAGTATTTCTCAGTCTAGACCTAGTTCGCAAACGACCAAGACGCGATAAGTAACCGATTTCAAGATTGGCGGGTCGATTACACCTCGAGGCGATCGCTGCTCACCGTGAGCAGGCCACACCTGGTCTGCATTTTCCGGACTAGGACGAGCGACGCGCGCATGCACGCATGCAGATAGAATTTTCGACAGCCTGTCTCTAATCGGGGAGCGTACTCCCGTGTAAGTACTTCGGGCCATGACAGGGATAGGCAGTCGGACGTATATCTGTGTCCCGGAAGCGGTCCTCAGTCCGAGGCATATACTGCAAGCGTGCGGGGAAGTGGGAGATAGAGAGGAGGGCCCAAACACATGCCAGACGCAGAAACTTGCAAGAGGAGGCATAGACAACCGTAAATCCGGACCCCCTACATAGGATCCGTCCCGCGCGACATTCTAGCGAGCGTTGCTGACAGATGGATAGATCCTGTGAGTGGTCGATACAACATGGCTAATGGACAGCAGAAACATTTGGACTGGTCACGAGAGTAGCAGAACGGTTGTTGCGACGGCGCGCGGTCAGATGTACCGTAAAGACGTGTCGGTTGGTTTGATCGCCAGCGCTCCGGTGCAGTGTGAACGTGCGACTAGGCTGGGGAAACCTGAAGCTCGAAGGTAAGTCGGGGAGAGATGCCCCCATGAGAACTGAGCGTCGGCGCAGTGCTGAACGTTGATGGTGGAGGCAGGAGACAGGCCAGGCGACGGGCGTGCAGAGCAAAGCGGTACGGGCGGCAGTTCCCGAGAGACGTATTTGTGTCGCGTAGATCGCGTCGAACGTGTACACAACGCTTCCCCCACGACCCTCCTCGTTACGTTCCTTCATCTCTGCCAGCAGTACCCCCATCCCTTAATTCCCCTCGTTCCACTCATCCATCATGTCGTACGAAGCCACCCGCAAGCGTTACGACGCCGCCGGCCAGGGCCACCTCCTCCAGTTCTGGCCGAAGTTGTCCGAGCCGGAGCGCGCATCCCTCCTCGTACAGCTCGACGCGCTCGACATCGAGCGCGTGAACAAGATATACAAGAGGGCCGTCAGCTCTGAGAAGGAGGCGGCGGAGAACACGGGCAAGGAAGTCATCGAACCCTTGCCCGAGGACGCTGCTGACAGCGTAATTGGCGACCCGGTGAAGGAGAAGGAATGGCGGAGTGTAGGATTGGAGGCCATCGCGCACGGCCAAGTCGGTGTGCTGCTCATGGCTGGCGGGCAGGGCACCCGTCTGGGCAGCAGTGCGCCGAAGGGCTGCTACGACATCGGCTTGCCGTCACACAAGACTCTGTTCCAGTACCAGGCTGAGCGGATTGCCCGGCTACAGACTGTCGCCGCGCAGGAGAATGGCAAACCTGCTGGATCGGTTGTGATTCCCTGGTACGTGATGACCAGCGGACCTACCCGGCCTGAGACAGAGGCCTTCTTCAAGAGGAACAACTACTTTGGTCTTTCCCCAAAGAACGTCATGTTCTTTGAGCAAGGTACGTTCATATCCCACATACCATGCATTGTACGATGTCCCATTGGATCAGCATGATACTTGGAGTCAAATGAATGCTTTATGAGTCTCTGCGCCATGTGTACAGTGCCATCAGACATTACATCTGCAGAGATGCCGAATAGAGCGTGCCTGCGCACACGGTCCTCGTTAAGACGGTGGCCTGCTCCCCAGATCTCGTTCACGTGCGGTTCATATCCTATCTATTTTTTCTTGTAAGGCAAGAGACATACTATATGAGGCTGACACAGCTTCACCCCAGGAACGCTGCCGTGTCTGACCATGGAAGGCAAAGTCATCCTTGAGAAGCCCTCGCGAGTCGCCGTTGCCCCAGATGGCAATGGTGGGCTCTACGCCGCCCTCCGCAAGCCACTTTCGCCCTCCGACTCGCGCACAGTCCTCTCAGATCTCGCCGAGCGCAAGGTGCAGTACATCCACAGCTACTGCGTAGACAACTGCCTTGTCAAGGTCGCGGACCCGGTCTTCCTCGGGTACTGCATCCAGAAGCAGGCGGACTGTGCGTCGAAGGTTGTGCCCAAAGCGTACCCGGCCGAGTCCGTCGGCGTCGTCGCGCGCTGCGGGGACAAGTACAGCGTGATCGAGTACTCCGAGATCTCAAAGGAGCAGTCGGAGCGGCGCGACCCCAAGACGGGCGAGCTCGCGTTCCGCGCGGCAAACATCGTGAATCACTTCTACACGACCGCGTTCCTGCATGACACTGCCTCGTTCGAGGAGCAGCTCGCGTTCCACATCGCGCGCAAGAAGATCCCGTTCGTCGACGAGCAGGGCGAGACGATCAAGCCGGCCAAACCGAACGGCATGAAGCTCGAGATGTTCGTGTTCGACGTGTTCCCGTTCACGAAGCACTTCGCCGTCCTCGAAGTCGCGCGCAACGAGGAGTTCAGCCCGCTCAAGAACGCGCCTGGCACCGGCTCTGACGACCCGGGAACGAGCCGTCGTGACCTGCTCGCACAACACAAGCGTTTCCTCGAGCGCGCCGGCGCGACTGTGGCTGAGGGCGTCGAGATCGAGATCTCTCCGCTGGTCTCATACGCTGGCGAGGGATTGGAGACAGTGAGAGGGAAGAAATTCACCCGTTCCGGCGCGGTTGAGGCTGTTGAGGAGCTGGACGCGTTGGTCTGAAGTAAAAGAAGAGGTGTTTCTGAACCGCACGCCTGGACGGACCTGTACGTATAGCTAGCTTAAACTCGTAGCATCTGGACACGGACATCGCATAGGGACTTTGGTTTGGATGTTGTGCGCAGTGTTCTAGACTAATGGTCGATCAGTTGCACAACACGTTCGCGAGGCAGCTGCCAAGGGTGATTGAATGTTCTTGAACGAGCCATTGGGTGCACCTAGAATTGCGGATGTACACGAATGTAAGGGCAGAGTAAGCACAGCGCAGGGATTTAGTGTCCTCTCCAACCCATCCATCGCGACCGCCGTCGTAGGTGTCAATCAGTCTCACCGTCCGGTGGGCGATCAGCCGTACCGTTCAAAGCCGGCTTCCAACCTGTAATTTGAAGTTCAGGGTCTTGTCAAAGGTTGAGATAAGACGAACGAGTCTCACGTGTTTCTAGCTCTTCTCGGAGGGAGCCAAACAGTTGCTGTATCCGCACATCATTTGACTTCAGGAAGTACAAAGTCTATCAGGACGGGCAGGTAGGAAAGATATGGAGCGCACCTCGTGACAGCAAGCTAAGAGTTTGTTGACGAGCATCGTCTGCTGGTCCGTAACGTCCTCGAGCTCTTTCCGCAATTGCTTGACCTGCAGCACCAGTGAGCGGGGCCATCACATCCGACCAGCGAACACGCCGAACCTGTTCTTCGAGCTTCTCCGCTCGAGAGTCTTGGCCCTCAGCGAGCTGCTTCTGTTCCGCGGCACGGGCGCGGGAGAGCAGGACCTCGAGCTCCTTCGAGCGAATCACGCACTCGAAATGCCGCTCCCGTAGCTCGTATTGCCGGAGGACGTCCTTCAGACGTTCGCGGACGCTGTACGGAAGGTGAGTCTACGCTGGGCATGTAGTTCGTGCATGACAACGTACACGCCATCGAAAATGTCCTCCATCGTCTTCCTCGCCCTGTGTGGCGGTATGAGCCACGAAACTGGTACCCGCGGGATCTTGTGAACTTACTCTGTTGGGTCCTCCACCCATTCTTTCTTCAGCTTCTGGCGCCTCGGCTCCGGCTCATCCTGGCAAGAACCCCACGTTCACGTTCAGCCCGCGCGCCTGGGCGACCAACCACTCACCACCTCCTCGGTCCCCGGGCCTTCCGTCAGATCCATGATCTCGACGGCCAAGATAACGTCACCGTCCTCGATCCCCGCTTCCTCCGGTGTCTGGTCCGCCTCGAGACTCCGCCCCGAGTGCGTGAAGATGAACTGCATCGAGCTCCGCGACGCCGACCCGCTCGCGCTCGTCGCGCTCGTCGTGAGCGCCGTGCCGTTGGGCGGTGAGGGCTGCTGGCCGGGCGCAGCTTTGCCGCCCTTCACGACGCCGAACTCCATGCGCTCCGTCCACGCGTTGAAGAGCTGCGAGAGCTTCGTCTTGCGCGAGATCTTAAAGTAGAGCTCCGCGCGGTACTTGCAGTGTACGCGCACGACGATGTTCGGGGTATCGCGGTACTTCGCCTCTTGGATCTTGGCTCGCTCCGCGCGTTTGGCCATGTCATTTTTCATCTGCAGAATCTGGGTGCGCTCCTAAGCACGGGCAGGAGTGGCTAGTGGCGAGGGACTCACCTCTCCTTGAGCTTCCTCCACACAGGCTGCTAACCGTTTGCTATCTTCCTACGGTCGTATATGAGGAGCTGGAGCTCTCAGGAAGAAGCGCATCTGAGCTGAGGAAACCCACCCGTAGCCTTTTGTTATCCTACAGAAAGCGTTAAGAGGAAACGGACACTCTGGCCACGCAGAATTACCTTCTGCAACTCGCGTGCTAGATTCTCCATCTTCGTCTTGGTCTGATTCGCCTTCGTCAACTGGTTCTTCGCTTTGTGCGACATAGTGTGAGATCAAGGATGCGCGTACTACAGTCATCAGCGCACCTGCATCCTTGTCTTTCACCAATTTCTGTTTCTCCTTCGCGTGATCTCGTTCCAATCGCTTGTACTCTGCAAACTATCCTCGAAAGTCAAGGTCCACAGCAACATAACGGCAAGAGGGGGTGGTATGCACCAGCTCGATGTACTTCGCGTGGATGGCATTCTCTCCCATTCCCGACACAGAGTTCTGTGCTTCCTCCGCTAGTGACTGTGAATACGGACGGCGCCACTGTAGAGGATGACTCAACAACTCACCAAACTTCCTCTCCTCCTCTTCCTCGTGTACTTCCTCTTCCTCTAACGCGGCGATGCGGTTCTTCAGTGTCTCATACATTTGTGAAGGATCGACTGGCTGGTCAGCAGCCTTCTTCTTGCCTCTTTGTGCGGGCGGATGCGTGCCATTTGTTGTAGCCCCGTTCGCCTGACGGTTGTTCGCGGGCGCATGCGTGTGGTTCGGAGGTGCGGGCGGCGCTGCAGCAGGAGCGGGTGGGGCAAGGACATTCAGCTGGGCATTTCTGTGCTGCCGGACGGTGGGGGCGCCGTTCATGGCAAAGTTGCGGGCGTTGTGAGCGTGGGACGCGGCGGTGGTGGGTAGGCAGCAAGAGAATAGGCTGAGGAGGTGAATGGCGAGCGATGTATTTGTCCGGATTGGATTGCCACAGGTTTATTGACGGACTGGCAGACGCAGGGCGCTAGCCTCGCCCGCCTAGCTGAGCGTCGTCCATCTCCGCCCTCTCGCGGTCACGCACCCCGCGCGCGCGACAGTCCGCAGCGCTGGCTGTCTTCGTTCGCTCGCCCACAGCCGCAGACACACTCTTCCAACTCGCTTCCTCGCCCTTGTAGTCTCAACCCACAGCTGCGAACACGGTCGGGCTTTCTCATTCAGAGTGCGTATCTCAAGTTTGGTAGGTAATCTGAACCTCAGGCGGTACTGCGAGATAAATACTGGCCCCGTCATGTACACACTAAGTAGTCTAACGCTTGAGAAATGGAGTCAGAGTCGGTTTCGCTGCCCCCTTGGCTCCGAAACGCGCGTACGCACGGGTGTGTCCCAGACAAGGCGCTTGCGTTTGATAGATTCTCTCGACGAGCCACCACCGCGTGTCTATCAGTCGTCGTCTCTATTCGCAGCATGTTTACAGGTCTGGTATGCTAGCAGGGCTGTATATGCAGCTCTTACTTAACCAACCTCTCAATCGCCTCACAGATTGAGCACCTAGGGACCGTCACCTCTGTCGAACGTGATACCGGCGGGTGCACCCTGACCATCGCGGACTCTGTGCCCATCCTCACCGACTGTCACATCGGGGATTCCATCGCCGTCAACGGTGCATGCTTAACTGTGACAGAATTCGACAAGGAGGCGCAAGGAGGATGGTTCAAAGTATGGCTTGCGAACGAGACGCTTGACAGGACCGACCTCGGTACGTCTCTGCTCGCATATATTGACATCGGGCACCGGTCACGAAATGCCGTTGCATAAGGGGAAAGGAAGGTCGGGGACAAAGTAAACCTGGAGCGTGCAATGGGTGCGCATGTTCGGTTTGGTGGACATTTTGTTCAAGTGCGTACGCAAACGCGCCTGGAGGTAGCTTTCATAACGTGGTGCTTGGTCAGGCACATGTCGACACTACAGCAACTATCATAAACCGTGTCTCGGACGGTGACTCTCTACGCCTGCTCTTCCATCTCCCTGAACCGACTCCGGAGCGGCCCTCGCTTCTCCCATACATCGTTCCGAAGGGCTATATCGCAATAGACGGCACGTCCCTCACTATAACGCAGGTCGACGACAAGCAACGCACATTCGGCGTTATGCTAATCAAGCATACTCAAGAGAAGATCACGCTGAGCAAAAAGCCTGTGGGAGCGAGGGTCAATATCGAGGTGGATATGGTGGGTAAGTTCGTGGAGAAGAGCGTCAGTGCAGCTCTGTCCGGAGGTGGAAGTGAGGGTATGAGGGCGTTGATAGAGAGAATAGTAGAAGATGTATTGACGAAGAAGGGTATTGCATAACATAGCGATGCAGCTAAACCCTTCAAAATGTCGACATTCCATGACTCTGGGGGTGTAAGGTCTATGTCTGGAATTTAATAAAAAAAAAGGTCTATGTCTGACTACTATCATCTGCATGATGATCAATTATGGTCGCCCGGGTAGTGCGGCTCGACGGCAGCGGAATTCATGCTCTTGGATAATTGCCATTCCTGGTAGTCGGCTGCTCTCCGTACCGGATGTTGCCGCCCAGCTCTAAGCTCAACCTCTCCCCTGTTCCTACACCTCACAGCTCTGCAAGCTAATTTATACCCTTTGTATGTCCGTTCCCCAGCATGGAGGGGCAGACGAAAGCCAAGGTTCGCGGTCGCGAGTGACCTGCTGCTGTGCATGCTGAGACGGCTTCGCAGGTCACTACGAGAGTGGACTACGATAGGACACGACCTCCGTCGCCCTTCAAGCCCCAGGGCCTAACACTATCCCCTCCAGTCATTAAACCGAAGGCGAAAATCAACAGTAGCGCGACAGTTGTAAGCCGCAAGGTCCAAGCACCCAAGCTCGCATCTCCCGCCCCGTCAGCGCGGGGTCCGCCTTCAGCGCGCGCACCCTCTCCGTTTAAGCCAGCGCACGCCGGTCTCCTTCACTCTACATCGGCGACAAGCGTCTCCAGTGTCAAGGCACGTATTACAGCGCGCCCGACCTCACAGCAGTCGCCGACGACAGGTCCGGATGCGCGACAGCGCTCACTCACGACCGTCCCTTCCGACTCGGCTCTCTCGTGCCGTGGCTTCGGTATGCGACCGCGTAGAGGCAGCATATCGTCTCATACCTCCTTGTCCGCCTCGCCTACCCATGTCGAATTTCGTGCCCAATCGAACAAGTCTCTGGCTTCGCCGTCAGAGGAGAATGGATCGCCGTTCTCGGCCGCAACGAAGGGTATCACACGGGTGAAATCCAAGGCGTCGAGTGTAGCCGGTAATAGTCCGCATACGTCCCCTCCCGCCTCGACCAAGCCCACTGGGCACGCCCGCGGACTATCCATCCAGTCCATCTCCCTCGCAGCTCCACTGTTACCTGCTGATATCAATGCCTCCTCGATTTTGACCTCTCCGCATCCACCCTCGACCCCAGGAGGGGATGGCCCGATACATAGGCATGCATACCAGCCCCTAACACCATTTGATGATGTCGTAGCGAAGTACAGCAATTATTCGGTGACTGCGAAGGTCGACCCAGCAGCGATACCGCTCCCTCCTCAGTCGCCGCCCATGTCGACGATCTCCTTCTCCTCACGATCGTCTGCTTCCCGTTCGTCGGTCTCCTATGATACTCATGGGACAGAAGCGAGTCGCAGCACAGCACCGACTGTGCACTCCCGCTTAAACGGTCACAGCAAGAATGCGAGGGCCAGCATGGATGGGCTGGACGCGCATTCGGATGTTCTCTCACTAAGTGAGGACGAGAGCTGGGATGAGGAGGAGGTTCCCAGCCCTAGCAAGGCTCACACACCTCCGCGCGAGGATCCGGATAGGAAGGTTAAGGATGAAGCGAAGTCTAACCGTAAGGTGAGTATTACACCTTGACGACCTTAACATGTGCTACAAAGCGCGCAACTCCTGCATAGATCGCCGACCTTGAGATAACGAACAAGTCTTTGCTCGCAATCAACGTGACGCTAGAAGCGGCGAAGCACCGGCAGGCAAAGGAGATCCGAGAGCTGAAGCGGAAGCTCCGGGAGTCGCGACTCATACTACCGCCCCCGGCCTACCGAGCGGTGAAGTCGTCGTTGCCACACGACGACACCGCAGAGGAGGAGGAGGAGGAGGAGGAAGAAGAAGAAGGCGAGGATGAAGAGGAAGAGCGGGCGATTCTCGAGGGCAAGGACGACGAGCCCTATCGCCGGGTCAAACTCATGATGGAGACCCTGTTGGAGACATGTCAACGCGCTCTACAGACGAAGCCGGAGGACTTCGTAGAGAATACGCGAGGGGGCGCGAAAGTCCTTTCGGCGGAAGAGGTCCGCTCATGGCGCGGAGACGACACTCTGGACGATATCGACCCAGATACTTCCCTCACCGAGGACCGGGATGACGAGTCCACACAGATGGAGATGAGCGGCGACGGCGCCGTTGCGTTGCTCAACGCAATGCGGCAAGGTGCCGAGACGAGGCCGGACGGCGAAGACGAGGTTGAGGCATCGTTGCTCATCTCGGACGACGGCGACTCGTCGACGGTACCCCCCATCACCGTCACGCCGTCCCCATAGCTCATGCACATGCTCGGTCCCCAATGCGTCTCGAATTGCTCTCGCAGGCGTTGAACGCTGTCACAGTCACGACCCATCTCGTATGCCCTGATTATACTTATGGAGCTATACCCATACACATGCCCACGCACACTGCACTGCCCATGTCTCGATCTCGTACGTCGCACGCATTCTAATCATTGTTTTACTGATAGTACCGCACTCTCATTTCGTCGCATCCTAGTTCATAGTCGCATAGTATACGCCCATACCTTCTGTACGGTATACATATCACGAAGAATAGAAGCTGAATGATCCGTACTTAGACAGGTGTATCCTGCATACCTATAAGATGGTCGGCCACAGGCACGGAGCTCGTGGCTATGTCATCTGTTGCTGCGTTGTCCGTTCGTTTCAGGAGGTGAGCACATATATCTTTCATCGCTGGTGAATCGACTAATCACCGCTGCACACTGCGGATGACACCGATTTCAATAGACTTTTGCTCGCGAACCGCCACTCGTACACGCCGTTCATCTGAGTGCACAACAGACGTGAACACGCCTCACTGGTCTGACACTGAATCATACTACTTCAGTCTCAACTCGAACAGCACATACTGACATTAAAACGCAACTCGCAGCTCCACAGCTCCGGCTCACATAAACACAACACAGCAATTATACGGATACTGAGAACAAACATACTTGAGGTTGTCCCATGTACACTAGCTACAGCATTGTTCAAGCGCGACGGCTGCCGCCTCTAGCTTGCTCATCTTCCCTATCCTACGCCCTCCCAAGGTAATCATGATGGTGGTTGAGCAATCTTCACGTCTGGATCTTCGCTGTGCGCGTACTCGCTCTCCCGCCGCCGGCGCTCCTCGTCGTCTTTCACGACCTGCGTCTCCGTGGTGACGAGCACGCCCGGGTCCGTGAGGATTATCGAGCGCCATAGCTCGCCGGTGCGTTGTGCCCTGTTGTCAGACATGAGACAAGGGGTACGGAGAACGGAGGCAGTGAGGACGCACCGGGTCCCACCGCGCAGGCTCTGGAGATGAAACGACTCCGCGTAATAGGACTCCCGCAGCCAGTGCCGTACGTTCAGGCTGTGCCCCATTGTTAGTTCTGCATGCTTCCTGTCGCACAATATGGAGAAGGGGACGTACAGAGCCAGGAGCGAGTTGACATAGACTGTTCCACGTTGCGGGTCGTGCGGTCAGCGGTGCGGCAGATAGGCGTGGTAGGGGGCGGGACTCACCCTTGCTTGCGGGGAAATGGAAGAGCGACCAGATGAGCTCGGTCGATCCGAAGCGGAGTGTGCCAATGTACTACAGGGACGCCCTCGGCGATCGGCTGCTAGTTCTGACCGTACCCTACTGCGTGGACGTACCGTTGCAAAGTGGAGCAGCTGGAGCAGTCTGCACAACGCATGCTTAGCAACCAAAAAAACCTGGAATGCAGGAAGCGTGGCGAGACGTACGCAGTGAAGAGTCCTCTGTGTATTGCGTAGGCGACGAGCCGGCTGACTAGGGTGTCCGTGCTGTCGAACACAAGTTAGACGAACGCTGCTGGCGTAGACATCAGACGATGGACGGCGGTGCGGACGCACCTGGTGAAACCGGTCTTCTTCCGGTACAAGATGACCGACAGGGCCACCGCGATGTACATGTCTGCAACGAACGCAGTCACGGTCTGTATCGACGCCGTGATCTACGAACGTCATGTATGAGACAGCCGTAAAGCTGAGAAGTGCTGGGAAATATCGTACCTTTGAGTTCGCGAGGATGGCGTCAAATGCTGGGTTGCGCACGCTGTGACAGGGTTGTGCATCAGTGAAAGTCCATGGCGATAGCCTAAGAAATAACTGACAACTCGCCAACGGTTGCTGGATTCCAGAGCCGCGTCAGCAATCGGCAGTACCGGTGAAATTCGAAAAAACCATACCACAACCACCGGCTGTATGGATGTGAGTGATGAGTTACAACCGGTAAGGGTATGAGCGGGATCACGGACCGAAAGAGAGCAGAGCTAGGATCGTCTGCGGGACAAATCAGCCATAGGATATGCAGCATCTAGACCGCAGCACATACAGTAGTGCCTACAAGCAGCATGCCGTACCATTTTCCTATAAGGACTAGACAGGGCGGTTGACATGGGAAGGTCAGACTATTGAAAATTTGCTCACATCGGTAAATTGCTCTGATAAAGTAGCTGTGGAGCGGTGAGGAAATGTTGAGACAGCAAAAATAGACGATATACGCACAGCTGCACGACGAGAACTGTGACGGACTAAGACTTGCATGAGCCGACGAGGCAGAGACCCCATTGAGCATGCTTACAGAGAGAAAGAACTCGGCCTGTCAAAGGCTCTGTCATGAGCCGCCTAGCAGTACCAAATACTGTGCTAACGCACCGTAAAAGTTCTGTATATCACGGCGTTCGCCGTTAGTGACATGGCGTCGAGCACGAGATAACTCCCACTCACGGCGGAATAGATTCGAGAGCGGATGAATTTGCGTGATTTGTAACAATATAATGCCACATGTACTGAGGCGCGTAATGTGAGCGACGTCATTGGCGAGAGAAGTCTGCCGCCATTACCAGTATGTCTAGTATTGTCCGTGCAGTATCGAGTATCCTATCCATGGCAGTTGCTCAGCCAACGACACAGGGAACATCTGGATGTGCTGACGGCATACCAAAGAAAGGCTACCTGAACGCAAGCCTCATCAGACGCGTTTAGGTATGCAGCAGCATCGAGGGACATACCAGAGCTTTGATCAGTATTTTGTCCGTCCAATACTCGTGGTAGTAGAATTGCGTCTGCGCGCACGAGAAGCCATACAGCCTAGTGCGAAAAAAACGGTCTGAGATGGGCTGAAGCCGCCTAACTCTGCATGCTTACAAAACTTCGACGAGGATCCCAATGAAAGTACAGCCGAGGGTGGCATTGAGATTCAGGTCGGTGCTGGACATGGCGGCATGAGCGACGCGCGAGGTGAGGACGGCACTCGAGCAGCGCAAACGATTCTAGAGGCTAGAGGCTGCGGAGGCAGGTGACGAACATGAAGGGAAAGGGGACGTATGTGTAAGCTTGCGCGGTATTTTAGCTTGCGCGGTAGCAGACTGCCGAAGGAGCGGTCCATGCGGGGTCGGGGAAGGTGGAGTAGACGCCAGCGGCAGCATTTAATTTTGAATTTCTTCACTAGCGCCTCCTGAGCGCCTCGATCACGGAGTCCATCTTTGCTCGCTGGCGCTGTGGCGTGCGCCACGACGAGCAGTGCTATGGGAGAAGACTCAGAGATATTTAGTTAAATACATATATTTGAGCTTCAGTGGGCACAGGATACCTTTGGTGGACGCTGGAGAAGAAAATATTCAATTGATGACGGACGATCGAGATCTGCCAGGATCTGCCACATTGAAAATTTCAAAATAGGCGCGACCCTGCGCGACCTGGGCTCGACGAGTCTTCACGATCACTTCTCGGTCCATTTTGGCGGGCGGGCCGTTGGTATTCCCCTAAACACGCGAGGAGCCGTTGCTAACGCCCTATATCATCGGCCTCTGCTAGGCTGCCTCACCTGGGATTCCTCCTCGGCGAACGCACCAAATCTGGGGTCCCGAGCCACAGTATTGAAGGTCACAACTGCGTCTCACCTTCAGAATATCATCAAGTCAGTCCCCCGTGCGTGCATCATCACACAAGATTCAAAGAAAGCACTTCAGGCAGCCCACCTGTTTTACGATGGCGATAGCCAAAGGCATTAGCATCGTGTTGACAGAAGGATTGGTGCGATATCAGAGTAGTAGCGCATACACGGCGAAGCACTCCCATACCCATATCGATCGGATGAAGCACAGCTGCATGATGAGTGTCGCAAGGCACTACACTCCCGCCTCAGCTGATGCAGAGGGTCTGGCATGACCTGTCAAACTACTCATCGCGATGAACAATTCTACCTATCATATAGGCAGTCGCATCAACAGCGCTCCAGCAAGGCAACCGCATACGTACCGGTAAGAACTGAGGTCAATGCCGGTCAGCACCGAGTCAGCACCCGCATCCGACACGAGAAGAGAGGGCGGGCAAACTCACTTCGATACAGTACGTGTGGGTGTTCGTCATGACAGGTCACGCAAATCCCGCCACACTACAATCTATGTTTAATACTCGAGAGTTCGGCTGTTTATGAGCTGTGATAATGAACGTGAGGGAGTTTACCTGGATGTCGAGCACCGCGCTGTATCAAGCAGCCCGAGATTCAATCGTCAACTTTATTGTAACGTCCCCACCACATATCCCTGCATAACCTGCCACTGAAAAAAAGCTACCCGAGAGCATACATCAGTACACTGTATTCGAGCCTGACACAGAGGGACTCACCAGGACTCGCAGATGGTGCTTGTCCTTCGGGTGCTCGTGTAGATATTACGCGCTCACGGACCTACAAGAGTTCGAACAGAATTCTGATGAGTACGCCTTCGGGTGTCATTCAGGCTCAGCAACGCGTTGGGCATTGTGGTACACGTAGGTTCACTTGTAAAAGTACGAACGAGTGGAACGCTCGCAAAGGCGATCGTTAATAGTGACTGAACAACTGGGAGAGGGGAAGCATCCAAATGAGTAGCATTCCGCGCGTTGCCACAGCTGCTAAGGATTCGGATGAGGGTAACCTTCGAGTGCACGCTGCTAGATGGATGGATGGTGCCGTCTCAGAATAATACCAGAATTTCTATACGCCGAAGTTCGATAGAACGCGCATTGCGCCAGTACAATGTTCACCTAAGTTACCGGCGACGCGAGTGTAAGAGCATGGGCCATAGTCGGACGCACGGGGTATACTTTATGCATGTCATCGGCACAATACACTCGGACTGCGCGGTGTGCATGGGCTGCGCTCATTCATAGCAACGTGAGCTCACAGGAGAATAGAGCGTTCGTGGGAGATCTCACCGGGTTGAGACATATGAGAGAGTAACACGAACCGACTCTTTGAGTCGGCGACCTCTGGGCATGGTCTGACCTTGCCTCGGCAGATAGGCAGGATACTGGGAAGGCGTTCCCTGGGACGCTACCAAGACGCAACCTGGTCGCGGACTCGAACGTATTCAAATTATGCTTGCGTGATGATGCCTAGTAGCAGTGTCCAACAAGGGTGATAATACTACATGTAAAGCGTCAGAATCACGAAGAGTTTGGCGCTTGCAGAGACTTACCAATATGTATGAGTGGAGGTGTTGCGATGTCATTAAATGCGTGCACGATACGTCTATATACTTTCAGAGACCGTCCACCTCACGAAGTCTAGGACCTCCACGCCGCCGTCTTGTTCGCTCGATTCGATCAAGCCACGTTGCACTGCCCAATTCCTGAGGAACGCATGTACAGGCTGGTCGTTGCCCTCGCCCACGAACATGGCGAATGGTTGATTATAGAGGGCACCCTCATCCTGAGTTCCAGGAGGTGGACGAATGGTGGTCGTTTGGAAGCCTATGATCTGGTTCCCGAGTGATACGCAGAGTCTGTCGAGGTCCTTTTGGAAAGTTTCCGACGAGAGGATATCCGCGAGACGAGGCGACTTCAGGGCGAGCACTGCGAGGTTTCCGATCCGCCCTTGCCGGGTGTTCTTGACAGACTGGTGAGAGCGCGATGCGATGCGCAACGCAATGTCGCGCTGGGACGGTGGGAATGGGTCGCGCACGACGGTGAGGGCTCGACGAAGGGATATCTTCTCGCCTACGCGTCCGGTGAGGTTGCGCATCGCGTCCGCCACGGACGTCTTTCCGTTCTGCTCGGGATTCGTCTGCGAGAGGAGTGGTGCGCCCTGGAGGACGTCGAGCGAGAAGGGATGGAAGAACTTGTCCGAGTCGACGGGCTCGGACATGAACGCTGCCGTGTGCGCGATGTCATCGAGCAGCTGCGCAAAGAGATCGTTCCGTGCGACAAAGTCCGTCTCGCAGTTGAGCTCTACCATGGCGGCGCGCACCCCGCTCGGCTTCGCGCTGGTTGCTCCGGGCGACAGCACGGCGGTCCCGATCATGCCCTCGTGGGCCGCTCGCCCCTCTACCTTGGCTGCCTTCTTCACAGCGGAGTCTGCGCGGAACTTCTCGAGCCAAACGAGGGCCTTCGACACGTCCATGTCCGAGGCTTTGAGAGCCTGTCCCGCCTGGATGGGTGATACGTCGACATGGCTTCGGACTTCTGTCACTAGCTCCTTCAGCGACTTTTTGGGCGACTCCGTCGAGTAGAATCGTGAGATGAGCGTGCGCTGAGCTGCTCGCCTAGCAGTAAACATTCTGGAACCGTGGCGCAGGCGTGGATGGTGGTAGCGTACACGAGTGTACAGGTCAAAAGTGCCAGGCGCGTCTGAAAATCAGAAGTATGAGCGCGTCTGAGAACGTGACCGATCAATTCACTTCTTCGCTTCAGCCACAGTGTGAACGGAGCCTCAGCGCTCCCGTCAATTTCTCCTCGCCCTCTGCACTTGGGTTATTCTGCAGTTTACCAGCCTCTACGACGTAGGGTAATCTATTCCTCAAATAAGAACGTGAGGATCCTGCGGCTTCAATGATGGACAGCGGTATTCCATTCAAGATCCCTTCGATAGTCCCCCAGGACCTCCAGCTTATTCAGGACATCGTCGGGGAAATCCCTGTTCCTACCACGAACAAAACCGTACCACACTCCTCGGCGACCATAGTTCACGACGACATAGATAGCTCAGACAGCGATGCAGATAGCGAGCAGGAGGTAGAGGCAGACATACTGGCTAGTCTAGACGAGAGTGAGGCAGAGGGGCCGACCGGGTATGTCCATGTCACCTCCTGGATCTCTTGCTGGCTTACATATCATCATAGGCCCACGTCTTCAGAATCTATCTCTGATATTGATTCAGACTCATCTTCTGACTCCGATTCAGACGCAGGCAGCCTGGGCAGACGACGTACGGCTGCAAAAGTCCCTGCAGACGAAGGGGAACTGGATGACGCAGATGAGGGGCCTGGCATTACATCTGCAGCGCAAATGCGAACTAAAAACGAGATCGAGGAAGCCGAAGTTGTCATTCCCGCCATTGAGGAGGTCGGCCCACACGAAGTTCTCGAGAAGGTGGGGGAGGTCATGAGCATAGTGGACAAGGTGGCGATCGTCAAGGGGTCCGCATCAGAGGTTGCTATCAGAGCATCCGAGAGAGCACTCGATTCTGATACACTCCTTGTCTTCGAGGACAGGAAGGTGCTCGGCTATGTACGATTTCTCACCGAACTGTTTCTATCCCGCAACATTGCTAACTTGCTCTGCACCAGGTCTATGAAACCTTTGGCCCCACCACACAGCCTCTGTACCAAGTGAAGTTCAACAACAAGTATCCACTCGATCCGGAGAAGGTCAAGGTCTCAAGACCGGTGTTCCATGTCCCAGAACGGAGCAAATTCGTCTTCGTGAGGGCGATCAAGCACTTCAAGGGCAGCGATGCAAGCAACATCAACGACGAAGAACCCGCAGAAGACGAACTGGAGTACTCCGATGACGAAGCAGAGGCCGCCGCAAAGCGAGCGAGGACACAAAGGCAAGCGCCTTGGAAGCGTCGCGAAAGACTAACTTACCGTTGTGCAGGCATCGGTCGCGTTCGGCAGCCTCGTCTCGGCATACCACACCTATACCTTCTTTCAAGCGGGACGCGGACATGGCTGAAGACGAATTCTATGGCGCCAGCCCGTATGGCGAACGGGATCCGTACAACGACCTTGACTATGGCGCAGGGCCGTCGCGTCCTCCCCCTATGCCCTACGACGACCCTTACGCGGACAACTACGGCGTGCCTGACCCGACATCAACAATACCTGACTCAACATTAGCACCAACACAGAACGACTCTGCACCTCGCCAAGATCGAGATGACAATGTATCTGAGAGTGGAGAGTCTAGCGCTGACCGCGGACGCGGACGGGGTCGCTGGAATGCGTCTGGAAGAGGAAGACGCGATGATTATGGTCGTGGCCGGGGCCGGGGTCGTGGACGAGGTCGTGAGCGTGGCAGGGGTCGTGGACGGGGTTACGACGAGCGGCAGCCATGGGCTCATGGTGACAGAGCATCCCAGGTGCGCTCGCCTCACGACGAGTATGATCCACAGCAGCGTCGTTCGATGTCGCCCACATCGCTCACCATTGCGCGAGCAACCGGCCAGTACTCTGACGGCTCACCGATGGCACAGAACATGCAGTACCATCCAGATACCTCACAGTTCATGAACGGCGGCAGGTGGAATGCTCCGTATTCCCCGCAACAGCAGTTCAACTTCCCCGGGTATGGGTACCAAAATCAGTATGTGCAGCCGCACATCAACCCCCGCTTTGCCCCCGTCTTCGCGATGAACTTCGGGCTTACGCAGGGGAATCAGTACGCCCCGTTTGAAAATGCGGGCTACAGTGCTGCAGGCGACGAGTCTGGGGCTTGGAATCAGGGCTGGGGCTCTGCAGACGGTGACGCAGGATCATCGAGCGGGGACGGTCGTAGTTGAGAATAATCAGTACTATTTGCATTTTCTCCGTGCGCACATCTGTACGTCGATATCAATCAATAAACAGACCGAATCAGCAGCAGCTGTCGGGATGCGCGGCATGATCTGGTCCATATATAGTAATTCCCGACGCTCCCGAATAGGAATGGATCGCCCGCCCAATCGCTCGTACGCGCTCGCCTTGGCGATATTGCCTCCCTCCGGATTCGCGCTTTGTCCTGAATCTTAGATTATTGCCTGTGGCACTCTATTTGTGTGCCCTTCGCGCTTTGCCATCTACCAGCGCTCGAACGACTGTCCTTGTTTCACCTTCTATATCAACCAACTTGCCTAAGAAGCCACAACGTTCGAATGGCCACCACCCCGCAGCCTACACCGCAAGATTCCGCCCCGGACGGACACGCGTCGCCAGCGGTCGTATCGACCAATGGCTCACCGAAGAAAGGCGGAGTGCCGCTTGCCAAACGCGTCTTGCCGTCGCGTTCGCGTAGGGGCGGTCCTGGCGTCGGAAGCTGCGAGACGGACATCATGATACTAGACACTCTGAGGAGGAAGCGTGCGTCTTGCCCTGTCTCGTACCAACAACCCTCCATGTTAACTCTATGTAGTCGAAAACGAACCCCTTATTCCTGCAGACACCAAGTTCCTGCTCACGACCAACTCATCCCTGGTCTCTTCCACCTCCGACGCGCCTTCCTTCGAGTTCGAGATCAACGCTCCTGCGTATGGCCGCTACTTTGACCAGCCAGAGGTCCAGAAGGCATACCGGGAGCAGCTACTCATCCAAACCCCTGAGTTTACGCAACTCAACGAGGACGCTAGCGTCGGGGGTCGATTCAGGCCAAGAGTGGCAGAAGACGTTCGTGTACAACGCTCCTTCTATGGATTTTATGTACTTACTCCTTCCGCTCGAATATATCCCGCATTGCCCTCCACAGGAGCCTGCAGACACGTCGGACGCCGCGTATGAGAAGCGGCATCGGAAGTACGAGACGTTCGAGAAGCGGCAGCGTCTACGCGAGAAGGAGAAGCTCAAGCACGAGCAGTACAAGCTCAAGGAGCGTATCGACCAGCTTCGCGGGATGGACGGGGCCGCGTTCCTCGCCCTCCCCGCGTCCGACTTTCCGCCACCGCCAGACGACTTCACCGACGTTCCAGCTGAGCAGAACGGCGACGGAGTTGAGGCTGGCCTCTTCCACCCGTACGGCCACAGTCAGGAGGGCGACCGGCGGAGAAAGGAAATGCTCGCTATCGCTTCCGGCTTGGAGGAGCGCTACCGCACGCTGCTCAATGCTGACAAGAAGACGCCTGGGAAGAAATTTACGAGAGTCGAAAGCTATATTGTGCAGGAGTCAGTGGAGGAGCATGCTTCTGATGCTGAACTGGAGGATGTCGAGGCCCTGGGAGAGGAGGAAGAAGAGGTGGATGAGCTGGAAGAGTCCGAGGTGGAGGTGGAGCCAGAGACACCTCAACGACCGTCGTGTTATGACGAATCGGGAGAGTCTGAGGTCGACCTCGAGGAACGCGACCGGGAGCGCTCAAAGGGGCTGAAGCTGAAGATCAAGTTAACGTCTCGGACGCAACTGAAAGACTCGCTCTCTAAGCCAGTCAAGAAGAAGAGACAGCAGACCACGTTGTCACCGTTCATGGCGAAGAGTACACTCGCTGCCAGCCGGAAGACAGACGAACTGAGCCCCTCCAAACTACTCCCGACGTCCTCTATCCTCACCGCCGCTTCTGCACCCCCGCGCGCTCGCGGGCCCCGTGGCAGGTATCTGCCGAAGGGAAAGGAGTACGAGAGCGCAAGTCCGACGAAGGCACCTCCCAAGAAACGGCCCCGGACAGACAGCCTGGCTTCGTTCATTCCAATAAACCCGACTCAAAGCGAGTCGATATCCACGGGAGCTGTGCGCCCTATGCGGTTTGACTCTCCCAGCTCGAGGCACTACGTGACGTACGCGGGGCCAGCCGGGAAGCAGGAGCAGGCGACGTGCGTGCTTATGGTCGCTGCCCTACGCAACTCGGCGGCACCGAATGTGCGCAAGACGCAGCGGAACGTGCTAGCGTTCGGTGCGCGGGTCCCGCAAGAAATCGAGGAAGTACGGGACTTCGAGATCCCGGAGTGGGTGCTCAGTCAGGACACACCGGAGGAAAACCAAGACGACCCTTCCGTCGACAATGGGTCGTCTGCATACAGAAGTTTGTCGAGAGACCTCAAGCAAGAGTCAGTCGCATCCGAGCGGAATGGTCTATTGTCGAAAACAGCCGGGGAGGATGTTGTGCAAATTGCATACCTCGAACAGTGACGCACGTTTATTACATTCCCATAATTATTCGTATTGTACTTCAGGTGTAGCGATGCATTAGCGTTGAGTGGCAGTCGGGACAAGGTAGTCGGGACGTCTCACATACCCATATGTATTGAGTATGTACGCTGTGTATACCCTCAGCAAACCATCTACGTTCAAGCGTTCGCCGCGGGCCCATTCTCCACAACCTTATTAACCACCAAGCTCTGCACAGTACCCAATGCCCTCTCCCGTGACTTGAATCCGACGTCACGTCGGTGAGCCAGGATGAGTCTGGCAGAGCCGAGAGGTCCGAGCTGCTCCGGGAACGATGTGCCCAAGTCATCAGGCATCCAGCGCGAATAGTCACCTCCCCGCCTCTCCAAGGTATTTTGCACTCGACGAGCGACGGCGTCGTTCTGGACATTCTGCGCCCTCGGCTTCACGGTTGCGACCCCCGTAGCCTCCGCGGATATGGTGGCCCCGAAGAGTTTGTCCAAATCAAATGTACTGGCTGCAATCTTGCCAACATGCCGCTGGGCCTGGGCAATTACAGCCTCGACGTTGAGAGCCTGAGCGGGTTCCTCTCCCCCAGGGGACTCTTCCACAGAGGACCGTTCTCTCATTCGCCTGGGGGCCCGGTTTTGAGAGTCACGACCTGACACCCGAGTCGCGCTGTTTCCTCCCCAAGGACGGGGAGCCCTTTCCCCACTTCGTGCTTGTGCACCTTCGCCACGATTCGCACTGCCTTGTCGCCTCTCCCCTCGCGGTGTCGATGATCTCGCATCTCTTGTCGGACGTGGTGCGTCATCAGAGACTGACGATTTGTGTACTCGTTGTGTAGCATCAGCATTGAGAGCCGCGTCGGATGCAGCGTCGCTGGAAGCGGCTTCGCTCGTCTGCTGCTGTTTCCTTCGTCGCGCCAGCCGGGCGGATAGACCGTCACCACCCTGGAGCGCCAGGTTCCCTACCCAGCTCAAGCTGGCATTGTTCTTATCGACATTCTCTGTTCGAAGAGTTGAGTGTATATTTCTCGTGACGCAGGGACCAGCTCACCAATTTTAATGTCTCCGAACTCTATAGCCTTAGGGATAGACCGCTTCGGCGCAGCCTGCTCGCCCTTCTCTGCGCTGGCGGCTGGGGCGACAGAAGAGTTGAATCGGATGAGAGCCCTCGGAAGGGACACCGCCCGCACTGGCCTCGCAAACATTTGCAGCCTAAGCACAGGTCTTCAGTGCATGTAGTTTTGCCTACGCACAAGGTGATGGTCGAGAGGAAAACGTGAGCGCCTATGCGGCGATCCAGCTGCGCCCGTTGCGTGCGTAACTCGTCAAGTCTGCAGCTCGGTCATCTTCGTCTTCTCCTTCTCACTCTTGGTTTTGGCACAATCTCGCTTTCCTTCCGCTTGCATGGGTCGATTACTTGGTCGCTTGTTCGTTGGCTTCACCACTGCTCTCATATGTTTCATTGCATATTCGCCGCAAATATTCATCATTTGGCCTTGGTATGGCCGTGAACTCTCCGTTGAGCTACTCGCGTTGCTCATCCCATTCAAGTGATTTTTCCTATCACACTTTAACTCGATTTGTGCCTGAATGCGTATTTTATGCAGTGCCTTAGTAGCGATGCTGCTGTGGAATTACTACTTGTGCGTCGTGACCGACCCAGGCAGAGTGCCGCCCGGATGGGTGCGTGGTCAAGGTCGTCGCCTTCGGGGTATGATATGCTGACGGAGGTTCTGCAGCAACCGGATGTTCAAGACAGCGACGGCTACGAGGTCAAGAAGCTGACTCGGGGGCCTAGATTCTGTCGGACGTGCGAAGCGTATAAGCCGCCCCGTGCACATCATTGCAAGCAGTGCAAATGGTACGCCGCTCTTCATTGCAGATGTCATGTGTCTCATTCTCCCTCTTCCGCGTAGTTGCGTGTTACGCATGGGAAAGTGTTTGCGTACGTTACATTGCCCTTGGTGCTGACGGTTGGACTGCAGATCACCACTGTCCATGGGTAAACAATTGCGTGGGCCATTTCAACTACGGCTACTTCGTCAGATTCCTGTTCTACGTAGACTGTGCGTGCACATATCATCTAGCCATGATTGTGAGACGCATATACGTGGCCACGCAAGTCTGGGTTCGTGCGCGTGCACACTCGAGTAGAGGCTTAAATTGACCTTGTTTGCAGGAGAACTTTGAGACCCCAGAGATGATCTTCATTATTCTAAATGCGGTCGCTTGTATACCTGTCCTGCTTGCGGTTGGTGGTTTTAGGTCAGTCTTACTGGCACCCGCTCCATGGTATCGTATTCACTTGATTGCGGTAGCCTGTACCATTTCTACTTGTTATTAGGTAACACAACCACCATCGAAGGCTGGGAAAAGGACAAAGTGGCGACCCTGGTGCGACGTGGCAGGATTCATGAGGTATGCTCGAGTATCCCCCAGGTTGTCGGGCATCGCTGACAATTTGGCTAGATTAAATTCCCTTACGTATGTTGTCATCACTAATCCTGAGAACAACCACACTAACCACCCCAACACGCAGCATCTGGGCGCATGGCGTAATATCTGCTCTGTGCTCGGAGACTCACCCTTGCTCTGGTGCTGGCCAACCGTTGCGTCGGGCACAGGTCTGAAGTACCAGCTTGCTGAAGGCGATGGTAAGTGGATTGAGCTCAACTCCCGGGCTTATCCAAATGTCTACATGAATGGCGGAGTGCGCCATCCCGAGCCGTGATTGCGCTGGTCGCGTCTAGGTGTGCAACCATTGGATACCCTTGTTATGTAAGCCACTTATGCATTCTCTCTATATCTCAGCATCAGGTCGCCTCCTTTCGCTGCCTCCTTCCCGCCCTGCGTTGATAGATTGTCATATTCAACTGATACCCTCCGCAGATCCTAATGCTGAAAGCTGGCCTCCCGAGGACCCGTCCAGGATCCCCATGCCCGAACCTGACCCCAACTACAAGTTTACCCTCCCAGCAAGCCCCTGGACATACGAGAACGGCTCAGTAAACCCACACCTCCAACCCTCCAATGCCCGTCGCCGCCAAGTAGCCCGAAATGGTCCCTACTCTGCTGTGCCGCCATACCACCCTGACTATAAGGAGCCCGAAGCCGTTGTCCCTTACGATCCTGCGTCGTCTAGCGAGGAAGAGTATGATGGGCAGTCTGGAAGAGGGGCTCGAGTACGGAGGGGCTCTGAAGGCTTTGAAGTCAAGGCGATCGATAGAGAAGCGCTGTTGCAGAGGTTCATCGAGGGTCGGACACACGAACCTGGGAGATACAACTACTACAACCCGGAGGTTAGCAGTGAGAGCGAGGCCGAAGACGACACAGACGATTCGATACCGCTTGCTGCGAGGCTGCGTGGTCGGCGGGCCATCCAATGATCTATTCCTATCTACATGACAATTGTCTCTAGTGCGGGGTGTAATGGCGGTGCATGTACGGGCTAACAGGGACACTATTATTATTATTTGACTGGTACAACATCGCTAATGCATCAGGTCGCGACGGACATTGATAAATACAGATAGCGAACATAGCCAAGAGACACGAAAGCGCGACATATAAGACAAAAGGTACGGGGGTATCACATAGGCATCCTGTCGAGGTATACTCTCCACGGCATACCGCCCTTCTCTCCAATCTCAACGACGCTAGGCCCAACGGGCAGCCCAAGGTCCCACTCGCACTTGCCGTTGTCGAGGGGATCGACGACGACGCCGTTCAACTTTACTTGAGCCTCCCCAAGAGGCTGCTTTGCGGGAGCCTTGCCCTTCTTCTTCGCCGACTCCTCGACTTTCGACACCTCAACCACCGACTGTTGCTTCTTTTTCGGTGGTCTGCCTCGCTTCCTCTTCTCTGGCTTCGTTTCCTCTTTCTCTATATCTTTCTCCTTTCCCCTTCCTTTCTCTTCCTCTTCCTCATCCTCTTGGACCTTCTCCTCGTCGCTGTTCTCTTCGTCGTCGTGGTCCATCTTCAGGAAACGCACTCCGGAGACGCGAACGCTCGTCTCGCCGTTCAGTCGGACGGCCCACGTTCGCACGCCGTCCATATGATCGAGCTGCAGCCGCCGGCCGAGAGGTTTGGTGAATAACGTGACGCACTTCAGCGAGCGATGTTTCTGCAAATCAGATGGCGACGTGGGCTCCGTTGGCGCGGTTGTAAGAGGCGCAGCGATCTGTACCGGCGACACGGACGGCACAGAGGCCGGCGTAGGAGGCGCGGCGGCAGGGGTGGGTGGTTGCTGGTACGCAGCATGAGTGTACTGCGCATATGGAGAGTAGGTGGTCTGTGGATACACGTTGGACGGCGTGGCGCTCCCACTCCCGGACGCTTTCAGCTGTGCAACGGCAGGGACAGGGGCCGGCACGATAGGGTGTGGGGACGTCTGCGGCATGGGAGGTGACATCACGGCGGCAACAGGTCTCGCGGGCACTGTCGGAGACTTCGAGGGCTCGCCTGGAGGGGACGCGTGCAGCACGGCGCCATTCGGCGTGGGGTGATGCGCGCGGATTTTCAACGTCCCGGGGGTGGGCGACGGTTGTACGGGAGGAGAGGATGCGGTTGGGTGGTGAGCGGCGGGGACCTTGAGCTTGATCTTGGGATGCGGCTCTGTAGACACGTATGCTGGTATTGAATGTGGCAGTGGGAGGTCAGACATGAGGTGGCGGAAGTGATCCTACGGACAGGTTAGGGGTTGGCCATGAGCACTGAATATATAATGGAACGTACCCTCAGCACTACGGCATCTTCCCAGATCTCACTATGGTCATGGTTGAACTCAAGCGCATTCGAGAACACCAGCTCGACGTCGTTCGCAAATTCCTGCGATGTATGGTACTCCTTGCGTTTGAGGCGTTTCTGGATCGCAACTCTGAGATGAGGGTTTATTCAGGGGGTCATGCACACTCACAAAGATGTTTTCAAGACATTGAGGTCGTTTGATCATCTTGTAGTAGATCGGCCACTGTTTCTTATTCGGAAGCTCCATAAACTCAGTGGAAAGCACGCGCCCTCTGTGGCGAGGTCTGTTAGGTAGATACATGACAGAGGTATATGCACGTACGTGTCGTCGGTCTTCTCTGCAAGTTTTTGGAGACGGGTCTTGAGTAATCGACTCATGTTCGATGGTTTCTTCTTCTTCCCTCCTTCATCTTCAGAGCCGCCCTCATGGGCGACGCCATCCACCGCATGCTCATCACCTTCGTCCTCAACGGCCTCTTCCGCAGTACCGGTCATCTTCGCGTACTCCTTCTTGACGAGTTTCTACATCGCCGATGTAAGCAAAGGGTATACAAGATGACGCGGCGACTGACATGCAAGACTTTCGCATCCTGAAAGATCTGGCTCAGCTTGATGTTGTACCTCTTTGCATTGCGGAAGCAAGTCTCGAGGTCGCGCTTGACATCTTCAAATGAGGCATATGCGAGTGCGTCTAGTTGAGCCTTGATGTCGTCGAGAGCTATTGGTTTCTTGATCTGGATATAATAGTCGGGGTACTGCCGTCTCGAAGGCAGACGCATGAAGTCGATAGAGAGCGACCTTCCTCTTGATAAATGCACGTAATTGGGATTGCAGACATAGCGCAACGGTGGTGGCGAGCGAGAGCAGATGGAAATGGGAGAAAGAAAGAGGCAAACGCGTTCGGAGTCAGAATCATGTAAGTAGTGGATGGCAGGTGAGCGGATAGTCACGCACTCCTTGTCCACCGCATCCTTCACCGTGTTCCACAGCTTCAAGCCCTTCTCCTTTATGACCTCCGGCCCATCCCGCTTCGGTTCACCGTCCTCGCCCTCCTTCTTGATCGTGTCTGCCGCGCTCGTCCCAGCCGGTAGCTTCGAGTCTGCAGGAGCCTCCTTGCGTCGTTTGGCGCGCGGTGCGTCGATGTCGACCCCCGCTGCCGCGGCGATTTTGCTCGCCTCGCGCTTCGACATGTCTTCCCCCCTCGCTATATGCGGCTCTGGCGTGGTATTTCAACAAGCTTAGTGTTCAGAATGGCAGCGACGACCTCTGCTGGCCGAGGACCCTCTCACTATCGACCGTGTCAGCGGCGAGCGCGCGGACCTCCATTGTCCCAAATCCAGTAAACGTGACCACGTGACCAACGCGCCCTTTGAGTTCTTCAACGTCTTGACTCTTCGCTCGGTCGACCTGCAGCCTCAGGTTGCAACACGGCTGTTCAGCTAGGTGGGTGCTCTGCTTATCAGTTGAGCTTGGGCTTCTCTTCATCTCACTATTTTTTTGACCCAGAGGCATAACCGTTGGTTGCAGAAGTGGTGCAGAATGGTAGACAACGCGTGAGATCGATCTGCGGGCCAGTGTGTAGTTTGCGGGTGCTGACAACCACCGGCGAGTTCAGTACCCAGGCCTTAGGGGTCCCCAGTATCATCACACCCAAGAGACACGAGGTATTCTATATCAACGATGATTCTGTGATAATTCGTGTATGTCCTCAGTTTGCTCTTAATTCTGCTGATCGTATCGACATACGGCGCGTCAGGTAGAGGATACCCTGTACAGATTTCATCGCCACTTCTTAACTCGCCACTCAAAGGCATTCGAGACCACGTTCAGCCTCAAGCCAGAGAATGAGAAACCGGAAGGCCTCACTGACGAACATCCAGTCTTGCTGGAAGGAATAACTTGTAAAGATTTCGAGAGATTGCTATGTCTCTTCTACCCGGAGTGAGTCGTATGACGATCGAAGACATCGGGAAACAATCTCGCATCTGTCGCTCTCGGGTATGTCCAAGTACCCAGAAGGCACTTCAGGCTTCTGAGCCCGTCTTCCCGTGCCACGGGACCCACACTCTTTTCTGTGGTCATTGCGGCAGCGGAACGGGACCAGTCTATGAAGTGCCTGCTGCAGAGCGACCGGTCTGAGGGTACGGCCTCGGTGTCGCCCATCTTGCAATTGCGCGGCATAATGACGATCGGGCGGTCCTACAGGAACGTCAGCGATGGCGACCTCTCCACCACCGAGGAATGGACGTCCGTCCTTGCGCTCGCGACGAAGTGGGACTTCGCCGAATACCGCCAGCTCGCGATCTCGCGGCTCTCGCAACTGGCCTCGCCCGTCGATCGCATCCTCCTCGGGCGGGCATATGAGATCCCGGAGTGGCTCTCGACAGCGTACCTAGAGCTCTGCACGCGCGACGACGCGCTCACGTACGAGGAGGGCATGCGGCTGGGCATGCGCGACGTGATCCTGCTGTCGGATATACGGCAGAGCATACGGGGCAGCCGGGTGACGATGCAAGACAAGAACATCTCTATCCTGATCGACAGGAAGCTGGGCTAGGTATGGCCTGCGTATGCGAGGACCCGGCGCGGCGCGTGGTAGAACAGTCCGTCGTGTAACAATATAGAGTGCTCACTCTGCTATGTGCTGCTATTCGCTGCTATCTTGTGTATACATATCTCCCAAGTCTCGCATTGACACTCTCGAACCCTCCGTCACATCCTACTCGCGGACCACCAGCTTGGCCACCCTCAGCTCCCTCATCCGCCTCCGAGCCGCCCGCGAATGGTTGTTCATGCCACCATGAAATGCCCAGTCGGCTTCCTTCCAGGCGTCCTCCTGTGCACAGCCCGAACGCACGGAGTACTTGCGGAGCAGCGCCGCTCCCCCAGGCTAGAGGGCCGCCAGCGACCGAATGAGAACCTCGAGCGAACCAGAAACGGAGGATCCGCGACGTACGTGTTCGCCCAAGTAGCCCGTGACGTCGACCGCGAAGCCGTCAAGCACGACGACGCAGCGCCCGCTGTCAGCGTACCTCCGTACGTCCTCAAGCTTCCATGTCTCCGTCCCGATATCGGAGCTGCAAAGAAAGTCAGTGTCGTCGCTCGAGGAGCTGTCGCCCGTGCCCGAGTCTTCGCTGGCGCTGGCTTCCCCGGCGTGCTTGTGAAGCATGTAGAGGTGCGCCTCCCGGACATCCTCTGGACGGGCGCGCTTGAGGCCCCAGACGAGGCCGAGCCGCTTCAGGAGAAGGATTGTCCACTTGGAAGGGTCCCAGTCGTAGCGCGCGGGCCCCGAGCGGTAGTCGTGCGGGAAGGCGTGCTTTCGGGGTGGTGAGAACCTGTGCACGCTCCGTATGATGTTTGCTTACGTGCTAGCATTCTCGCTCAGCATGACGGGGATACAAAGAATCGTGGGTACGCACGAAGTTATGATTGCCTTCGCCGCAGGTGAGGACGGCGAGGATCTGACGAGGCGTGGATGGGACGGTCAGCGTGGACAATCTGGGTTGACGGCGAGGCGACAGACCAGGTTCGACTTTGACGTGTTCTCGTCCGAGTAAGGCTGCAGCCCGTCCCAGTGGGCCAGGCTCCCGGAAACAGTCAGTCCTTCCTGTGCACCGCAGCGAGCGGATGGCACTCACGAATTTACGAAGAACGTGCAGTGCCAGACTGGGAATAGGTCAGTCATGCGAAACGCGAGGTAGCCCGAGGGCCGCGTACTCAGCAATCTCACAACGAGGCCTGCCCAAACGAACGCTCCCGTTGCGTCGCCCCACAGAGCCCCTATGCACGGCGGCAATATGAGGCCCAGCCCGAGCGCCAGTAGCACTGTAATTGTCGTTTCCACGCGTCAGGATGGTCTTGACAGTGTATACGTCATGCTCACAATAATGCTTGTGTTGCATCCGCACGACTAGCGGGGGGTCAGCAGACGTCCATATGCAGGCAGCTCTCCAGCGCACCGGGGTCGTTGTCTAGGTCCGTCTGGTCAATCAGCTGGAGGCGCTCGTAATGAGACTTGAAGAAGATCCAGCCCATGTGCGCCCACAAGAACCCACGCGTCGCCGCGTACCTTGACGAAGGCGTCGGTGAGTACATTATGCACTGTAGAGCAAGTTGAGCGTCCTTACGGGTCATGGACAGGGTCGTCCGTGTAACGCTTGTGTCCAACGCTAGTCAGCAACGGCCGTTTTCCTTTCTGGAATCAGACTCACATGGTGTAGTCGATGCCTCATGCACCTGGGTATGCCGATGACAGGGTAAGTCGTTTGCTCGTCCTGACTACCGCCATGCTCCTTACCACCACTAGACCGAGTAAATGAGGTGCAGTCCACGCCGCAAATATCTGGGCCCTCACCTTAATGGATCCCTGCATTGCACTGGCCCCAAATAACGCCACGGCGATCCTCACTGGTAGGCTAGCGCGAAACGCCCTGTGCGAGTACAGACGGTGATAACCGACCGTGATCCTGAGTGGATGCCCGGGTAAGCGATGCGTATGTGGACGCGTTTGAGGTGCCGCGACTCACGACATCTCGCCCATCTGGAAGAGCACCACGCAGAGGATTACGGTGTACCCTGAAAGTCTATAGAACGGGTAGAGGTAGCAGCCTATTGCGGCTGCGAGGTGCGTTGCGACGAAGATTAACCCATTCGCCCACCATATCTGCGCGCGGGGACGAAGCTGTTGCTCAGGGCGGGGAGTCATGTTGGTAGTAAACGAGCAAAAAAGGGCCAAGGAGGGCATCGATACCTTCGCGCTTCAATTCTTGGAAATTTTTCTACGCACCCTATATTCCGGCTCACGATCGAGGAGCCTCTCTGATCCTTCATACGGCATTCACGTCCGATCGCTGCTCACTGGCCGTGGCCATCGGACGTGACGTTGACGTTGACGTGGCGTATATACGATAGAGCGCACTCACTACCATTTCCATTTGGCGGCCTACCTAAAGCAGCAAGGGGAAACGTCATCTCTGATAGATACAGCGAGAGGCCTACGGCGAGGCTGCGTCCATGCCAGTGCCAGTGGTCGGATCAGAACTGCAAGTCGAATGCAAATCGGTATCCAAGGGCTAGAGGTCGGCAGGAAATGAGGTTTGCGTGGGAAGCTCTCCTCCTATGAAAGCCGTGGACGATCTTTGGGGGAACGAACATACCAAATACGCAAGGAGACCTTGGAGTCGGAGAGCGCGTATACACGACGTCATGTGACCGTGACAGCAGGAACTTCGCATCGATGCATGCCACTGCAATGCCCAGGCTATCTGAGTACACAACTTCTGATAGCGGTCGCGCATGGAGTTACTTGCTAGACCGTCCCCATGTACGGTAGCGCAAATGCTCATTAAGCTTCTAGGGTCGTCGTGATGCTGATCAATGTTTAACTTTACAACCCGGTCGCCGCGCGGATAAGACCATAGGGACATCCCACTCAGATATGACAAAATTGCTGGACCGACAGTAGGCATTGAATGTAAATCAGTATTAATCGACGTGAATATATGTCTCATGTACTTGTAAGGTCTGCCTCGCTGGTGTCAGACATCATCAAGCGGTACGAACTTGCCTCAACCCTGATATTAGTACCATGGACTCGACGACTGACAAACCACAAAGCTTTTGAAGTTCCTGCTCTAGTTTGTCCTTGCGATCCTCCGAAATAAAGTTCCGCGTCGCATTGATGATAGCCCCGTTCTTGAGCCCTATAGCTTCCAGCTTGCTAGCGTAGATGTCTGGCGGCAAGCCGAGGGTTTCAGTATATCGGGTAACATCTGGATCTATCCCTTCGAGAGTGGCGTGCTGCTGTTCGGCGGGGGCTATTTGGTCCGGACGTTCTGTCTGTGTAGCGACGCTTGCTTGGCTAGGGTCCGTGCGAATCGCGTTGCTCTGTCCATTGCTGAGAGGTGTTCCGACTGCAGCGTTGTCGAGGCTCGCTGACTGGCCGCCGGAGTCAGGCCTACAGGAACCTTGACGTTCGGTACGGGATAGGGATGTGCGTGGTACTGCCTCGCTAGTCGAAGCGTCAGCGCGAGGAGACGGTCGTTGTGTGCCGTCGGCAGAATTCGTGTTCCGCCGAGCATCCACCGCGCTCGATGCGCGCGACAGACTAACTGCCTGTGCGGCAGTCACGTCGTTGCTAGTCCGTCGAGGCTCACCGTCGATGTGTGAAACACCTTTTAACGACGGGCGTTCGTTACGTCCGACTGGGAGCGATGGTCTTGCTCCCTCCGCGTTCGGCGGACTGCTGGATTTGTCAGTGGAAGCATGCGCTCCCGAATCGCGTCGGCCTGCGCGTCCGTTGCCGGAAGAATGGGGCTCCTTGGAACTGGCCGAACCTTGTGGTAGTGCTCTCGGACTGTCGTCTCCCTCGAGCTTGACACGTTTCAGTGCTTGCTGAGGACGTTCTCTGCACAGATAGCGTTAGCTCCGACACACGATGCTCATAGCATGCTCCAAACAACTTACTCGGAGTGCGCACTGCCTTTACCAGGACTGCCGGCAGCCGTGTCACGTACCCTCTTCTTGGGATTGAGAATAACATCGTCAGGTGGAGATTGAGGTATGCGCTGGCCTGCTGGCGTCTCGACTGAGGAGTCGCTGGGTCGCGGATGTGGAGCAGACGATTGGGCCAAAGACGGTGCCAGCTCGGGTGCCGGGTTGTGCTCCGTGGACTGAGATCCATTTGATACAGGCTGGGGCTGCTTGAATGGAGAGCGTTTTGGCTGCAACTGACTCGCCGGGGGTCTCGACGGTGAACCGACAGGCGCAGATGGAGATGGCACCTTCTCTGGTAGACGCTTCGCGGCCGCCGATGACACTGCCTTGGGTTTGGGCGATTGCGATAGCACAGGGGTAGGTCGAGGATCTGGCGATCGTATTGAAGTCAAGCGTAGCAAAGGTGGCACCCGTCGACGTCGTTTTCTTGCAGATTCTGACGGGGCACTGGCGAGCAGGGCATTGTCCATACCATTCGCAGCCCCGACTGGCACAGCCCTCGCTGAGCTGTCGGTTGCTCATCCGCTGCAACGGACGTCCTAGGATGCAGTGATGATGTTGGCTGGGACACCGGGCGCGATCGATGGTTTACGCTCGGTGGTGCGTCAGGTTGCGCCCCAGACTCCGGTAGCGAACGCCGTAATTCTGTGGATTTGCGCTGTGGATTTCCACTGTCGACACCGAGCGGGTTAGCCGTGCGCTTCGCCTTTCTCTGAATAACCACCGTAGTCGCAGTAGGCGACCCGGGCGTCGTTGCCGGGCTCGGGGCGTTATCTTGGGACACCCTCCCTTGAGCGTGGGGTGCATTCCGGACACCAACTTGAGAGATATCATCCTGAGTCGTCGCATTCTGTCTCGAGCGAGCACGTTCCCGCCGAAGAATGGCATCTGGGGATACAGACGTGCGCACATCTACCAGATGGAGTCAGCGCATATGTACAGTCTTTGAGGTAATTCACGTACATGGCGCGGCTTGCCGTCTAAGCCTTGCTGAGACCCTTCTATCGTCCCCTTCGACATCGTCATCAAAGTCGTCTTCGACGTCATCACCAGAGTCGTCAGGTAGATATTCACTCCCCTCACTGGATATGAAGTCCTCCTCCCAGTCCGCGTGGTTCCAAGACAACCTCTTCCTCCGTTTGTCGGCGGCTATCCGCCGGGAGACACTTTCCCAGAAGTCGTTCAATACAACAGAGTCGATATACGTGGCTTTTGGGTTCCAACGCTGGAGGAACAGTATATCTTCGTCAAGGTTGTCCTCGCACCGGTTGAAGCTGATGCGCCACAAAGTCTTTTTTGAGCAATGAAATCTCTTTGCCACCTCCTGCATAGGTGCGGGGTCAACGTCAAGCATGTGCCGGATTACGGCGCGCTCTATGCGGTCAAATTTGTCATAAGGCACCAAGGTGTATCTTCCTTGTCCATGAGCAGGTCCAGTGGGTCTCATTGAGCGACGACCATCCGATGAAGTGGTGATGCTATTGACGGCGAGCTGAGGGAGAAGTCTAAGGTCCTGTTTGATGTTCAGACCGTCTCAGTCTGCCACGGCTCGGATGAAGCTGGGCTCGTAATACCAGTAACGTTAGCATGCACGTGCTGTTCGTCGGTGTTTGAAAGGAGAGCAGCACGCTAACGGAGTAACGGGTTCGAATCGAACGGCTGGTCACGACTCACGAGCCTATCTTGGATCTATATACTGGCATCGCTCCCATGGTTGCAACGTTGAACAGCGAGCACAGGACTTTGCATCGTGCCAGTGTAAGCATACTCAGGCTGTACTATTGAATATTGGAATTCAGTGCGTGTCTGATGTCAAACTCTTGGCTCTCGTACTTATCTTGTGACGCTACGATTGGGGGACTTGAATTGAAAGGGTCCAGCCATACTTGTACGTAGGCTCTGAACCTGAAGCCGAGTACCCTGGAGTTTCGTCAGTTGAATCAGCTAGCAAAAGCCTCTAGTTACACGGTCAGCTCACCATACAGCTCTCGGGTCACCTCTTCGCTAGTCAACTACTCGCACGGAACATTTTACCCTCCACCATCGTACACCATGGTGCTCATGTACGGAGCCTACATGTGCTGAATTATTCAAAGTATTGAATCTACTGCCATCGATAGTGCTAATGGATCCGACACTATGTTCGAACTCGAGGTCTGCATAGACTCTGTAGAATCAGCCATTGCGTTCGCTCCCTGTCTTTCTGCTGTTTCGCTATACTCTGATTGCGATCAAACTTCACTGGTGTCCGATGCAGGGCCGTCAATGGGGGTGCCGATCGCTTGGAGCTCTGTGGCAGTCTTGCAGCAGGCGGCGGTGTCACACCTAGTTTGGGCTTGTTCAGAGCAGTCACGAGAGCTGCACCGCACGTACCGATCATGGTTAGTCCCACCTTCCCCCTCGTCAATACAGAGCATCAGTTGACCATGAGCACAAAGGTGATGATCCGTCCTAGAACGGGTGACTTCGTCTACTCGGACGCAGAGGTGGAAGTCATGCTCGAAGACATCCGCGTGTTCAGAGATGCTGGGGCCGCCGGGGTAGTGTTTGGGATTCTCACCCATGAAGGCGATATCGACGTTCATTGCAGCACGCGGTGAGTCACCATTTCTACGCCATACACAGCCCAATCATATTGATAAACAGGCGGTGGCTTGTAGACTAGCGAACGAAGCTCACGGGATGGAGAGTGAGTAGTGCCGATCACTGCGCGGGCAACTCGCAACTGTGACGTTGCTCGTACAGTATGTTTTCACAGAGCGTTCGATATGACGCGGAATATCCACCAAGGTATCTTGTCAGCCATCTCCGTCTTAGGCACTGACATCAGCGTCGTTGCTCAGCATTCCGGGATGTGCGCAGGATTCCACACCTCAGTCGTGTGCTTACGAGGTTCGTTTCTCGCGCCACTTCCTGACATTCGTGAGGTTGAAAGATCTCTCCAGTGGCTACGAACCCACGTGTACTACCCCAGCAGCTCTCGCAAACCTCACCTCCCTCTTCCGCGCCATGAACGAGGACGACCAGCACTTAGACTATGACACGGCGCGCGGGCTTGGCATCCTCCCCGGTTCAGGCGTATCACCATCCACTATCCGCAGTGTGCTTCAAGAGCTGCTCCCTCTGGGGCTCCGACAAATCCACATGAGCGGAGGCCGGTGGCTCCCGGGTGAGGCGCAATATCGCAGAGCGGGAATGGGGATGGGTGTTGGGGACGGCGAGTGGGCGGTTTGGCGGACGAGTGAGGAGCGAGTGAGGGAGGTCGCCCAGATTATTTCAGAATCATGAGAATATGGGTTCGGCGGACAAATGCTGTATATTGTCGGTGATTACTTGAGGTCGTGACTGCTGATCATGGCAACTCATTCTCTTCGCATAGTTGGACTGTGGATGGAGTTTATTATTCAAGTGCCCACGGATTATATTCGTGAGTATAAATACCGGGCTTTCGACCTTCAGTTCCGTACGTGAGCGAGAGAGCTGTCAGTGGGACTCAAAAACAAAACTCGTGACCAGCCTCGTTCTACCGCGAAGGCGAACATGATGACGCGACTCATTAGTCCGGTGGCTACCACCTTCTTCGATACTTACACAACTGTGTCACCGGTACCACATCCGCAACTCACTGACATAAGACAAATCTCTTCTGCACGATTCGATGGTCAGCCTCGGGAGCGACTACGTACAACCTCCTGAAATGTTATTGGGTCGCCCGGACCGTCTGGTGGCTGCCAGTGAGGTCGGCAGTGCCGCCCCCTGTCACTTAGTATCGACACCAGCTGACGGTGCTATTCCCGCACTAAGTCAACCCCACCGAACTAGTTCTTGTTCAGGTCTCGCCTTGTTCTTGCAATGAGCTGTCCCTTCGGACCGGCCTATAAATCCATGTAGTCCAGCGCTCGCCCAAATAGCCGACGTCTACGTGTGCGACGACCAGCGGCATACGTGCGATTCCCCGCTATCTCGCCTGAAAGTAGGAATGCCCGAAGGACTCAGTCCAGGTAAAGATGATAACACGACGGGTGGTCCACTTCTGGATATCGAGGACGAGCAGCCTCGTGGGCCCAGTCCGTATGCTCTTTTCCGCAGGGCCAGAGGGTGGCTGTCTGTGACGGATTTGGTGCACCGACTTGGTAAGCTTCAGTATTGCACCGGTCTAGCGATGAGAAGCTGACGGTGGTATGTACTTCCAGGTGCGAAGTGTTATATGACTATTCAATGCGGTCAAAGGCCTATCTGCCGCCTCGCGAGAGGGCGGCCGGGTTTAGAAGCGCAGACGGCAAATGGATCAAAGTTGACAAAATCGCCGTGGAGGCACATTATCGCGCGACGACGCGTGGCAAGGTAAGTGCATCCTATTGTCTTGATTTGTGCTCACTTGACGGTTACATGCGCGCAGTCAGTGCACAAGAAGTTGGAGCGCCAGGCCAGCCTGCGCCAGGCGGACGTCCGGTTACCAGTGGCTCATGGTAGACTAGAAGACTGAGGACTTCGGTAGCCATCCTTCATGCGTGTGCCTTGGGCTATTCTGACTTCTACGCAGTTTGGTACAGATGCTTGAGTCTTTGGCTACCCTCAAGGAAAGCGGGTTATGCGTGCGTACAACCAAGCTGAAGATACATTTTCTTGACTGATCCCTAGCCATCATTACTCAGCGCGAGATGTACGTCTTTGGCATTATTGACGACAACGTGGTCGTTGGTCAGATCGTACGTTTGTTAAGCTGTGCCTATGCATCGTTCTCAACTCTACTCAGGACAATATGATCGTGAAACGGCCGTCTTTTGTCGTTCCCCAAGCTAAGGTTCAGACCACGTTGGGTCCACCAAGCCAGAAAAAGCGTAAAGCTGCGTTCCTACTGGCGGAGAGTGCCAAGAAGGCTCGTGTATCTTCTGCCGATCACGAGAACCCGGCTCCGCCACTTCCTACGGGACTGGGTACCGAACCGCGGTCAGGAACCGCAGATGCTCAGGAGCGCGCGACATCCGAGTCAGCACGATGCACGATACATCTTTCAGATACGAAGACACGGACGACACCTGAACTACCTCCGGATGAGGACGTCGTATCTCATCGCCTTCAAATGATGCTCTATCACCGCTTGCTCAGCAATCTCCTGGCTAAGCCCTCCGGTGAGGACGGGGGTCTTGGTGATACTGTCGGCGATCGGCCCTCTTCCACTGTGCATCCCTTGGACTTTTCGGCAGTTCGGCGTCGGCTCTCTCTCAACCCCCGGCGACCGTTCTCCGATGCGTTCATCCACGGGGCGAGGCGTCTTCTTGACCGCGGCACTAGTCACGAAGTCGAAGAGAACCCTGACCGCATCGCGTTTGAATGTTTGGACGACCTCGTCTCAATTTGGCGGCGAACCTTGGATGAACTTAATGTGGATGGTATAGACAAGACGCTGACGTTGGAGTACAGACTGCAATCCTGTGATGATGGGAGCTCGCACGCCGCAGGCGCTCCGCACGCTGAGGACGCAGGGTCTGCTACGGATAATGGAGAAGTACAGCAAGGCATCTTAGGCGTGAAAGAGTTCGCCTTAAATGATCAGGAGTTGGATGTCCATCTTCGTAGCATCTTACAGTGGTGGCATGGACAGCGTCGACCGAAGGGAGTGCCACCGGAGTTGGAGCGGCGGTGTGGGTGAGTAGTGATCCTCGACAGTGTTCTTGGCTTCAGTTGATTGAAGAGGCTAACTCGCTTTGCCTATCACAGTGTCTGCGAGTATCACCAGGACTAAATGGAGGGATAACCTGAAGAAAAAAAGCACTGACGGCCTTCCTGTGCTCACAGTCGGAACAAGAGATGAGATGGATGCCTCAGGAAAGGTTTCATCTATCTCTGGAAGATGAATGGTGAGGTTGTTCGACGGATGTGACTGTGTGACTCTCGGTGACGGGAGTTTGACTGATGCGCGCAAGTATGGTACTTATTGTCCATGGCTCCTTTTGCAGTGGGCACATAGAATCTATGGCATATGCCAACTTGGTTGGTCAATTCACGACAGTTGATTGGTTTGATCATCAGGTGTTATGCGATTGCCAGCGTGCGAGTACTACCAGTGCAGCAAGCCAGAAAAAGGTGACGTGGTGTGCCCATGTTTATTGTACTGAAGACAGCGTGAGACTGAATGGAGACACAGAATTTCTTATTTCCGAAATTACCCTGGATGTAGGTAGACTTCATCAAAAGTGCTGTATCAATATTAATTGGCTTCTGCTTATGCATCCAGGTATAACATTTGTTTGCGTAAATCGGACATCTTTTCCATCGCAGCGCAGAGTTCTCATGTTCAGACATGCTGCGACATCTCGACAGATGACTGCTCTTCACGAAGACACCATCGTCATGCGTCTAGATAGTTAACCAGTCCCGAAATCATGACGCTGCGTTTATAAGCTCCAGCAAGAGCCCGAGCAAGTACAGCATCGCATACCCACTGCACCTCACTATCTGCAGTACACACCGAGTAAACTGTAAGTGGCGTATTCTGACATGGAGACCAGGCATTTATTGCTCTGGGGCAAGGCTACAATGTCCTCTGAACAGAAGATGGTCTACAATGGGGGCAAGGATGGATTGCCCTCACTGTCCTCTGGCAATGGTCAAGGTAAGCCTAATTATAATGAGGAAAACATACAAGGTGGTCAAGATGTTCCGGTAGAAATCCAGGAGAAGAAGGGGGTTCAGGGCACAGGGAGCTTGCAGCGCGCTGGTACCCTCTTCATCTACCTCGCCATATGCTTGACACCCTTCCTCATCATTGGTCTCAGCAAACCTTTACATGACAATGTACCCACCCTCGGGGTCTTCTGCTCTACTCCTTCGAGCCAAGGTGTACCTAAGTACGAGGAGCTATTCTACCCTGATCCCGTTGACTTCCGAATCATAGGCGAGGAGGCCACTGGCAAATGTATCCCCCCGGACCAGTGGCTGTCCTCCATCGCCGACTCCGAGCACTCCTTTAATCATGGTCGCGAGCATTTCTCACATAGCGCCAGCACCACATTCACCTTACCTGGTGATGCAGACGTGCTCCGGTTCACGTCCAAAGGCAATGCACCAAGATGACAACGCCACAAACATCCTCTCGGTCCGCACTACCAATGGGTGAGCAATGCTGGTCTTATCCATTTGAATGGCGCCATGACGAATACAAATTTACAGTGCCATTACAGCCAATGTCGATCTGTTTGCTGCAGAGCAAGAAGCTGCATCAAACCTGGCTTGGAAACACTGCGCTACGACTTTCCGCACATCTAATGCGCCCGTCGCGGTCGCATTCTCTCCCGTCCCCGAAGGGCTAGGGCTGAAGATGGGTGTCATAACCCAATTCTCTAATGCGACAGTGAAGTTACCTCCGACTTTCGCTGGCCCTGTATGTGTGCAGGGTCACCGGGAGGCCCAGGTGGAGCCAACTATCCATAATGATGGTTTCAGCGTAGAGCAGAGGGGCATGCAGGTTGTGATCGAAGGCGGGGAGGAGGGCGTATCGAAATGTGACGATCGGGTAGCGAGTTTTGCCAGGGTACTTGCCCCGTATAGCGGGGTAGACGTCCACATCTGAGCGCGGCTGAACGTCACGGTTGTAAATGAGTACGTGGTTGGTAAGAATGTCTGTATATAAGATTGTATAGAATGCGATAGTAACAATACTCAAGTCCGGTTCGTTGACTTCGTTCGCGAAGCGACTGCTCTGAGCCTCAAAAGAAGACGGCAACCTGTTTGAGGCCGCGGATTGAGATCCCTCGGCACCAATGTTACGACTGATGAACGCAGCCTGTACAGTGCGCGGCGCCTTCGCCGACACGCGAGATCTGTTAATAGCGTCCGAGGGCGGCGGCCCCCAAGCAGCGACGCCTACTCCGGTCAGTAGCCGTTCAGGGTACATGGGAGGTCCTGGTCCTGACATGCGCGGTGCACTTGAGCGAGTTCCAGTAGCCTCGAGCAGATTCAGCTTCGAGCCATTCATCGCCTGGCGCACCGCGTCGATCTCTGAACCGTCCCTGACTCGACTTGACTGGGCCAGGCACTATATACCCACTTTACCGCTCGTGACGCGGACAGTGCGCAAGAGCTTGTGGTGGACACGGCGTTCCACTGCGATGCCTTTTTGACCAGCAGGCTGTGACTGCACCTGTACGGTTGACTGCTGAAGTTGCCGAGACCGGAGTAACGCTCTCTGCTGGATAGAGGCATCGCCATTGTCTTGTGGTTCAGAGGGACTGGAGCCATCCCACTGTAACCTGATTCGCTTGGCAGACAGAGGCAAAGCATCCCTGCCAAAACGATGTGAGCTGCGCAGATTCGGACATTCGTTTCAGCACAGTGACCTACTCATCTGCTCGCACAGGGGGGCTTTTTACCGCTACTGCGTCGCTGTTCCTCTTCGCAGGCGCAGTCAGGACGTCGCGCCGCAATATGCTCACCTCTGGTCGCACATTACGCTGGGGCAGCTCGACAGCAGCGCGGGTTGGGTACTGGGTGCTTCCGAGGACGCGTTATTGACGGTCGACAGAGCCTCGATTCCGGATCCCTGTCTGCGTGCGGACACAACGCCAGCAGCCTCAGCAGACCCCGCCATTCGTCGCAGGCCTGGCCGAGCAGCCCCAGTCCCTCCCGCCGAATGCCACTCCGTAGTCTTCTTTCGCGCCGTCCTGCGGGCGACCCGGAGGGGAATGTCCGGCAACAGCGCGACACCTCAACAAGGTCAGGTTTAGGGAAAACACGAACTTGGCGCCTGCTACTTGCGCAGTCTTCGCGGAGGTCCTTGTTCTGACTGGGCGGTGACGAGCTCCTGGACTGTAGGGAGTATCCTCGGGCTCGAACTCGCTCCCGTCATCGTCGCTAGGCTCGCTGCTGTCCGGGAGCCGCACTCGCTGTCCGAGCACCACCGATGAGCAGATGCACGGCCTGGGCCCTCGCGCCACCGCGACGTCGGAGTCTCCGAGCGCGTCGACGTCCGCCATACTCGTTCGTTCCCAGATTCTGACGTACGTCGCGTCGTTGAACGCGCTGGACAGCGCACGATTGACCAAGTACTGGTCGCGCTTAGGGAAGTTTTAGATGCGCTCCTCTACGAGACGCCACCGGTGGCGCAAGTCCCGGATGATGGCGCGCTTGGTGTACTCCAAGTATCGGAACGCTGAGTAAGTCCTGTTAGAAACTAAGTCAGACAGCGTGCAACACTACAGGGGCGTACCGCGGTCGCGTTGGGGTATTCAAGACGAGTGTCGGCGAGCGTTTGGAATATTAAAGCTTTTGTACCAAACGCGTCCTCACCTGATACGCACCACACAGGATAAGCACGACTGCAGCCTTTTTATTGGCGTCCGGGAAGGAATACAGCGTACTAACTAGAAGCAGTGCTTCAAGCGAAACACAGATATCCCTGTATCTGAATATGCAGCTGTCAGTGAATGCACCATGGGCTATGTTCAAAGTAGAGACGCGGAGTCACCGGTGCACTAAGAGTGCTGAGTAAAGTTGTCGCGTTCGATGTCAATGTCATGGAACACTCCGAGTGCATTCTGCCAGAACCCATTAGAATATGCAATGTCCGTGGGATGTGTGGTATACGAGTACAATAACGGGATGCCGGTATAGAGTCACGGCTAAAGGAGTCGAGCAACAGCACAATAAAAAGGTATGGCTACAAATTCGAAAGCAGGCGCTGGGATGTCAAGTGGTGGGTGGATGCAGGGATGATATGGAGTGCGAAGTATATGGCAAGAGTTGTGCATGTTGGAAGATACGGAAAGTGTGATGAAGCGTGAGTGTGCGCGGTCGTTGGGTTGTTGCACCCGTCATGGCGAACCACCCCTATGAGCGGTCATGTGTAGTGTCTCCCTCTCCTATCCTCCCAATGTCGAGCGGAGCGTGTCGTCTATGGTCGCTTTCGCCCATGCAAGGTGCGCCTGCGCACAAATGCCTGCTGGGCTTCGCGTTCTCCCCTCCTTCACTTCCTCTGTATGAAGCTCTTGAAGGTGCTCGAACCGGCCTGGCTACTCTGCGTGTTCGCCTGCTGCGAAGGTACGAGGGCCGCGTACATCGTGTGTCCGTCTCGCGGCGACTGGTGGAAGGACGAGAACGCATGCGGGGATGCGGGGCCGGTGGGGAAGAAGCTCGCAATGGGCGAGGACGGCGGCGACGTGTAGTTCGAAGACATGGCGGGACTCGTAAGGGGTCTACGCGAGCAATATGCGCGACAGTGTCAGGTCGGGCGCGGGTCGTGAGTGGTGGTCGTCCTGGGCAGACAGCGCGGCACCGGTAGAGGACTCGGGCTCGAGGGAGACTGAGTATTACAGCTGGTAGTGGGTGAAGGCGGGGCGGGCCAACCGGGCTGGGAAAGCGGGGCAGGCCCTTGTTCTGGATTTATATGCGTTGCTAGCCATGTCGGCGAGTAGAAGGGCTGCCATTCTGGGCGAGAGTACAAGGGATCGCCCAAATGCGGATGCGCTTCTCAAACCCCGCGACGCTGACCTGCCATATCCGGATGAAAGGGTCGACTGAAATGAGTATGGTCGGCCTGCCTCCAGCGCCGCACGCATCTCTCCGCGCAAAGGCATCCGCAGCGAGAGGGCACCCTGACGTACGAGCAACGCGTGGTGCGATGCGATAGCAGTGGGGGCAGCGTAGCAGGATCCCAGTATCACACGGCGGGATGCATCAAGAGGGCCTCGAGAGCTGAGGATCGCGCAGGCGCTCGCGTGTTGCGATGCGGCTCGAGTCCCACAGTGTCCGAGAACGGGTCATGAATGCTGTTCTCCTACTGACTCGAATTTGAACTCTTACGTATGGCCCTGTTCAAGTGGTCTTGAATGGGCGAAGAATTCGCCTCGCGTGTGCCAGAGAATGACGAGCTTGTTGCCAGAATGACCACACGCGCGCCGGCGTGGACAGCACCCCGTCCCAGCAGAACATACTTTGATTGCACATGCGGTACATGGATGCGGATTGCGAACGACGATGCGAGAAGTGATGACTGTACTGTACTGCGACGGGAGAGCGATATTAGCACCTGACATGGACGTCCGTGATGCGAGGCTACTAATACTATGAGGATATCAAGTGAGACCAATGGGTTCCAAACAGAGAGCGTCAGATATAACACAATAAAACCAGACCGACCGAGCGTGCCAATAAACAGTCCAGAAATCCGACGGTATAATGATACGGTCAACACTCGGACTGAAAGCAGAGAGAGAACACCGCCGCGACACCTCGACACACCCTGTACTTCGCCTACAGCAGCGCCGAACCTTGTTGATCCGTCTCGACTAGCCGCTGCCAGTCCTTCCGCCACTGCTGCATACTCGAGCGGAGCTTCTTGTCGGCGAGCACCTTCCCGACCCACGCAAGCAGTGCGTTCTCGTCCTCAGGGACGAAGAACGACGACAGCAGCGAAAGCACCGTCTCAAAACTTGCCGAGGCAGAAGTGATGTGATCTAGCAAAAGACAATAAGCACCCGAGCGCGCCCGCCAATTTTCATTTTGACTCACCCCTGTACGCCCACACAATCGCCACTGCGACGACGACGAATATATCGTAGCCCTCCAGGAGGAAAGCGTCCCATAACCGCAGCTGCGTCTGGAACGGCACCGAATTGGCAAAGAGCGTGATGTACCACTTCGTCGCGTACGACGTCGTTGAAATCATATGCTTCTTGAATGCGGCATATACCGGGGGCATTACCTGCTCCATGATCCGCTCCTGCACGTATATTGCTTCGAGCAGGCCTGGGAACCCGGGGCTGAAGATCGCATGCATTTGGTAGGCGTCGTGTAAGCGCACGAGGGAGGCGTAGACGCGCTCGGGCTCAAAATAACACAGAAGGGTGGCTGCTATAGGCCCCATGCCTTGGCAGTACCCGCAGGTTTCGCAGCGTAACGAGAATGAATGAAGGACATGGAATAGGGATCGTTGCCTGGGGTACGCCTCAGCGTGATTGTCACTGAACATGGATGAAGGTTACGTACCCTTGGCCGTACCGCGTGCGGAACATGACATGACCGCTAATCGTCCGCGGCACGTCCAGGTCAATCTGCACATCATATGTCGACGGCCGATCGAGAGCCTCCCTGTATTCCTGTGAGAGCTGTCGAGTCTCTGTCTTGCTATGTCGTGAGAACTGGCACAGCAGCATGTCCCAAGCAGCGCTCCTCCAGCAATCCGGAATGCCCTTGAACGTCCGTTCCCGCAGCTTACGCTCCTTTGACGCACGTACACCCCACGCATCGATGTTGCACCCTGGATCGCGCGAGCGCGCCTCCAGCATCCGTCCCCATTTGGCCACACGGGCCTTCTCCTTTGGCGGGGGTGACAACGACGGTTGGGACGGTAATACGGGTGGGCTCGGAGCTCCGCCTGTGTTCGCCGAGCCGAGCTTGACGAGCGGTTTGAGCAGAGGCGCAGTAGGCAGGAGTATGCACCGGTCATGAGACGGCATCACGTAGAAGCCATAGCTACAGGCGCGTCAGCGACCGCGCGGCGGTAGATAGGACATAGAGCGTAGTACGTACCGATCAAGGCTTGAGAGCATGCTCACCTCCTGCGGCGTGAGGTCGCGCGACTTCTCTTGCGCATCCGCAAGTGCCTCTTGCGCCCGCAGCTCGCTTTGACGGCTGCCCCCGACCCGCGCGCGCGTCCGCTCTATGCCCTCTTCCAGCCCGTCTCCACGCACACCGCAGACATCGAGCTGGGCGTATGTCGAACGCACGTGAAATGCATCCGGGTCTTCATCGGGTGCGGGAGAGATGGAAGTTGCGCTTGATGGGGAACTGGGGGCTGAAGAGAGGCGGGGAGGAGATGGTCGTGGGGGCGTTGCGAGGGAGGGGAGCGCTTGTGGGGGCGGTGTGGAAGTGGCCGCTAAGTGTGGGGAAGTAGACCGAGGTCGAGCGGTAGGAAGTAGTGCCGAGGTAGCTTGAGCTTGACTAGATGATGACGGCCGACTGTTCGGGGCGGACAGAGACACATATGACAATATGCGAGGAGTGCCGTCGCTCGCGGTTGCGTAGCTGGACGTACGATGGCTGTCTGAAGCTGATGGATGGCCAGAGCCATTTGACAAATGGCGCGCGTCAGCGTAGGACGCCTTGGATGAGCGCGCCTGGCTCGGCGGCGGTCGGTCGGCGTAGGCAAGCTGGACAGAACCGCTAGAGACGACGGACTGCCGCACCTTGTCCACAACGCTCGCTCGCTTGAAGGTGTCCTGCTCGAAATATGCACTGTCCTCGACTGGCCTGCTCCACCGCGGTGTCGTGCTCCTGCGGTCGACACCTAGAACAGCCACATCCACTGCGGCGTCCTTGGTGTGCAGCACGGACGGGGAGGCAGACCAGCTGCCCTCGTCCTCCTCGTACATAGAATATATCGTGACGATGGTCGTTTCGGAAGAGGCGCGTTCGCGACTGGAGTCGTCAACAGAGAGGTCGGGTGTCGTCGCTGCCGAGGACGACGGGGGAGAGGCAGACGGGAGAGAGGGATCGATGGGAGTTGCGGGTACGACAAGGACCGATGGGGAGTCCATGAAGAACGAAAGTTGAATGAAAGAAGGAAGGGAGAGACGCTCCGTCTCACAGGCAGTCTCGCAGAGGCTGGTGCGCAGAACTCCACACAGCCGCCGTCCTTCAATGGCGGGGGCAATCAATCAAAATACTTTGCCTGTCGGCGCGCTTGTCGCCAGAGCGAATGAACAACCCGTGCCCACCGTGTCGCGGAAGATCGCAGAGTGCACTCGTTGGCCGTAGAGGGGACTCAAGCAGGAGATGCACTCGACGCTCTCTTTCAGGCGCAGCGCTGGCCGTACCCATGCCCCCAGATAAGGCAATTCCCGATAGAATGTCCCACGTGAGAACTGCCCACGTGCCAAACCCTAATTCTCGGGGAAACGCCCAGCACCGTGAAGGTTACCGCACGGGCCCCGCGGCACGGACGTCCCTCAACGAGTTGTCTCCCCCGCTCACCTCCGGCCTCGCACAGTCAACCAGCATGTCCCGCCGCGCAGCCAACGCGTCGGCGTCCAACGCCATGGTCACCGCACATTCCCTCGCGATCCTGGGAGAGTACACCCACACCCTCGACTCCCTCCCCCTCGACCTCTCGCGCAACTTTGCCGAGTTCCGCGAGCTGGACGCCGTCCTCTCCGCTTCCATGTCATCATTGACCGCCAAGATCAATCAACTCACCTCCATGCTGGAAACGAACACCGGATCGAAGGAGGAACGGCTATGGCTACTGGCCGACATCGCGGAGGAAGCCACACGCCTCAAGCTTGGCAGCGAGGACAAAATACGCGTCGCTTGCCACGCCGCCGATGGCCTCCGCGGCCACAAAGCACACATGAAAACTCTCCTCCAGCACGTTCCCGATCGCGACTTCGAGAGTATTGAAGCCCTCTGTCGGAGGACCGTCTTCCCTCATGTGGCGCCGTACCCCACCTCATCGCAAGGCGGTCTCGGAGAAGGACGGCGGCAACGGCGAGGCGCATACGGGAGCTTGCTTGCGAGCAGCTCGGTCGACGCAAGCCCCCAGAAGCGAAAGAGGGCAGTCGCAAAGGATGACGACTCGGAGGTTGTGGGCAAGACGCCGAGGAAGGAGAGGAATGTAGACGTCGCGCGGCAGCGCAATGGTCCAAGAAGCAAACGGTACGCCCGCCACGCAGTCAGAGCCCCACATACCCTCTGACTGGCTTCCTTGAAAGCCCGGATCGCGCTGCCTCTCCTGCAGAGTCCCTTGCCTCGGTAGCCTCGCACTTACAGCCAGGCGCCCAAGCATTGAGCGCTCCACACCCTCGCCAGAACACCAGCTCTCGTGCTGGAAATGGGAATGGCGCGAGCAAACGCTCCCGTGCCGCACAGAACCATGAGCATTATCCCTCGACACCGGTCGATTCGTCTCATGAGATGTACGTCCCTCCTCCGTCAGCCTCGGCCGCACATCCGTCACTACCGAACCCGTTCGGGCACGCTTTGAACGGGATGAGCGAATGGACGCCGGGCCAGCTAGAAGGCCCTGGAATGCCCGTTGCGCGCAGCTTCGTGGGCCCCGCTGTCCCGGGAGACGAGAACGAGGGTGCGGTTGCTCCTACAGGCGAAGGGGAAGGGGAAGGCGACGATGGCAAGACGTACTGTGTTTGCAATGGCGTCAGCTACGGCGAGATGATTGCATGTGATGATTCCGGTTGCGACACCGAATGGGTGAGTGTACCGCTCGGGATGTCTGTATGCACTATTGATGACTCCGACAGTTTCATCTTCTGTGCGTCGGTCTCCAAACACCTCCGGTTGGAGAGTGGTATTGCGAGACATGTCGGAGTAAACGTAATGGTCGGCGAGCGGGCCGCGGTGGCAAGAAGAAGGCTGGTGGTGCGCGCTCTAATGCTCGAAACACCTCGACATAAGGTATACGGAATAACTTATGGTGAGTGTGTTCGTCACTTTTCTCATTCATTGCGGCCCAGACGCTGAGACCCCATCGTAGACATTTTGTATATCAGCAGTGGATGTATTCTAGAGTCACGAATCGATCAGTTTCTGTTCTCCGAGTGGCACCGTCAATATGCAGCTGCATTCTCAGAGGGGCTCCCGCTCTGGCCGGTGTGTGCACCTTCAACTGTGCGGCAGCACTGGACCAGGCTGGATCTGAACGCGACCGAGACGCGTCTGACAAGCGCTGGCGCGATCGTGTCGTGAACAATCACGTGTGTCGTTGGATTACCGAATGTGGTGCGTGTTGCTCACCCGCGACGCTGCTTCCGACCGCAACACACTCGCATCGGTTCGCCATACCGTTCGATGCTTGCCTCTTACCACCATTCCCTCTAGCTGCGGCAAACGACTCGTGCACCATCCTATGCCATGAGTTTAACGTCTCGCAACGATATCGCGCTGGTGGTACCTCCGGAGGTCTGGCTGCATATATGTGCGGGGTTCACACCTGCGTAGCTATTGTGTCGGCATGCTGATGCCTGCATAGTCTCCTACATGGATCTACCTGAACTTGCCAACGTCGCACGTGCCTCTTCCGTTCTTGCTTGCTACGCCGAAGACCCTGTGCTGCACCACCAACGCTTACATGTAGTCGCGCCATCACGCGTGTCCCATTCCCTCTTCGGGCACAGCTCGGAAGGTGTACCTCTACGACCGACCGTCAGTGACTTGGTGCACCGCGGAATCATGCGTGGGCTTGGTATAGAACGGCGATGGAGGGCTGGGATGTATTTCTATTCTCAGCTCGTACGTTACTCACCGTGTCGTCTGCACACTACTCACACATTGTTCCTGTTGTTTCTTAGATGGTCTCACAGTACGAAGTGTCCCTCAGGCTGCAGCGCACCCACGCCGGCAACGTCGTTGAGTCTACCCTCCGTCGACGGTCCTCCGCTAGCCTCTACCGTGTCTATTCCGCGCGCGTCCTCCCCGACGAGCTCCCCTCCGCGGCCATTTCGCCCTCCCTTATCCCCGCTATGCGCAAGCTGAAGTGGTCCATCCAACGGGACCGCCTCGCGAAGCTCGTGAAGGCGCGCAGCGAGATGGTCAGGCACGGCGGTGTCGTGGCGTGGCTGGAGGATAGGGGCAAGGCCGTCATGCGCAGGGAGAACGAGCGCGTCAGGCTCGCGCTCTGCCCTGGGATCGGAGGAATAGTGAGGTTCTATGAGAACCTGAGCCACTGATGGGGTCCGTTCGTCGTGGCATTAGGCTGTGCTCACGATGTGGGACTTGTACCAGTAAGTATATTTATACCAATTTGTCGACGGACCTGCATGTCGGATAGTGTACATTACAATGTTACGACCACACCTCTCTGTATCTTCTCAAATATGACTACCATGACAATCCAGTCCTCGGAGGATTATGTCTTCGACATTATTACTATTTGGCCTAGGATGGGCTACGTTGCCCTCGTCAAGACTGTTATCAGTCGTATTATCCATCGAACGTTGTCTACCGCCTTCGTCCCAGCTAGCCATCGCTATCCTGACCTCCGAGCTCTCTCAGCCTGGCATTCGTGCAAGTCAGGCACAGTGATATTCCACCGGGCTGAGATCACGTTTGGGTTTGGATCAGCGCGTCGTATTATCAGCGTAGAGCATTTGTAGACATAACGAGTTAGTGTGATTACATATCGACATTCTGTAGCTGCGAAGTTGCGACCATCGTAGGATGTATCACAGAAGGGCCTACAGGTCTTTGTTCATGCGCCAGAGCATGTATAGCAACCCTCGCTCAACTTCCACGACCACAGACAATTAGATTGATGTGCCTAGCCCACTGATCCAACTTACGATATGTAATCGTCCAGGAAACAATGAACTCAAAACATCGAGTTGCAGGCCTCCCTCGCCTTATGTCTTCAATTTAACTTTCCGGCGGTCCGACGGCCCCTGCACCCACACGCTGGCAAGAAGGGTCACAACTCCGACGTCAGTAGTGAATCGAGATATCTGGCCCGCAGGATGATCCATTCAGCAGCCTGAGATACGCGGAGGCTTCTGTTGGTACGACCGAGGTACGACAGAGCATACCACCCTGCGATGATCGGCCGCAGAAAGCAGTGAGCACAATGTGCATGCGTGTCGCACCCTTGATAGCTGAGGGGGACTCTGTAAGATGTAACGCATGGTCGCGTTCTCCCAGGCATTCCAGGAGATACGGACGGACAACATACTTAATCGGGCCCTCCGGATGAGCACGCTGCAAGTCGACGTCCGTCCATCCTGCATCCGTTTCCGCCATGCAGCTCTTCGGGCCCATCTTCGCGCTCACGGCATTCGCCACCCACGCGTCCGCCGCGACGTGGTACTACCTCGACTTCACGACGCCCTCCGGATCGTACGTCACCGAGTTCAGCGGGACAATGGTTGCGCCGACGCTGCAGCAGGCGGGGACGTACTACCTCTGGCCGGGCCTGCAGCCAAGCGACAACGCGGGCGTGCTCCAGCAGGTGCTCGACGGGCGCAGCGGCGAGTGGTGGATCGGCTCCGGGTGGTGCTGCAGCGACCCCGACCTGGCCTGGGGGAGCGGGTTCAACGGTGCGTGCCCGCTGCATCAGCGTACTTCATGCTTTGTGTGACCAGGCGGCTTGGGTGAGGTGTACAGTCGCGGACGGCGTGTCGATCGACTTCTCCAACACGGTAGACAGCATCGAGGACGGGACATGGAGCACGTCGCTCTCCTCCGGGAGCGACTCGGCGACGGGTTCGTTCGCGCTCCCGACGCACCCCATGGACCAGGCGATCATGGCCATCGAGCTGTACGGCGTGACATGGGACTTCGGGAAGCTCACGTTCGAGAACGTGGTGATCGTACGTGTCCACTGCATATCTGAGAGCGCGTCAGGATCAGCTCAGCGTCGAGCGAACAGGTCGCGAACACTACCTCGACATCATGGTGCACGGGCGGGGGCACGAACTACGACAATGCGGCCGTCATTTCCATGAGCACCCCCACGGCGACGACCAGTGGTTCGGCAACTACGTGCTCGATTGCCAGCATTGTGTTTGAATCACCTGCTTAGCGAGCATATATCTTCATGGAGCACTTCTGATGGATCCTTGTGTCGATGGGGGGATAGGATACTTGGTAGCGAATGCTCACATAACCTGCAACACAAGCAAAGATGATTGGAATGATTTCGGGGCGTTGTCTCTAGGCCGCGATCGCTCAGTAAGATATTCCCACTTATGAGCATATCCATGCGCAGCCAGATCCTGACAAAGGAACAATGCACATATCTGCGAATTAAATGGGATCAACTATTAGTACAACGCGGCAGACGTCGATGCATGGTACAGGCGATGTTACAAGGATGCGGAGTAAAGTGTCGTATTAATCGAGTTTGACAGTGCCGTCAATCATGTACAAGACGCCATTTGAGGCCTTGGTGTCAATTCTATGATAAGCATGGCACGCATAAGGTAGAAATCGACAGTGCCGCACCTCTTTCATAGCAATAAGACGTATATCGTCGTTCAGACGCACACGAGTCCATTCAGGCATACTCTCATCGCCTTCAACTTGCCTGAAAGTGACACTCTTCTCAGGCAGCATCGTATCATAGGGCTCCGGTGACATGACGGAAATCGGGGATTGCTAAAAGAAATTGAACGTGAGTAGCAGCACCTCTCGAATGAGATCAGGCGGACTCACAGGTATGATGTGAGCCGACACCCAGTTCACTACATTCTCTTTCGACAGAGCGTCAAAATCTGCTTCTGAGGTTATGACACCGTCTTTCACCGGCGCAGGACCCTCATGCCTGGCGAGAGTAGATCAGAGGTTAACGCCGCGCACACCCGAAGTAGCAGAAATACTCACGGTTTCCTCGCCAATGCCATGACGGCCTTGTTTGTTGGGACGAGTAGCGTGAGGCGCGCGTGAGCGTCACTGAAAAGCGCACTCAAGTCTGTTTCGCGTGCATAAGAGTAGTATATCGAGGCGGAAGATTCGATCGTAAGAAGGTCGGCGAGCGACGGCTGGGAGTGGGTTTGCGGAGTGTACGGCTCGGACTCGTCGAGGATGGGTCCAGACATCGCAGTTTGGTCGTCGAGTGCGGCCAAGGCGCAGAAGGGAAGAGCCAGAAAGGAGAGGGCGAAGAAACGCATGGTGGTAAGTAGTGACGAACTACCGGAGCGTTAACTGCTGGACGTCGGTGGCCCAGGTCGCCTTAGCCACACATCCAAATGGGGAAGTCCTCCACGCTTCCAAGCGCTGCAGCTGGTTGTGCCACTCGCCGTCCCCTGCTCTCAGACTCACTCACTGAGATCGCTCCAACCATCCAATTCTTTTGTTCTTGAGCCTGAGGGTCTCAGTCCGTCGTCGCTTGACCACGACAATGAGTTAGAAGCCCTCACGCTCGACAGCAGCCGGAAACAGACAAGAAGTATTTAGGCTACGTTCGCGCAGCCTTCTGCTACGGCATCCGTGAGGACCCGTTCGTCCCTGCATACGTTGAATGACAATGAATACATACACGTTCCGCAAAGCTGTCGCCGGCACTGTTTAACCCTCTTCTAGGGCAGAGAACCACACGGATTTTTCTTGGAGATATGACTCCGATGGCGAGGGTTCCTTTTCTTTATCGCCATGCAGCCGGCCGGTGTCCCTGAGAGTATGCTTGCGCCCTGGGAAGTATCTGCCCCGCAGCTGATGAATCATCCATGCAGATGAGGTTTGTGGTGAGTGAGTGATGTTGCGCGAGGCTGAGGACAATCCCCCAACAGTCGTCGGAACGCCGCTTTGAACGATTAATTACATCCGTCGCTGCGAGCAAGCGCCCCTTGGGAGGCGTCAGCGAGGGGGCTGAGCTCCGTACTTCGGGGCGCGATGTGTATCGGGGCTTACTGTGCGATGCAGATATAAACCGAGTGTGCGGACCGTCGCGGACATTGTCGTTGCACACCCCTCTTGTTCCCTCCTACATCGTCGTCCCATTGCCAGAGATCACCATGTCGGTTGAGTACGATTCGAAGGGCATGCCTTTCAGGCGCTTGGGCCCCAGCGGCTTGCGCGTCCCAGTCTTCTCCCTGGGTGGATGTGAGCACCTCCCGCAACAGCGATGATCAGTCTTTGAGCTTATGCCGGAACTTGGAATCTAGGGCTGACATTGGGTGGGTCCGTTAAGGGTGATCCTGTCAAGGTGAGATCCGGCGAAATTATCCCTGCCAGAGAGAAGACGGTTTAACGAACGGCGAAACCGCAACACAGGATATCATCAAGGTCGCCTTCGACAATGGAATCAACATGTACGCCTATAGAATTAGAAATTGCATCGATGGCTCACGCATACATGCGTCTCTGTAGGTTTGATACAGCTGAAGTATATGCTGACGGGAACTCGGAGAAGGAGATGTGCGTTCTTCATCGCCTTGCTCCTGTAGTTCTCCGGGGGGAGACTAACGACCCTACTAGGGGTCGGGTCATCAAGGAACTAAACCTTCGCAGGACTGATTTGATTATCACGACCAAGTTGTTCTGGGGCCATAAGAACCACCCCAACGGTACTGGTCTCTCTCGAAAGCAGTACGTGGAACTAGGCATGGCCAATCAGTCGATTCTGAAAGCTTGTCAGCATCATCGAGGGAACACAACTGTCTTTGGAGCGCCTCGGCCTGAACTATGTTGACGTGATCTTCGCCCACCGCCCTGACTCCACCGGTGAGCCAGTTCGCCGCTTCGATACATGATCAATTGATAAATTGCGTTCTTTTTCAGTCCCGATGGACGAGATCGTTCGTGCCTTCAACTACGTGATTGATAAAGGCTGGGTGCGCGAATACTTGCTTGGTTCGCGTTCCATTGATTGACAGTTGCCCGCTAGGCATTTTATTGGGCGACATCGGAGTGGTCTGCTCGTGAGATTGAGGAAGCGTACCGTGCGTCTGGTCCTCGACCAAGCTTACGGAGGTGTACCAACCTCATCCAACAGACGTAGCAGACAAGCTCGGCCTCCAGGGCCCTATCGCCGAGCAATGTCAACACAAGTGCGTTCACCAGGTTTCCGGGCCAGGCGTCTGCTGATGGCTCGCTGTAGCATGTTCCACCGCGACCGTCCGGAAGGCGAATACGCGTGAGTCTTCCTGAGCAATCCCTACCCCCCACGCTCCAACGTGGCCGCTCACTGGACCTGGCCAGGCCTCTCTACAAGAAGTACGGCCTCGGCACCACGGTCTTCTCTGCGCTCTCGGGTGGCCTCCTCACCGGCAAGGTACGCCCTGTCCGTACCGCACCCACACCCACGTATATATCCGTACCCCCGGTGCTCACATCACGGAACCTTCCTTCAGTACAACAACGGTATTCCAGCAGGCTCGCGATACGAGAACCACGCGGACTTCTTCAAGAACACGATCAACAGCCTGAACGAGGAGGAGGGTCTGAAGAAGATCGAGAAGGTCAAGACGCTTTCCGCGTTTGCTGAGAAGGGTGCGTGCGCTCCGTCCACCGCTTCCCGTGCCCGGCCGCCGCCACCAGTCCTCGGCCATCTGAGCTCCGGGTGTCCAAATTCACGTACTGATCGTGCTGATCTCCGTGTCTGCTTCGTTCGGTAGAGCTGGGCTGCACCGTTTCGCAGCTCGCCCTTGCATGGATCGCGATAAACCCGAACACGAGCACGGTCATCCTCGGCGCGTCAAGACCCGAGCAGGTCCTTGCGAACCTGAAGGCCCTCGAGGTGATCCCGAAGCTCACGCCTGCAGTTCTGGAGAAGATTGAAGAGATCCTGCAGAACAAGCCGGCCCCTCCGGTGAGTGCTTCTTCACGGTCACGGTGATTGAGTTAGAGCAGGACGCTAACTTGGAGTTCTGTCAGCCGACCTTTGGCCGGCCGGAGTTGGACGCATCCGGGAGGTTGTGATACAGGAGAAGAAGTAGAACGCAAACATTGTGCTTGTGCGTCGTTCCTGTCGAGGAAGACTGACCACACTTGAAACTGTATCAGTGGCATATGACTGGGATGCAATGTCCAGACTGAATTAGCGTGACATGGAGGTTCAACTCGAAGTTGTGCCTGTCAAGCTCACGTCGGTTCAACTTCAGTATCAGCTAACTCGATGCGGCGGAACCTCGGATGCACTATTTGGTCGTAATACTGGGGGAAGCTCTGAGACTGCAAGCTTCATTTCCGGCTCCACTGGAACCCATGCGTACAGTGCCATCGAGTAATCATCTCACAACTGTACGTTTGCCACTCTCCGAATCTTGCGAATCTTGGATACGTCACACTCGCGACGGATATTTTGTACGTTCCGAAGACTGCAGGTGCTCCTTCGGTTTGGGACTTCAAGTCGGCGATGCGCAGGTGTGACTTACTCGCTGCGCATATGCCAAACGTCGAGGACTCGGAGTCTTGCTCATTTCTGTCATAATAAAGGCAAACGCTACGACTACGCTGGGTTTGTGACCCCAGTGGTTCCGGCCTTTACATGCCAGTGCCCGTTGCGTCTGTCTAAGTGAAGCGCATCAACGGACGAAGAGCTTGATCGGCGCTCCGGGGGAACTTTGTCATTGGACGATAGCAAGCCTCCGTGGCGGTGCTAACTTGTTGAGATCGCCGGACTTTCTGGGACTTCTACCAATCCTGGCCCTTCGTGAAGCGGCCTATCTCCACAGCCTAAGGTAGAACGCCGCACTGGGCAGTCGATACACAAGTGAATCTTCGGAGCGTTGTAACGCACCGCCCGCCATTGTGACAGCTGCGCAGCCTTTCCCCGTTGAGACTCCCATGTCACTGAAGTACAACTTCAATGTCGTCGGACGGCGTGACAAAGAATGAACCCATCGCTATTTATGAAGAGGAATACGCCTCGTGGTCCTGGTTCACTCGTTGTTGCGACGAATCCGACATAGTTTTGCTAGCAAGTGCTACCTGGCAGCTGCATGTGGTGCGTATATATGGAAGCCAAGGTGGGATTGTACGGGACGCATGTGGACTCTACGCAGCATGTTGTGTACCTCAGGCTCCTTGCAAAGAACACGTGCACGCTAACGTTACTAGCATTACGAGTCTACCTCTATGATCACATCCTGGCGGGTCGCGTTTATCTGGACGCGCAAGTGCCAGGAATTGCTGATCGCCATATGAATATGTACCACCCTGCCAGTGTTGCTTCCTGCTTCTGGTAGCAAATCTCGTGTCGAGTGAGTGTGGATAAGTCTCACGCGAAGGAGCCGAACTAATTCCACTTCTCAAAGACATCGTTGCGCAAGTCTCGCGAGCTTTGAACTTGCGTATAATATGATGGCATTCAAGTTGATCGACCTTTCCGTTCATCAAGAACCTGTGATCTCAATTTTGTAACTAGCGCTACATGTCGTGTGCCCACTCTGTGGGATTGTAAGTTAATGATCATCATCTATGCCCGACCGTATACTGATGTTGTTAACACTGGTCATATCAGCCGCACGCCGGCGGCTTCATGCTGTCAATGGGCGGGACTCACTGAAGAATGCCCTCGATCGTAGGGATGCTCGATACGGTGCCCGTGATCGTAAGTCTTCTGTACGTGCATGTGCACAAGCCTACTAACCACAGTGACTACACGCAAATATACGTACAGCTTATTAGAGTCGCAGTTCGCGGATGGCCAGTGTTATATATTCGACATTGCATTCAGTGATGCATTTTTTGGGTGAGTCATTCCTGCCAGCTCACTGGCAGCAGCTGGCCTCAAATACATCGCTTGACTTGCGCGGATGTGCTGACTATGGCAGCAGTATATTATAAGTACTGGTACCCAACTTCATTACATGTCTGCCTCAGTTGAGTTGGCCACACGAATGACATGTCGATCACAGTTGAAGCGCTCGTTCTAGTGGCATGCCGCCTACGGCTTCGAGATACTTAGCGATGTGACAAGACGAATAAAACTTTCCCCCACAACACTACTACTTCGGGACAGCGATTACTTCGCGCTCTCCAAGACAAACCTGTGGCCCGCGGCAAAAGCTGTACACCCCAGGTAAGCGCGTTGATTGCTTTTCTCATCTGACTCGGGTCTGGACTGACAGCGGGTGGTGCTGCAGTTTACTCCATGTACTCAACACAACCAATATTACATTCTGGGCAACCAATGTACCTTCCTCATTATTTACCTGCATGACACCTGACTGAGTATCCTGAGCGGATCCACCAAAATACCACGGAATTCCCCACAGCGTATGCTATGTCGGTATATTCCGTGTGACGATGTCATTGACAATTGCTCCCTTAGCCTCGCTACCACATTGCTGACGCTTCTTCCTCAATCTCCGTCAACGGGCGTTGGCACCACGAATTGTTGTATCCAGCCCATCGCAGCTCTCGGATATGCGCTGACAGAAACCCTCAGCGGCTCCCTGGACCACGGTGACGGTATCGATGACCTGCAGTCAGGGCGAAGTGGAGAAACCACCCGTCAAGATGGCCTAGAAGGGGACCAGTATAAGTCAGAAGATGGGCACGACCTGGGGTTCATCGGCTCGTACAGTACGAATAGGGAGAGACACCCATCTTCCGAGGCGACCCTCGTCGGATCCAGTAGTGTGCTAGCAGCTCGGGTATGATCCTAGCGCTGCGTCTATTTTGTATCTTCACACTTTGCCTCGTCACTCGCAAGATCCGCCATTCAGTCGCTTGTTTCTGTATTAACGCCGGTGTCATGAGCTCACGGAGTGAACACGCGTTTGCACCGAAGACGCGGGAGCTTGCGCAGGGCCTGTCGGGTGTCGTCCGTTACTCAGTTTTGATAGACTCGAGAACCCCTCCTGGTCGCCTATGTATCGATCGGACATGACGGCACACCTTCGCAAATCACGATCGGAGAAGTTAGATTCTAGATGCTTGCATGTGTCAAGAATACTGGCGCGTACCAAGAGCCTATTAGACACGTTCAGGAAGACCAGACCGGTCTCTAGCTTGGCGTTGAGGTGTAAGAGGGTCATGGAGAACAGCTCGTGGGCACCCTGCAGTTATGTCAAGGGCGATGGTGAGGCAATTGAGCTACTTAGCAGCAGGCCATCATGTGGTAGTGCCGGACCGGTGGTGAAGAGACCTTATTGATTCCGAGAGCAATAAACATAGTGCATACCTTGTGGTCCGAGGTCGTCGCAGTAGTGCACCAGCTGTCGCGAACAACCGCCGTCATATCATGAGAGACCCACCGTGAAGGACGATGACACCGGGCCCCGGGATATGCGGAAGGGCAGCTATTCAGTGGTCAGCACAGTCGGAAGTAGAGGCACAAGACCAGCTAGGATTTTCATGAGCATGAGCGCAACCTTTCGGTAGCATACATACGTGAACTTATGATCGCTTGGCTCCGGTGTTTATTGTAGAAGGGCAGGTGGTTTCGGACCGGCGGTTGCTATGACCTAGTAACGTCTCTTCTCAGACTGGCTGAGACAGTGAGTCAATTCTGCGAGGGAAGATGTAAAACGGTACAGATACGTCCGTCCGTCATACGTAACCCACGGTGCTTCGGAGAGCAGAAGTTTCCGGCATGTATTCTGGGCGAGGAGCGTGGACAAACGAGTTGGGCATCACCTCGGCCCGGAAGTCACATCCGATGGTCGTACCGTTGACTGCGGCGAACACTCAGTAAAGCGTGGAACGCGTTTCGCGACCTTTACCAGCACAATGCTTGGTAAGTTATGGGTAGATGGCTGATGACGCGATGAGTGCAAGCACCCAACGAGGTCTCTGGCTACCCTAGAAGAGAGCTCTAGTAGTCAGTCGACCAGTAGGGTTGTGATGTCAGCAGTATCTGTAGATACCAGAAACTTGAGTTATGCTGCATTTGCTAAGGCGTCCGCCACGAGGTTGAACGAGGTAAGCCGAGTAGTGGATCTAGTGTTGTCGTCTTCTCAGGACGTGCGGGGATGCCTCACGGAGAAGCCCTCGCCGTTGCGAAGACGAGAAGCCATGACGTGAAGATTTCTGGTATGGCGTCAGACCAAGGCATTTCTCGTCCTATGTCATAAGACCCCGAGTGAGCAGGCACTAATTAGTATCAACGGCCGTGCGCGCAGAGCGGCGTACGCACCGTGGAACGTCTTGATGATAGCGAGATACGACCGGGCGAGTCAAGAAGGTTCATGCAAAGTGTCGTCTTCCTACTGGCGCAACCTAGGCAAGCCGTGGAGTCTCACGATGGACATTTCGGTACTCCGGTCCAAACGGGAAGCCTTCCCCTCGACTCTTCACATCCGCGCCTTCGCCACAAACGAAGCCGGCATGCATGCGGCATACCAGCCGTTCATCTATCCAAACACAGTAATACAACTCGAGGACTGCATCAGCCCTGGACGCTCACGGCCGGCAGCCGGAGTCAATAGCGATATGCCCGTGAGTTGGAATCCACATACCAAAAGGATATCACGTCCAACACGATAGGGAAGCAGTCTGGCCCATCGTCGCCGCGATCAAACGCGAGGGGATTTCCTCAGGCAACCGTCCTTCTGACTCTGGTGAGCGTCTTCTATGCCCGTTTTCTCGCCCTTGATCAACTCAGCATTGCATCTCAGAAGCAGGGGAGACATTCCGAGTGGTCAGCATACCCGCGCGTCGTCCCGAATTCGTCGTCAGGACGTTCGTCACCGTTTTCTGGAATTGACGTCAACGTTTTTGCCGCACCGCAAGGCCCGTCTGGACACGCATACGAGTATTCCATCTGCCATTCAACCTCAGCGTCCGGACGATCCTGCATCACGACATGACGGAAGTCAGGATTGCAGGGCAAGCATCAGGCACCGAACCGCCATCTGTTGACCACATGGACACGTACAGTGAGTCCCTCCGTGCATCCCACACCCAAGCCTCTTCCTTAACCTTATGCGCCTGCTTCCTCTGCGGCCGCTTGCGCTCCGGACGCCCGGATCTGCGCCGTCCAAAATGCGGGTTAGGAGATGGTATTCCTTCAAGGCGTGACATACTTCGGAAATGAGCTCATTTTGAAATGCATTTGCGGTAGAATTTACAGCTTGGCTGTAGGTCTTGGGCTCTCAGCAAAAATCGAGTACCAAGGGGATAAGTCTGGCTGACGTACTCCGCTGGACCACTGCTGATCACCTCCTCAACGCCGTTGCCAGGCCCTTCTGGAACAAAGGCGGCCTTTGAATGCATTCCGTCGCACCGGGAAGCAGCTCAGCCTGTAGCTTCTTATCGTCAACGTGTCCGGGGACAACCCAGCTTTGCCTAAGTATGTCATGTTCCCTGTGTGGCGCATCACCCGCGCACCGACAAATTCGGCATTACGTACCAGTGTGTGCCTCAGCACAGCTTTGCGGGGGGCGCTCGCGCTGCCCGATCCACCGATGAGTCCCCGGCGACTCTGTAATTTCAGTAGCCCGATGCGGAGGCAAGTAAGTAGACTGGTATAATCCGGGGAAATGTGGCTCTGAGCGCATGTCGGGCGCGTCGGCTCAGCGTGACTGACGATCTATCTGGTCAGCGTAGAGCGCCTCTCTTGAGTGCGCCCATCCCAAATGGCGAAGTGCGAAGTGCCACTGTAATCTTCTCTCCGCCACACGTTGAACGGAGTGCCCTGGCAAACATTATCAGGGGATTATCGGGACGGCGACACTGTACGTCCGTGTGGCGCTACGTAAATAGGTAAATCAAGGCCTTGGTATCTGCAGGGTGGGGGGTCAAATTTGTAGTCGTGATTCGCCAGCTTGCAGTCCAATTTGCAACTCACCGATTGCTGTGGGAGATACAGACGCCTACGAGACACAGACCCTTGAATCCTCTCCGCACCTCCCGAAGTCATCCAGGGTCCTCGGCGTCGAGTCCAGAAGGCACCGAGATGCACGGTTCGGCGTCGGGCTGCCAGACAAGGATCAGAGAGAGATCAGACGGACTACCTGCAGAATGGCCGCCACGGACAGACATCCGTCGAGCCCGACTCAGGGCGGACTTGCGTTCATTCATCCGGTCAACGGGCCCGTCGCGACATGTAGATGAAATCTGGCCGCACCCGCCATGATTGCGCTGCCGTGAACGTCGAGTTTGACGCCGCTACTGACGCTAGTACTCCGCAGTGACGCGATGACCCGTGCTTGGCCGCGGAATAGGAGAAACTGCACGCACAGACCGGCCGTTGCGGGCTGTCATCGTACACTTGCTGACACCGAGCATTCGCATAGATACGGGGTGTTGGAGCGAGTGAGGTTCCATGCACCTCCGGGCAGACGCATTGCTGAAGAGCAGGGAAACCACGCCGCCACCTATGTTCACCGAAGCGCAGAAGAGCCCATCAGGGTGTCTGCTCACCTTCCTTTGCGTGCCATCATGCCATGTCAACTGCAGGGCGCGCGCGCAGGACCGGACATTACCAATCGCTGACCACATATCGTCTTGCTCAGCGGCGCCGCTGGCCGCAAAACGCCAACTCCTCCTGTGTTCTGCGCGTGCCTGCGCCAGCGCCTCCCGCGCAATTCAGAGGAGGGGTGACATGAGTCTGAGCAGTGAGGTCTGAAGAGGCGCGTCATGTGAGTCCGACAGACCATGCGACCGACCGGCCGGTGTCTCGTTAGCTTCAGAATAGCGACAATCAGGGGCGGCGAGAAGCGTGCATTGTATCCACACGGGGGGATCCGCATTGGCTGCTTGGGTATAACGCAAAGAACCAAGCGGGTGCGCGCAACAGCGTGACGAAGCTGTGGGAAGCCGCATCCATTCAGCCAAACCTCCGGCCTTTGTAATGGAAAGCGTGTAGGGCGCGTCGGCGAGGCAGTCCGGCCTGCAGAGTGGCTTCGCTGAATGCGGCTGGACGCAAGGTGCACAGTGGTTGAATGCGCTCGGCCCACGCCAGAATCCGAGCAGAACCGACAAACGTGTCGTCTGCCCATTGGCGATAGCTCGCAGCCCGCCCAGGTTAGAATGATAGCTCGATCTGTCAGACGCACGAGGGAGTCAGCGCGATAGAAGACTCATATTCAACCACGCCCGTACGCCTCGAAGGTCTTCGGCCAGTAGGTTGCGCCGCGGGCTCGAGACCGCTGTCACCGGTGGATCGCAGCACGTACTTGCTACGTACGTACGTACGCACACGCACGCCGCGCCCTTCGTCGAGATGCGATCTCCCGTCTTCGATTAACGCGGTCGGGTGAGTCGAGGCCAACGTAACAGAACGGAGTCGGCGCTCACGTTCAAGCTAGGTTCAAGGTCCACGACGGGGCTGTCGCACGAGCGCGCCTCACCGGGCTGTGGTTCGGAAGGGCGTGTCGCACGAGTGCGAGCTCTCCACAGAAGACCGTCATTTCCGACCTATCATCATCCATATCTGTCAGCGCCAACCCGCGCCCCCTCGCAGAAGTCGTTGCACCCGACTCGCAAGCCGACTCACCGCCACACGAGTTTCTACCGCGACACCGTGCACGCACTGGACACCAGATGATACAGCCCGAACCCCAGCGCGCTCCGCGATAGCATTCTTAGATCGAACAAACATGTTCGCTGACCCCCTCCGAGGAGATGTGTGCAGAATCTTGACGTTCCTCTGGCCGTGCACACGAGGCCGAGTCTGAGTCGGGAGAAGATGCGGACCCTTGTAGCCATACATACGTCCCCACACCGAGCGGTACGCTCACCAGTGAGATGGAAATGGAAGATAGCGTGATGTGACCATGTCCGCACGCGCAGGAGAATTTGTCAGTTGAGGCCAGATCGAAGCCAGAGCTGCAGCCGCGAGCGATGAACAGGTCAGCTTCGCCAACTGCTGTGGCGAGTGAGAGTCTAGCGTGGCGACTCGGTACCTGTATTCGGAATATCCGCGCGTGTGCGCGTCCCGACCAAGTGTCGCGCCATCCCAACAACTTGAAACAGCCATCGCCACACCACCTTCATGTCGCTGAACATCATTCTTGCGTCTATCCAGTCTGACGGGATAGTGTGTACAGCCTGCCGTCCCAGGGAAGGCGATGAACGAAGAAGGGAAAAAATAAAGCCACGAATAGCAACTCCTGGTTTCGATCCAGGGACTTCAGGGTTATGAGCCCTGCACGCTTCCACTGCGTCAAGTTGCTATGCTTATTATTGAGCTAATTATTTACTACATCCTCTACTCTACGTATATGTATGCTGCGTCGCGGCCCTTACTGCGTCATTTGTCATGCATATTATGCCCGGACCAAAGCCCGAGCGAACTTCCACACAGCGCACACCCATCTACTGGAAGACCCGAAAACAGTCGACATAGAATTCCTGCGATTCACCGATCTATTTATGATATCGCGCACCTTCCACGCTCTATGGCAATCTGTATGTATGTTCGTGCGTCGCCGACCGCGAGGGTCCTCAAGGCAAACGCGTTCCAACGCCGCATGACCCCCGATCTCCATTCAGCCATAACGAGAAAGCCACTATCCCTTCGGCGACGCCGTCGAACCGCGGGGCCAAGAACAGGGCAAGAGAATGGGGAAGAATACGAGGGCATATCATATCACGCTACCACAGCCGCTGGGGATCCGAGGCACCGACCGATCACAGCACGGCATCCTACTATGTACTGACAACTGACAGAGCGGTGACAGGTATGACAGAAGTATGTAAGTATCATCCACATCGCAAACGCGCCTGCGCGAGGGACTGATGCAATGCAGTGGCACATACTTGCGCCGGGACTGTATGGCGCGCGCGCGCATTTGGCCCGTGCGAAGGCGAGCACCGCGAGTAAAGTACGTACGTACGTACGTAACTTACGAGGACAGGGGGGCCAGTCCTGCGCGTCGAAGGCGATCTACGAAGGCTGGGAGGACTATGGCAGGGGGGCTCCAATTCCAATCCGACGGCCGCACCGGCTTTCTCGGACGGGGCGGGGCGGGAGCAGGCTCGGTGCGACGAGGCCAGGCTCGAGGGCAGCGCGGCGGCGGCGGGTACGTACACACACCCACGTACGCTGCGGAGGAGGAGGGGGGGGAGAGAAGTGCCCACGCGATAGGATTAGGATTAGGAGGAGGGATACGCGACGCGCGCCGGACGGTCCTGAGTGGGTGCAGCAGAAGCGTGCGCCCAAACGGGCAGGACGATCCCGACGCGGGGACCCCAGGCCAGCGAGCAGGCCGCCGAGCGGGTGCAGAGGGGCTGAGGGGCTGCGGGGCTGCGGGGCGAGCGAACCAGCGACGAGCACGCAGACGCGCGCGCGGGGAGCAGCAGCCCAGCAGCCTTCTTCCTCCTCCTTCCTGCCCTGCGAGGGCTTCTGGCAGAATCCGTACGCCGTGCGTCGACGGGTCATGCGTGTGTGCGCAGGGCGTCCCAGGGCCGCTTCCGCTTCGGGGCTTCGACGCACGCACGCACGCACACGCGGGCAGCCCCGTGCTTCGCGTTCGGCGGGACGTTTCTGCCCCCCCTGTGGGTGTGGTGGTGGTGGTGGTGGTGGTGGCGTCCGCGAAGGCCCACCGTACCACCAGCTGCAGATGGCGCTCGACGGGGGGTGGGCCGGCCGGCGAATGCAGTCCCGGCGCACGAGAAGACGCGTTAGGCTCAGAACTCACTCACTCTGCTGCCTGCGCCCGCCACACACACCCCCGAGAATGCGAGCTCCTCCGCCCGCAGATCACGCCTGCGCGGCCGCGAATGGCATGCGCGCACACAGTAACAGTGCATGCGTCCGCCCGCGCGCACTGTCTGGGTGGGTGCACACCGCGTTCCCAGGCCGCCCCCGTGTGCCCCGTTCTCGCGGATCCGCCGTCCCGCGCTAACGTCGGCGTGGGGCTCTCGCGCCGAGTGTATTGCGAAGGCAGCGGGGGGGGGCGAGCTCGAGCACGCGCTGCAGCAGAGCACACACGACAGGCGAGGGTGCGCGTGAGCCCGGGGGCGGGCCCGCGTCAACTGGCACGGTCCGCGCGCCGCTGGGTACTCTGAGTGTTCTGAGTATTAAGCTTTCCGCGCGCTGCTGCTCGCTGAGCGCGCCAAGGCGGCGGGGATGGTGCCAGTGATAACCGCCATCGCGCGAAGGAGCGTGCGTGGGTTCCCTTTGTGGAGTGGGAACGCCGCGTCCTCGCGGCTGTGCAGGAGCCAAACACGATCCGGGCGACGACAGGACGCGCGCCGCATCATCCACTCTATTGTGTTGTTGTTGCCTGCCGGGAGAGGGTGCCAGGCGTGGTGAGCGGCGCGGCCGGCGGCAGCGCGCGGGGCATGGCAGAGCTGGCAAACTAACGTACCGACGCTCCGGCGGGTGGTGCGCCGTCCTTGATACGCTGACGGAGCTGATCCCGCATCTGACAGGGGTGTGCTGGGAGCGGGCGGGCGGGCAGACGCGCCGGCGTCGGGCGTATCTGCTCAAAGCGTGCACTGGCAGCGGCAGTGGCAGGGCTAAGAGAGAAAGAGAGAGAGAGGTTATAAGATCGTTATCGCATCAGACGTGCGCACAAGCGAGTCGCCCGGATCGATGGCGCAGCAGCACGTCGGCGATCCTGCTCTGCTCTGCGGTCTGCGCGCATGTGCATGTGCCGCGGGCGACCCAAGGGCGGCATGGCAGAGGTGTGCACGTGGGGCGTGGGGCGACCGCCGCCGCCGCGGGGACGACAGCAGGAGTCGTCAGCTGAGGACGCGGGGAGAAGTGTTCACGCTCGCGCTGAGAGGAGGAGCATGCGCAGACAAAGTGTGGCTGTCGAGAACAAAGACAACACTGTCTGTACAGGTCGCCGAGGTCGGCGCGGACGGGATCACTGCGATCCGAGGCCTGCATTTCTCCGCTGGGCGCTCCAGGGCCCCCCTCCCTCCCCTCCGCCGCGACTCGTCCGACGTCCGAGATCTTTGTTGTTGTCGCAGCCGACGCGGACGAGGGGTTTCAAGGGGTTTCACGACCTGATCGCTATGGCGACGCCGGTGTGTAGGTAGCATCACATGTGGGTTGTTGGTGATGCTATCGATGGATGGCCGCGGGGTGCGGCAGGAGTGCGCGCGCGCGCGCGACGATGCCAGGCCACGTCGCGGCGGACCTTGGCCCTGGCGGGTGGGAAGGACGCGGCACGGTCGGTCGCACAGTGCACTCCTGGCAGCGCGCCGGAGAGGGAGAGAGGGGGTGCCCTGCCGCCTGAGCGCGCGCTGGCGTGGCTGGAAGGGAATCGATTCGTGGATGGCGAATGCGGGGGACACGTGGGCCCCGACGTCATGATAACGTTAACGTTGCTCCGGATCCGTTCCTGGAGATAAGATCAGTCCTGTCGCCGGCCACGAACAAACACGGGCCACGCGCCACGGACCACGGACTTCGGCGCGGGCTGGGCGCTGCGCAGTGCACCGAGCCCCGAGCGTGCAGACTTGGACACTCAGACGCACCTCGGAGGCTGCACACACTCGCGTCGCGTCGCCGTCGCCAGTTGACGTTGGCGTTGGCGTTGACGTTGGTGTTGAGGCCGCACACCGCGCTGCGCCGGGCTGGATCGCACACAACAGTGAGAGCACGAACGGGACGACTGCGGATTGAGTGTTCACGATACACGGGTGGGGGGTATGTACAACCACGTTCATTAGCGTCCACTCCTCCTTCACTCTCTCCATCCATCCATCCATCCTTCCTTCCATACGATTACACCTCCTACAATGCGCGTGAATATACGTGGTGCGAATAAGATACGGGCCGCGCGCCCGGCTGGCGGTGCGCGCCGGCGGCGACGATGGTGTTGATACAAGATGCTTGCTGCGGGATCGAGTGCGGATGACAACATGGCGAGAGATCGACGACAGGCGACATATATTATGGTATGGCGGAGACCTGCGAGGGAGCGCGCGGCGTCAGCGAGGCCGGGGGGGGCGGGGGTGGCGGTGGGTACTCACGAGAGACGGCGGAGCGGGACTACCGGTACAGGGCGCGGCGGGCGCGACGACTACTTGAAGGGGCACGTTGGCGCGTGGTCGCCGCGCCAGCCGCAGTGGCAGCACTGGGGCGCGTTGTGGTTCGCGGGCGTGGGCTGCTCGTGCGCGCGGTGGCACACGGGGGCGGACTCGGCGGACGTTCGCTGGTGCGCGGTCGAGCGGGTGCAGCGGTGACATGAGCGCGGCGCCATGGAGGTCGGGTGCATAGTGGTGGTGGTGGTGGTGGTGGTGGCGGTGGCTAGTGGGGCGCACGACGAGAGCAGACGGTAGTAGGCTCGCGAGCGGAGTGGGTGCCGGTGGGTGCGAGGACAGGTGTGGCGTGGCGAGGCAAGGCACGGATGGACGAAGGTGGGGATGCGCGCAGGTTCGACGACGGGGGACGAGGATCGCTGGAGGGCTAAACGCGTTCCCGGCGGGACGGATGGGCAGAGAGGACGGCCGGGGAGAGGCCGCTTTTATGTTGCTGTTGGAGTTGGCCAGCGTGACGGCGCCATGGAGGGCAGGTGGGCCGGCGCGCCGTGACAGAGCGGGTGACAGCTGAGAGCGCGAGCGAGGGCCACTGACAGTGCCATGCCACGAGCGGCCGACCCGTTGCGGTGGCACGAGATGCCGCGGATGGCACATTGCAGATGCACAGATGCACAGATGGCCATGGATTCGAATCCATCCCAATCCAATCCAACCCAACCCAACCCAACCCAACCCAACTTATCCCTCGAATCGCGCTAACCCGAATCGGGCACCGATCTACTTCTGTCGTCGTCCCGCGTGTGCCTAGCCTGTTTCCGGCAACTCCTGCACGGGCCACACGCTCCCCCCCGAGCGCCCGCCGGCCTGCGCTACTCAGGCTCAGCCAAGCGGATCCTCAGCTGCTGGCTCCCCGCGTCCGAGTGCCATCGACGTATGTACCGGCGCCTCGCGCACGGGCGCCCCTCGTCCTTTGTCCACACAAGCTCACCGGCAGCGCCCGCCGCCGCTCCTTTGTGGGCCACGACCACGCCCTCCGCGCGTGGCCTGGCAGCGCCGCCGTCCCGCGTCGCCCACCCGCCCGTGTGATGGACGCCGCCCCCTCCGCCTGCCGCGTCGTGATCCCTCGATAAAGCTGGTGATAATACACATTCACGCCCCGACGCGCTGCACGCTTGCCGCGCCAATTGTCCGACTCTGCGAGCCGCAATCGCGCCGCCATCTGCGTATCGTCGCACCCGCGTCGAGCTCTGCCGTACGCCAGGGCCGCTCTTCCGACGGGCCTCCCAGCCAGCTCCGAGGCCTTCCTGCTCCCATCGGCTCTGATCACGTACGCCCGCGAGTTGTGGCGCCCGGCGTCCGCGCCACAGCGCATCGTCCTGAGAAGCTGAGCAGCGGTGGGCATGATCTCTGACCGGTCAGCTTTTTCCGGTCGCCCCAGCCTGAGGGCGTGCTGCCTCCTGCAAAATACGCCGGCGTTCCGTCCCTCGAGTACGTACATGCTCTCTCGATTATCATCGACATCGCGCAGGGCTGGTGTCCGCAGCCCATGTGGTGCCTTCAAATCGCCGTCCTGAGCCTAAAACTGTCTAATTGTCTGTTTTGCCGGTGCGTGTGCGCTAATAGCGTTTCCCAAGGGCCGCGCCGGCCAGCCAGCCTTCTCCAACCTTCCGTGCGCCGTGCGCCGTGCAGCGCGTTCCGACTCGTCCATGGCATGTCGAGTCATGAGCGAGCTCGCTGCTGCTGCGCTGCACAGTCAGCGTCCGTCCGTGCGCGCGCGCGTCCGTGCGTGCGATGCGGCCATCTGGTTCTACATATCTATCTCTATATCGGATGGGCCGCTGCGAATCTGCGGTGCGCTACGACGCACACACAGAGCCCACAAGACGGGCCACCCAGATAACCGGCCTCGCGTGCTCGAGAGGCCTCTCCGCTCGTCCAGAACCCACTCTGGGATGCGTCGACGTCACGGCAGGCATCATACACAGCGCGTTCGGCGCACGCAGCAGCGCCGGCCATGCTGCAGCGCTGCCTGCCAGTAGTGAGGAGATATACCGTCACCCTGCTGGGGTGGGTCCTACGTACGGCATGAGAGTGGGATTGGAAGGGCGGCTGCGCCCACGTCCCGGTCGCACAGCACACGCTGCACCAGCGTACGCCTCCCAAGGGCGGCGGCGCGCCTCGTCGCGCCTCGACCGCGCTGCTCAGGCTGGCTTACGTCCCGTTACTCCGGGCTGACACGCGCGCACTGCAGGTTCGTTGCTCGTCGCTCGTTGCTCGTCGCGCGTTGCTGGCTTCTGCCTGGGGCTCGTCAGGATAGCCGCTGCTGCTGCTGCTGCTGCCCGCCGCAACCATCAGCCCATTCTGTTCTGTGGCCCTGCGGCGAGCTTCCGTGCAGGCCGGTGTGCTGGTTGGCCCGGCCATCGCGACGCGTCCGAACATGCTTTGCTTTGTCAGGCGGGGTGTGCGGGGGCACTTGCTGGGTTTACGGCACCGATCTGTGCGGTGACGCGGGCGGGGGGTGCGCGTTGACGCGTTGACGTTGCTGGCTCGACGGGGGCCTGGACCGCCGGGCGCTGGACCGCGCTGGACCCACAAACCTTCTTTCCGCACGTGCGACGCGCTCCCTCCCCGCCCCCGTCTGTCCGTCTGCCATTTACATATATGTTCAATATTCAACGTTCAACGCCACCTGTCGACGGCGGCCTCCTGCCCCGTATACTGGGCCGACTGAACCTTCCTTCCTTCAAGTTGGAGCCAATGTCCGCCTGGCCAGCGCGCGGCGGCGCCCTCAAGGCCCCGCCCGTCCTTCCCGGACTGCAATTTCCCTGACGGCCCGTGCTGGATATCCTTACGCTCACCGTGGCTGCCGCTCGCGCGTTTCGTACCCCGACCCGGTACGTCCGTGCAGCAGAAGCAGAGCTGCATCGCATGCCCGAGCAGCCCCGGAAGTTTCTGGGGTAGCAGGGTGCACGTCCTCGCCCGCACAGGGCCCCCCTCCCCCACCCGCCCGCGCGCACGGATCATCGCGCATGACACCCACCCCCGCTGCGCTCCCACGCACCACCCTCTGTCGTGCCTTTCATATTCCAAGGAACCGCCAGCCTGAGGCCTGAGCCAGCGCGTGCGCATGCTATCTTGATTCGTGATGGGCCACGCTCGCATGACGGCTGATCATGTCACGGCCGCTCCCCTCTGGGGATCCTCCTGCTACTCTCGGTTAGCACCCCCCCTCACTGTTAGCAGTCGCACTATATCACTATATCACCCCGGATGCAGTTTGTATCACGGTTCGCTCGGTGCGTACGCTAGCGGACGTCCTAGAAGGGTGGCTACGACGGGACGGGCGCGGCTCTGAGTGGTTCGCGCAGTCCAGTCCAGTCCTGTCAGTAGGTATCTGTATCTGTATCTGCGCCGTGTCCTACATACATACGCGTATGTTACACACCCAAGCCAGCTTCGCACGTCTGCAGAGGTGGCAGGATCCCGCGGGCCGCTCACTTCAGTCGTAGCGCTGTTGACTGCCCACGGACGTAAGACGGCGACAGCTGCCCACCCCGTCCCAGCCCCAGCCTGCTCCCTGGCACACACTGACAGCACGCACACGCTCAGCTGCCAGGCCACCGATTATTGGCACCTCCACCCAAGCTGGCGGATCCTCGTCCGTTCGGACGCGGGCTGGCGCGCGTGCCCGTGCGAGGCGCCGTCGCACAACCCGGCGCAGGGGGCCCATCGCGCACAGCAATCGGACTTTTACCTCCACCACCACCTCGCAGCTTACGGGGGGAGCCTGCACGCGGCCTCCGCGAGGCAGGGCTATCTTCGTCGCTCACACGTCCTGCATTCTCTCAGGTCCAGAAGCGGCGGCTTGGTTTGTTCTGTCTGGCTGCCCGACCACCCCGGGTCTGAGTTTGTGTGTGGTGCGGCGATATGCCATTCGTCCCCGTCACGCTATCAGAAACGCATAGAGTACACAGGTTGCCCAGGCTGCGCGGCACTACTCCCCGCAATCGACGAGGCGGGCGGCTGTGCGATCCAGGGGACCCGCTGACGCTGATCACATGTGGGCCGGTGTGAAGACATGTCTGCATTCGGCACTGACGACTGGCGGGTGGGCCAGCGAGCCATGGGCCAGGAGGGATGCTGTGCGAGCGTGCACGGCTGCACCGGGCAGCGGGGCACCAGCGCACGAGAGCTACTTACTGGACACGGGGACGCACGCCCCCGCCGCGCCGGGCTCCTGTCGTGCATCACGTACAACCCACCTCAGTGCCCCAGACCTCACCGCCCCTTCCTGGGGGCATCCGCATACCAATCCGGGACCTCGTTCGCGCGCGGCACCGCCCGCCGCCGCATCTCCCGCACCTCCTTCTCTTCCTCGATCTCCCGCAGCCGCCGGCGCTCCTCCACCTGCAGCGCAACCTCCCGCTCCCGCGCCCGCCGCCCCTCCTCGAACCGCTCGCGCTCCCGCGCACGCACGTCCGTCGGGAAGTGCACCTCCTGCGGGACGACGGGCACGATCTGCCCGCGCCGCGCCGCTCGCGCCGCCTCCTGCGCGGCGTGCATCGCCCTGAAGTCCGGGATCGCCGGCGGCGGCGCATGTGACCGCGACCTGCCCATGCTGCCGTTCTCCTTCTCCTTCTCCTTCTCGCGCTCCTTCTCGCCCTCGGGCCTGCGCGCTTCGATCCGCGCGTCCGAGCGGAAGTGGAACTCGATCGGCTTCGTCGGTTTCGCGGGAGGAAGCGCCGATGCCTAAAACCCAAGAAGGGGGGGAGCAGTGAATGAGCATTCATTCGGACCTTGTCCGCGTCGCGCGCGCGCACACACACACATAGAGATGCGATCGCGGGAACGGGCACTCTCTCCTGCGGGCCTGGAGCGTGCACGCTCCGAAGAGGGCCTGCATGCTGAAGGGCCGCAGGGATGCCAGATGCGGCGCGATGAGAACAGCGGGACTCACCGATCTCTTGGGCTCGTGCGCGGGCAGCACGCCCTCTGCCGACGCTGGCCGCCGCGCGTTCCCATCCTCCTGGTCGTCCCCCTTGAACGCGTCGCGCAGCGCGGCCGTGTCCGAGTCCCCCAATCGACCGCTCGCCGCGGCGCCGGCCTTGGCCTCGCTCCCCCCACGCGTGCCCGTCAGCTGCCCGCGCGCGGCGCGCTTCCCGTCCTCCTCGGCGTTCGCTGGCGATCGCGAAGTCGAAGGTCCGGACGCGGCCCTCGCCCGTGCACTCATCAGACTCGCGCCTGGCGCGGCCCTCGTCTTCGGCTTCGCACCGTGATCTGCAGACGGGTGCCGGACGTGCGCGTGCGCGTGCGTGTGCGGCGGCTGGGAAGCCAGGTTCTGACGGGCACCCCGCGCGCCTGGGCCCTCCCGCACGTCTTGCGAGCTCGAGGCGTGGAGACGTGTCTCCTCCGGCCCGTGCGCGGTCTTGCTCCGCTTGAAGGCCTGCGACGAGGCTGGTCCCGACGAGGCAGCTGACGGCGGGCGCTTCGTCGGTGCGCGCGCAGGCGATGGCGGACGCGCGGGGGCCCGACTGCTGGTGGCCTGGCGGGGACGTGCGGGCGCCAGGGCGGCTGATGGGTCCGGTTTGGGTGGGGAGAGCTGCGAGAGCGTGAGCGGCAGATCAGCGCGTCGATCGGTATCGCGATATGCCTCCGGTGACGCGGATCGGGATTCGGGATCAGGAGGCGGGAGGTCGACCTGTCCCTGCCCGTCTGCTCCCGCCGTGACAGTGGTGTCTGCTTCCGCGCTCACCGTATCAGAACCGGTCTCGTTCGATATCGGTTCGGTGACAACGGGGGCGGCCGTCAAATTCGCCTTCGCTGTGGACTCGGTAGCTTGTTGCGAACTCGAGCTGCTGCTTCTTCGCTGCGTTAGGGTCGCGTCTGCCGCAAGCAGCCTAGCACGCACCTCGCGGAATTATCAGCAAGCTTAAGGCCATATGACATCAGCGTGCTGGCCAATCCGCCCGCCGCGCCGCTGCCACCACCATCATAATGGCTGGGCACGGTGCTCTTCTGCGCGCCGTTAAGCTTAATGGAGTACGCTGCTGCCTGCTGCCCGCTCTGCCCATTCGAAGGCTCTGCACGGGATCGCACACGTGTGATCGCCGGTGGCTTCGTCGTCGTCGTCGTCGTCGTCGCTGCTGATACAGCCCTCGCGCTGACCGAACGTGATACGCTGCCCGCAGGCTTCGACGCCTTCGGCTTCACCTTCGTGATTCCGCCATGCAACACAGTCTTAGCGGGGACGCGCACGCGCGCATGAGAACTTTCGCGAACGACTGAACAACACGGGGATACCACTCACAGGCTTCCGTCGCTTGAGCCTGTCACTCATTCGTCGAGCGCCGTGCTTGGCTGTGGGGGCCGTCGAGTTTATCCTCTTATCCAATGGCTTGGGATCGGCTTGGTCTAGGTTAGCGTATGATATGGGGCGCTGCTCCTCTGCATTCGGCTCCGATGGTATTGCTATTGAACATACAGAGTTTGGGGAGAAGCGGAGCATGAGCCTTCTGGCTTCTAGCGCGATATAAACCCTGCACGCACCGCGAATGGCAAATGATCCTGCACCCTGACCCTCGACGACGCATCCGGAGATGTTCCCAGCGCGAGCCTCACCAGGTTCGTCTCCACCAGGTTCTGGCGTGCACCGAGCATCCGAAGTTGCGGCGGAATCGGATAAGGACTCATCGAGCTGTGGATCAGGCTGATGATGATTCAGCGCCAGAGGGCCCGGCGAAGTGGGACACGGCTGCTGGTCGGCGGCACTCAGAGTGATGTCAACGCAATCTGAAAGACTGAAATGGTTGTGTGTGTCGAGCAGGGAATCGGCCCCCTGCGCGGCAGCTGTAGGAATCTGGAAAGACAGATCCTGACCCGAGGCGGAGGATATATCCTCGGATAGGGCGTCGGAGATGTTCTTTGCTACGATACGCCGGAGAGGTGTCGCAATGGCCGGTCGTGCGCGAGGGCGCAGCGATGAACGTGCGGGCGTTGCTCGTGTACGAGTCGACCTTGGCGTCAAGTCTTGTAGAGTTAAGGGCGCGTAGGTTCTTGCTTGGTTTCGGCTGGGTACCATTGGTGTGGTAAGCGTATCGGCACGGAGGAACTCCATGCTGTCCTCGTCCATAAGGAGGTCATTTGAGCCTCCAGAGGCTGGGATTTGGAAGGAGGACTCGGAGAAGTCTTGGTCCAAGGAAACGTCTGAAATGTCCGGAAAATGGCGCATGCTAATTTCGGCGACCATTTTCTCGAGCGAAGTTGGAGCAAGAAATTTGATGCAAGCGTTGTTACACAGGATTCGCGAGTAGAAGTTCGGTGGAAGGGTCGAACGGAGTGCGCAGAGTCGAGAGTGGCGGCTCGAACCGTGAGAACACGACGCGTCCTTCCGCCCACGTGATCGAGTTTTGCTTTCAGCCACCGACGCGCCGTCGACGACCGCGGCCCGCCGACCGTCACGGTGTGCTTTGCGACGGCCAACACACGCTCGGATCGTCTTGATACTAGACCTCCGGTGAGCGTCCTGTCTTTCCATTATTCGGTATTCACGTCTTTGTAACAGGCACACCCGAGACACGGGCCCTGCACTGCTACTAGTAGGGCGTCCGACCCAAAAACCCTTGGACTTGCCGGCCGCCAGAGTAACCGGCGAGAGCGAAGTATGAGAACGCCAAGAGCTGCTAACTATATTACCCCGCATATCCCCTCTACACGCGTCCCGATTCATCGCCCCTCAAAGTCTATTCATTCGTCAAACGCAGCGCCCGCCCGTAGGCCTCTCTCCTGTCTTGTACAAACGTTGCGGCCAGGCACGAGGGCGATTGAACCTAATGTCAGTTTTGCTGCTAGTGAACTGATTGCGTGGCAGCTAGGCACGGACAGACTTAGGCACGGGCAGACTTTTCCATGCCAGATCTCCGCCACGATCTCTCTACTGCCTACAAATCATGACAGGCTCCTCCTATCCGGAGCCGCAATCCATTCGTGCGGCGGTTGAGGACGCCAAATCGTCGCTGGTGCGCGCGAGTGGGCGCACGCACCATGTGCTCCGTCTCAAACTAATGGTGTTGGCGCAGTCTGACCTCCTTCACGTGGGCGTCCGTCCTCCGGAGGGTTCACTATTATTCTGATATGGATGCCCGACGTGTCCACACTGCTAACTCCTCGGGGGTATGCTGCCCCAGTGCGTCTTCTGCTCGTATACTCATATAGTTAGCCCAGCGCCACTAACACGATTCCCACTTGGCCACCCTTCCCAGTGGCCGGGGCCTGTGCACCCTCGGGTCCTGCGAGCCTGCAACGGCCACGTACCCCACCGTCTGCCAGCGTTACGCAGGCCTCCTGGCCATGTACCGATTTCGCCATTGGTCAGGCCAACGCAATCCCGACATCATCGGTACAGCGTCCAACTGCTTCTTGTACGTATCCTGGCCGCACGATCGCGCGGGCTGCTTCTGAGGATCAGCCCCATCGTGCGCGCGGCCCAAAGCCCCGGCTCATTCAGTCGGACCCGCGGCATGGGCGTCCGAGCCGCTCACGACGGCCCACCGATCTGGAAAATATGCATCACGACTGCAGCTTCTAGGCTCCATCACGCTCGTAGTGTCCTCCCACAAAATGTCTGACTCCCGTCGCCGAGGGGTTCTGACTACGCTCTCTGCACGATTTGTCACGCTATCCCAAATGTCCGACCACTTCGGTTTCGACATGCGGACATAGCGCAAGCCCGTGCTCCCCGTCTGGTCTTCTACAGAGACTTCCGCACACCGTCGCCTCCCCCCTTCCTGCCCTAAAATAGGACACGACCAAGCGTGTTAGCGAGCGAAGCTGACTGACAGTGGCTGTAGGCTGGACATGCGGACATACGTACGTACGCGACCGTGACTCAGATTCGATCACAGGCCGACCGATCCGTCGCGCCCCTCGCATTCTGGATGACGCTGGAAAGTTTACGCAACAGTGTCAGGGGAGACACAACTTGATCCATTTTGTACTAGCATGGACTGGCCCAGCTGCGGGACCCTACAGGGATACACCGCCTCCTTTGGACTCTGCAATTATGGTGGTCCTTGCACACGCCGTCAAACGCCCAAACTCCTGCGGTATTCAATGAATGCGACGAGGTTGTCTCGTACCTCCTCGCCCCGCACCCTGAGCTCCCGCTCCTTCTTCCTATCGATGCCGCGCACCGCCTTCCGCACGCCCTCCACGCTGGCTACGAGCGCGTCCAGGAAACGCCCCTGCCGGAAATTCGTGTCATACGGCAGCGTCTCGTCCGAATATATGTCCACCAGCGCCGAGACAGCCTGGAGTAGCGGCTCTCTCGGCGTCGGCATCGCGGGTGACGGTGGGAGCAGTGAGAGCAAGTATGTTGCAATGGCCTAGGAGGCGCGCAACAAATACTTTAGCCAGTGTTTATAGCGTGAGGCGTGGCAGGTTGCAACTTACCCTGTTCGCGTCTACAGAGTCCGGATGTTGTGCGAGACATTCTAGCGTACCGACACACTTCACCTTGACGCCCTCGTCGGTTGCAGCATTACACAGCTCTATCAGCACCTTGACGTGCGCCTCGTCTGGCACGAGCAGGCCTTTCCAGACCTCCGCCACGCCCCAGAGCACACCGACGCCGATTTCCCACGTCGCGCGCCGTCGCTCCTGGCCGGGCTTGCTAACGTCGGTGCCCACCGCACTGAGCGCCCGCCACACTGTGTCCCAGACACTGCGCCCGCTAGCAGCATCGGTGCGAAGCGCGTCGACCTTGGCTCCGCGGAGGGACAAGAAGATGTTGTTCAGACACTCAAGGGCGCTCACGTGGATCGCGCTGAGCGCTGAGGTCGTCGGCGGATGGGGAGAAGGGCCGTCGAGAGGGGGGAACGAGAGCGGCGTCGGCTGGACCAGTGCAAGGAGGGGGGCGACAAGCGTCTGGAAGAATGTCGTGTTCGACTCCCTCCGCGGCCTCGCGCCTGATTCGTCGTCGAGCGCCATGTCGACGTCAGGCTCGTCGTCCATATCTTCATCTGCATGGTGGACACAATTGGTTAGCAGGGCATGACGAGCGGTGAAACGCCGGGGCATCGATGCATGGCTGCCTAGCAGGATCGATAGACGACTGACCTTCGTTCGCCTCCTCCTCTTCGCCTTCGGCTGCTTCGCCATCCGCGTTTCGTACGTCAAAGTCGGGATCTGGTAGCGTCGCGCAGACACCAGTGAGGATCTCGAGCGCTAGCTGCACCGTACGTAGTTTGTGCTCTAAACGCTCGAGCTCGAGTTCCGAGGGCGTCTTGTGGTCTGACTTCGGCGTGTGCTTGAGCGATAGCTTCTCCAGTGCGGGGATAGCATCCTATACGTAACAGTATGTCAAGCTAGGACGTCAACGACTTATCAAGCCGGTAGCAAAGCTTACTTCTTTGGCAATCTGCTCCTGAGCCAGCTGTGACGCCTTGGGTAATTCAATCAAGGACAAGACAGGTTCCAGCGTGGGCATAACGATGTCACGGTCCACGTCAACCGTAGCAGCCATAGAAGGAGGAGGTATCGGGGAGATATTCCTTAGGATTCCTGTTGACTGGTCTAGATCATGTCACCTCTATGAACGCCCATTGCTTACCACAGCATAGGACTTGTAAAGTAAGACTTCGGTCATCGGCGACATCCTTGTGCTTGCCTTTCGCCCCAATGACGCCTTCTCTTGACTGCACCATAGAAAGGATGCATGCTGAGTAAGGGGCATTTGAACGGACTTCTTCAATAGCTGGCGGATTCTCGTCGGTGAGCACATACAGGCATTGCGCTTGGAGGTCATAATGAGAGAATATGTTTCCACAGACAACAGGGCCACCCACCTGCAGCCGTCACGGTCGAGATGGGTAATTTATTCCTCGATGCCAAGAATGACATGAGGAACGGGACTAATGAAACCTGGTTGATGGCGTTCATGGCTTTGTTTGAAGTCTCTCTGGTCTTTCTTAGTTTCGGTGCAGGGGAGCTGTACACATCCACTCACGACAAACACCAAAGTATCGTGATAACGTTGTCCGCAAACTCGTAAACATGCTTTTGCGCATTCTCCGGCGCGGTTTTAGGGTTCTCCAAGTATTGGGATAGCGTGGTCGAGATCTGACTCAGGATCAGACGAGGGCTCATCAACGGACGCGAAGGATTGTAACCTTGGGAATAAATGACTTGAGAGGCGTGAGGATATTCTTGTTGTACATTTCCGCGCATATATCGAACCCGCCATCTATGCATAGATTTCTGTGCCGTCGGAACAACAAGCTGAATACAAGGGACATGCACGCATGCGTAAAAACGCACCGTAGCGAACCGGTAGCTTCCACCACCACTTCCTCCTCACTATCAGAGAGTCGATTGATCAACGCGCCGACGACGTTCTTGCCCTGCAGCAGCCTACGCGTAGACGGATCATTTTGGATAAGATTGGATACGGCAACGCATGCCCATTTGCGTTCTGCAGGATCTACACTCTCCATCTGGCACTCGTTTAGCTCTATTCAATCGCAAATACGGATTTACCAACCTTCTGCAGAATAGGGAGGATAGCATCCTTTCTGGACGAAGACGAGGCCGCGGCTTCGAGTCCTTTTGGAAGATGAGAGTCAGGAACGCGCATAGGATTATGCCGCCTCATTTGACGCTTCTTCTGTGACTTGCCCATGTTCGTTCGTAGTGATTAGTAGTGATAGAGCAATATGTATGTTGTGCCTTCTCCGAGCCTGGATTGACGACGATTTTGGGGGGAAGGACTAGGATTGCACTGTCGTGAAAGAAAAGTGGTCGTGAACACGGCGCGCAGAGCTGACTAGAAGAGCGGCGATGAGCCTCGCCCGCTCCGCGAGGACGGATGTGGCGATCGAGTTGCGACTTTACACTCGCGATCGGGGAATTTTGTGTAGGTACTCCCACGTGACCGCAGCCTCTGTTTAGCGCCCGTCGTACGTTTGCGGGCGTAAGTTGAGCGCTTGTCAACGTTGTCGCTGCAGTCGCGACTACGCCAGGGCCCGGAGGCAAGTCGAGCAAGGCGGGAGATTCCAGGCGGGAAACTTATTTTCCACCAAGTTACACCTATATAGCGAACAATCGCCTGAAATCCCTCAAGACAGCGCGTTCTCAACATGGATGATGACGATGCTTTTCTCTACGGCGACTCGGAGGTCACGGAATCCAAGGACGCAGCAGAACCTGCGCAGACTCCCGTGCAAACATCTGGTGAGGACCGTGGTATTATGCACTTGGCACGGTCGAGTAATACGTTCTGTAACCTTTTTTGCAATGAATGCCCCTTCTGATGTTGCGTGACGCGCAGTGCCACAGCCGTAAGTCTATGTTCGTCTGTGAGTAGGACAGCCTTAACGGTATATACGCCCAGAATATCGCTCGAACAGACCAAGGCGGATACCCAAGGCCTAGTGGCTACTCTTGAGGCAGAAGCCGCAAGCACAGAGAGTAGAAACGTCACACCGGAGGCTCCAGTAACCAAGGAAGAAGAAGAAGAGGAGGAGGAGGAGACTGGCGGAGACGGAGAGGGCGGGGGTGGGGAAAACGAGGAAGACGAGGAAGAGAGCGATGATGTGTGTTGATGCTTATTCTGTGGTTCTGTCATTGCTAACAGTGTTGGCAGGATATTGAGATTATCATCGACCAACCCTCGCGCTCTCTGGATCTTCGGTGCGTCTCTCTCTAGCCAGAAATTGGTCCTTTTAGTTAGCTAACCTTGTTAAGACAACAAAACGGAAGGCCGGCACCGAACAGGACAGCAAGCACAACCACACCCGTACGACGTATGTACTCATCACTCATTGGTCTTCTTACACCCCATTTATGCGGGCGCCACAGCGACACCAGCACCTTCACTGACGACTGAGTATACTCCACGCGAGCGCGGATCTCTCACGAAACTCGCTACTCCCCAGCCCTCATCGACACAATCTCCACGGCCTGGCCAAATCGGGGCCACCAGCTCGCAGACCTCAACAGATGGGCAGCAACAAGCTGACAGCTCCGGCCCAGATCCTTCAACACTTCCACCTGCGACTGCACCCCCATCACATCCATCCATTAATCCGGCTATTCCAGGAACACTCGATGGCCGATCCATTTTGGAAGTCGACCTTTCAGCACTTGCAGACAAGCCATGGAGAAGACCCGGGTCAGACTTGAGTGACTGGTTTAACTATGGTTTCGACGAGATCTCGTGGGAGGCTTATTGCTATAGGAGACGAGAATTGGGTGAGGTTGCGAGCGTGCTAAAGAATAACGTCTTGGTATGCCATCTTCGCTGATCCTGTAGTGCATACAAATGCCGACTCAGTGCTACAGAACTTCTCTGGCATGCAAGAAGATCAACTCACCGCCCTCCCTCCCGACCTCCGCACCATGGTTCTCGCGGGCTCAACCGCCATGATGAACGGCGGCGGGGGAGGTGGCCCAGGGGGAATGATGCCTCCGGGCGGTATGAACATGAACGGGAACCCGATGATGGGTCAGATGATGAACATGCCGATGATGAACCCCATGATGCAGGAGATGGGCATGGGGATGGGAGGCATGAATGGCGACATGGGTATGGGCATGGGCGGCGGGCCTGGTATGCCGATGGGCATGGGAGGGGCCGGTGGTGGACCCGGCATGCAGATGGGTATGATGCAGGGAGAGGGCGCAAATGCTGGCGGACCGGGCTCACAGGTGGGAGCTGGCGGGCAACCAACGCCCGAGGGTGGCATGGGGATGGGTGAGGGCTTTACGCCTGGTGCCGGCGGACCTGGCCAGGGCCAGGGCCAAGGGATGATGGGCATGAGTGGTGGGGACTTCGTTATGCAGGTGCGTGCATTATGCCGCCAACATATCACGGTCTTCTGACCATGATGTTTATTCCCGCGCATCGTCGCGCATGATGTTTGTGCTATTTGTTAGGACCCGAGCGGCATGGCACAGCAGATGTCCCAACCCGGGCAACAGATGTTCAGCGGGGTCGAAGGCAACCACACCCCCGCTCCTACTGGCACTCCTACCCCTACACGAGGTAGCGCTCCCATACCGGGACAGTTCCGTGGGCGTGGCATGCCACCTCAGATGCCCGCGCGCGGACGAGCACCCTACGCACCTCGCGTTCGTGGTATGTCTCGTGCTTCGCTCATGCAGTCCGTGATCTCACTATCCACCACATACAGTCCCCGCAAGGCCTGCCTCACCATTGCCTCCGAACGTTCCCACTGGGCCGCGCAATAAGACGAAGTACAGGGACATCGACGGGAGCGCTCCAGCCGTGGACGGCCTGGATTATGGTGGTGGCGGAGGCGGCAGCAGTAGGGATGATAGAGGGGAGAGGAGCCGGGGTACCCCAGATGATGAGAGAAGTAGCAGCAGGTGCGTGCGGATAGGATTTGCAGAAGGCCTTCTGCTCGGTGCTTATGCGTATTCATGTGCAGGAAGCGGAGAAGTTCCCCTGGGCTGGACGATCGCAGAGAATCTAAACGGCGATAACGAAGTTTCACTCTTTCTCTTGTGCGCAGTGTATTACGCCTTGTGTCTCACCTCCCCCTTCAATATCAGCGGCTGCTTCTTGGCTGTATGCAGTGTTGGCTCCGGCGCCAGATTCCGAGGCAGACGCACGAGCTTCGAGCAATAATCTCTATAAGGACATGGACGACTGATCATACAATGTGTGGCACAGATTACTTCATCTCCGCTGTCCGTCTGAATAATATCAAAATAAGCTATAGTGAAGGCAGTCAGGACACAGGGCGCTAAACCTGTCCTATCTGCGCGTGTACTGTACAAAAGGTAAGTCAGGGTTCAAATGCTCAACGCCGCGTGCCCACAGGTACCGGGGACGCAGGTATGGGCGGTAGAGGCGACATAGCGACTGGTCGCTTCCATATCACAACGGGCGGTTTCGAGGGGGGAACGGGTGCAGGGTGGTTCCCAGCATTGTTTCCGCCAGGTACGTCCTTGCTGTGCACCAGTATACCTTGCCGTGGCGGCGATCTATAACTAGAGGGCGGAGCTTTGGGAGCTTCGCCGTGCGCCGTTAATGGCTGTGTTCAAAAAGTCAATGACGGATATGATGCTACATACAAGACACTGAGGCATCCGGATCCTTCACCCCGATCAGCCGCAATGGTACTGTGCCTCCTGTAACAAATTGGAACAGTCTGATAAGAGAGGCGATGAATTTCGTTTGATCTCGAGCGTTGTCGGCCTGCCAACGGTATGTTGTGGCGCTGGGGGAAATCTCGAAGACAAGTGACTGTCCAGAAGGACGGGTCAATCCTGCGGCTGCAAATCGGAGGAAAGCGAGTCGAACTCACATTCACTACTTCAATTTCGCGGAGATCCTCCATCTTCCACGTCTTTCCGACAGAGAACGCACCGTTGCAGTTGAATTTGGCCTTATGGATGAAGCCCGACCCATCGCTGGCCTCTGCAAGCCTCCTCGGTCAAGGCGTATGCTAAGATCATGATCGTCACGTACGAGACAACACGATGTATCGTGATTTCTTGCCTCTTCCATCTAGCCCAGCCTCCCAGACTTTGATATGGGCGACGTAATGTTCCTCGTACGGATGGCCAGACGAGTTCAGCTTCACGAACATCGTCGACTCCAGCTTTTGCCGGACGCTCTCTTGGTTGATCCCCATGGTGGTTCAGAGGGTAGTTGCGCGAAGCGCTCCACCTAGTGTCGCAACCATATAGCTGAGAGGCAAATGCAGGAAAGAGCAAGCTGCTTCCCTTTGTAGATAGGCTGAGCGGATATGAGAGGGCCTCCCACGAGGACCTCGTGAAACAAGGTTCAGAATTTGGATTTGACCAGGCGCCTCGGAGGCTGCCCCGAGTAAGCTAAGCTCTATCAGATGGCCGCCGAGGGAATTTTACCTAGCAGTTGTACACAGTGCAATGAGAACGTGTTCTTATAACGACATTAGAAGACGACCATGCCAGTATATCTAGTGTCTAGATGTTGCGTTGCTATGTATCGGAGCGGTTGCATCCGCTGCTGGAACTCCAGTCGCCGCCTAGTGAGAATATCACCAGAACACCATGCAACGCCCGAGAAGAAGGCAAAGATTATTAGCCCACAAAGTCCAGATCAATGTGCATCTGCAGAGGCAGCGCACGAACAAATCAAGGAGTCAATCAACCCGAGACTGAGGCCTGATCGTTCGGTCAGTTCGGTGTTGCACTAGAATCCCAATAAGGAAGGGGTAGTAGATGTACGGCAGTTCCTCTGGGGCCCGTTGCCATTCAGCCATTCTGTTGAACAATAAGTCAATTATAGTCAGCGAAGGGAAGCCAGGTCCAGGAACTATTACACTCACCTGGCACTGCTACTAGTCTAGATCAGTGAAGCGTGAGGCATCCAATCAACTCATCGACACTTGTCCAACATCGTAGGTTGTATCTGATATCAACGAACATTGCAGGAAGAACGATGAAGATGCTCTGCTGAGCGACATATTTACGGAGCCTATGTAATGTGGGTATGTGTTGCCAGACCAAATTACCAGGTCTTGAAGCTGCAGGTGGGACACGAGTAGAAGGTCATACTGTCAATTGCCACTGATGCTGCCCTTATATGTGGCATGCAATAGCATTGTCATTAAACAGCATAATTTCATCATCAATGCCTTAGCTTTCATCAATGACGACGCGTCCGAGTCACATCACCGGAGCAACACACAGCTGTGACGGTCAGTAAAGTGACATGTACGACGCCCTTCCAGCTGCTTCCATGAGAAAGGTAGTGTCAGGAGGCGCAAGTACGAAATTCATAGACTCACTTACCACCCACGGTAAGCTACATGGATTGGCCCACAATCTTATTGTAGGCTTCTCTCGCGGCCACTTCCTTCGCTTGTCCCTGAGTCTGGCCAGTGCCCTTGCCATATTCCATGTTGTTGACTTGTGTGCAGTACGTCAGCACCACATGCGAAGCCTTGCCACAATCGTTCTGGCTCACTATACGCAATAGCCTGCCAAGTAGGCTGGTGTGCCGGTCCGGATTGGGTGGTTTGCCAGGTCAACTGTAGGTTCTTCCGACTTTGCAGGAGGTTATTAAGCCGCATGCGATTGCCGTCTGAGGAAGTTTCCACCTTCAACGATTCTCCTGAAACCTAGTATGTGACTTGCTACCCACCTGTCTCCATAGTCGAGCAAGCTGGTGGGTTGCGCCGCAGGGGGAAAGAGGGTCTCGCGTGTGCTTTAACACGACCACGCAGATAAGAATCTCTACAGAGATGCAACGTCAGCCTGATGTTCCACCGAACTCATGATACTGATTAGAGGACACGCGGAGCGTCAGGTTACACATTTGACTCATACACATACGCGCGCAGACACCTATGGATGAAGGCGGCCTATGTGGCATGAAACTAGACATACCCGCCAGCGGTCGCACCTCTATTGACGTTTTATGAAGGTGTAATAGCGCTTGCTGCATTGCGAATAAGCGGCCCTTTGGTAGACACGACTCACCGTGGAAACCCAAATAGCCTCGAAGCCTTGAACTGTCTTCTCAACGAATATAGGAGCCCAACACCTCATGCATCATTTTCTAGAACGGGGGCACATGTATATAAAAACCAGTCATACGCCGAGCTGCGACGGGACCGATGTTCCGAGTGAGCTCGGTGTGTCGAGTCAATACCGGCATGCCCTTGAGGCTGCGTCGGAGTTGGGGGCATTGCCTCATGAGCAGTACACTCATGTCTTGGCTTATGAGGGTACCGTGCCAGAGATATGCGATGACAGAAAGGCAGTGTTTGTTCACGAGGCTGGGCGCTGCGGTCCAAGCTTCAAACTCCGAGGCAACTGTTGGTCCTTCAGCAAACATAAATAAAAGCATACTGCTCGTCAGAGAGGATCCAGGGAATCAACAAACACAGCTCGCACCAGTGGTGAAATCCTTTGCGACACCTTCACCTTCGTGTACTGTCTGCCCGCCACACACGATGACTCAACGAACGGTTCTGGACCAGCGTCGAGTTTGGACATGAGCGCAGCCCCGTAGCAGTCTGTACTTTCACATCACGAGTGCCAGTTTTACCTCGAACGACAAGTGGCGTCTCAGTTACCGACCGGTCACCGACTTCCGCGGAAGTATTACGAGAGGCCTATACAGCCTTATACAGCACAAAATACCGGGCATATTAGCATTGCGCCATAAGCAGACGTGTAATTGGCAACGACACACGACTATGGCGACGACCCTGCGGAAGACTGGCCCTCCTTCGCGCCCGCATCGCGCTCCTCCATGCTTTGCCTCAGCCCCTCCAGCGTCCTGTGCAGCTTCGCACCGCTCGCCTCGCTCAGGACCATCGACAGCTGCATCGCCGGAGCGCTCAGCATTCCCACCAGCTGTGCACGCAGCGTCTCCAATGTCGGCAGCTCTGCCACACGCAGCACGCTTGGGGCCTGGTAGAGCCGGCCCTCGATGAACGCGCCGACGAGCCTGAGTTGCGGTGCAGCCTCGGGCTTCGCCAGTCTAAGTCGCCGGCCGGGCACAAACGCCTGCTGGACCATCTTTGCTTCCTTCTCGATATCGGCCTGGGTTTTTGGTTTCGGCTTCGGGTGTGTCTTTTCGAGCATCTTCAGGGTGGCATTAAGGAAGGGAGGGTTGAGGCTCGGGAAGGTGAGCGCGGCGAGGCCCTCGCCCTTGACTTGGCCAGCAAGGTCGAGAATCGATTGCATATCGAGAGGAACGGAGTCGTTGGGCGTGAAGTCGCGCAGTGCAACGCCGAAGATGGATGAATTCATGACGGTGAAGGTGGGTGCTTGGATGGGGGCCGGAGACGGCCCCGCCAGGGAAGGTATGCTGGCATGACGGGTTGCTGTTTTTACGAGATCATTGCGAAGTTGCTGCTGCCGGGGAACGTTGAAACCCGAGTGCAGGAAGAGGAAGACTGGCTTTTGCGGGCTGGACTCGATTAGACGAGTGTAGTTTAAGAGGAGGTGCCTCTTTCGCTCGGGATACACGCGTGGAAGGGATCTGTTGGGCCACTGCTTTGAAGGCCTCACATGTATAGCGTATGTACGCACATGGCAGGCGGAGGATGGTGGGCGGGAGAGCGGCAGTGGTCGGGCGAGCATTTGGTCGTGACGGCCAGGTTGCGGGTCGACGCCAAAGTCGTGAGCTGGTGGCGGAGCGCCCGAGAACGACACCTTCGCACGCATTAGGAAGGTCTAGTGTTCGCCATCACGTTCTACCCTTGTCATGCTCGGCGACGAGGCCTAAGTCCATGTTATTTTCACCAAACAGAATATACGAAAGCGCAACTGATGTGCTCCATTCAATCTTTCCATACATCGATTTGGTACAGTCACAAAACAGGTACAACGGACTAATAATATATCTCCCTCTCGACACGGATTGGGCGAGGTGCGAGGTGATAACTATGATACAACAATGTCAAAGCCCTGACATGGGCACAGCCTATTACTCCTTAACAACTTTCGCAGGCTATAAGCCATCGGTCATGAGGGTCTGTTTACGCACTCCAAACTTGTAACGTACCTGAGCGCTACTGAAAGCATCTAGGCCTGCAGCGACGCGAGTGCCAGCAACCATTCCACTCCAGTCGAGGACATCAAAGGCCTGCTCTCCACGCTTCGTCTGCTCCTGGTGGATTGCACGCGCCGTGAGGAGGTGGCTATGGGCGGCGTCCTGCGCATCGCGTGCATGTGAGATGGAGGCGTTTTGTGTCTCGGAGATCAGTTCAGGCACTCACAACAGTGGGCATAGGCGAATTGTACTCAGTCACGAGTCTGCGTACGTGATTTGCATCCTTCAGGCCGCCGTCGATTGCGAAGCCCTTCAGTCCATCAAAGGCATCCGTCGCCATCTTGTTGCCATAGTTGACGAAGCTGCATGACGCGTTAGCAGTCAGCAGTATCACGCGGCTATACAGAACGGAGCGTACGGCGGGGCTGGGAGGAGGTCCTTGATCAATTCGTATGTTGTCGCGGAACCAATGCCAGTCTTCTCGGAGAGTGTAAACGCCTCGGCGAGGACCTCAATCGAACCAAGGATCATTGAGTTTCCAATGAGCTTAAAGATCGGGGCTATGTGCACAATTAAGATTCGCGTTGATGACTCAGATCCGGAGTCTGACGACATACCTTTCTCGAGGTTGCCACCAAGATCCATGACCTTCTTGCCCACACCTGGAACGAGAATATGCGCGACCTCCTTCTTCGCTCGGTATTCCCCGGCAAGTATACACAGCAGCGTGCCGGCGTCAGCGGCAGCCGGGGGGCCGAAAACGGGTCCGGTGACTAGGTGAGTGTGGGGGATCTCACTCAGCAGCGTATCCAGCTCTCCTGCGGTGCCATGAGCAAATGCCGCCAACTACTGGAGGAACAGGTATACACACCTGCAAGAGAAGGGTATGTAGTGCTCATCTCCACGAGAATTTTATTCTTCGTGGGCGGCTTCGCCTTTACGTAGCCTACGGCATCGGCGACCCGAGCCTACCTGAGCGGTGAAGATCGCACGCACCTTGAGTGCGGCCGCGAACTGCTCGTACACGCTCTTCACAGCCGCATCGCTCGCCAGGCTGGTGAAGATGATGTCGCACTCCTGTACGAGCTCCTCGGGCGACTTGGCGATCTGGACCTTATCCGCACCAAGCTCCTTCTGCAGTTGCTGGCACTTTCCCGGAGATCGATTGTAGACCAGTAGCGGACTCGACCCGGCCTGCGCCGAGCGAGTCTTCGCGAGGTTGCGCGCCATGAAGTAGCCCATGGCACCCAGTCCGTAGAATCCGAGGTGGTGCGCAACATGGCCTGGCGTCGCGGGACGCGAGAAGGGCACCGCGTGTTGCGCAGGAGTTTGCAGATGGGCCATTATCTGTGTGCGTGGGAGGGGAGGTCAGGAGGTGATGCCAGCAGCAGCCCTCCTTTATATATGACGAAAAAGGGACCGAAGACGACGGTGAGAAGTGTACGACAGGCGGAGGGCCGACACTGGCGGAATGCCTCTGACCCGCAATTACTCGGGTAGTATGGGCAAATACCGTCATAGTCACGTGGTCGTTCTAACATGACGCCCAAATCGGGACGCACCGTGACTGTACATACTAGACCATCCTGAGTCTGTCCAAGTCAGACTCAATCAGAAGAAACTTATGGTGCGAGTGAACCGCGGTGCACCGTTGAATTGAGTCCTACATCAAACTCAGCAGGGCTTCGCTTCCGAAGGCGCCTGTATTCCATGATGAATAAGTAACTGCGCTGCAAGCACTCGGAAGGAACGTAGACCATTGGTATTTTTTTCTCCAGCTATAAATCCTTCAAGCACCAGCGAGCTGCAGATTTTGATCTTATGATGGAATGCCGCATAGTATGTACTTAGTGATCTCGCAAGATCTCATGCTGCGGTGCGAAGGTAGATTACGTCAGCAGGTAACTTCCAAACAGGGAAGGACTTCGAGGAAGTAGTTCATTCCCATATCAGGCACACCGCCAACTAGCAACATCAACAGCGGCGGCCTACGGCCTGCTGCACAACGCATACACGCTCTTCTTCCTTCCAATATGGCTGCCATGGCGCAGGCCTACCCCCAGGCGTACATGCAGCCCAACAAAGGCACGCTCGCACCGGGCCAGACGATCGCTGTCAACAAGTACACGGTACAGGTCGAGCGCTACCTCAGTCAAGGTATGAGCACTGCAGGCGTCGCAGCAACACGACTTGGATGACCATCGCACGCAGGTGGTTTTGCACACGTCTATTTAGTGCGCACAGCAACGCCGGTGCTGAATACGACGCACCACGTCTTGAAGCGCATTGCAGTGCCAAATGAGGGCATGCTCACGGAGGTCAAGAAGGAGGTCGACATCATGGTGTGTGTCCGAACCTTATGATCATATCCACTGTCTTCTGGATTTTTTCTCCTGCCTTCATGTTATTTTACGACTACTGAAAGCCTGCCATACACATCACACTCCCTTGACGCTTGTTTTCTGAGAAATTCATTCACTGATTCTGGCGACATAACCCGTCGCTGTCCTTGAACCTCGCGACCACATTCGTTTTTGTCAGGATATTCATTCCTGTCTTCATGTTCTCTCATCGCTTATGGGAGCTTTCCCCATATGTATACTGCCTCGTTCAAGCTGATCACTTGTGCTCTCTTCACGTCTGGTTCTGGGAATATTACCCTTTACTGTGGATCCTGATTGTAATGTATCCATGACTGATGGCCTTGCACGTTTATAGAGAATCCTGAAGGGGCACTCGAACATCGTATACCTGATCGACGCCGCGTGGCATCGCCTCCCGAACGGAACTTACGAGGTGTTCATCCTCATGGAATACTGTGCCGGCGGAGGCATCATCGACATGATGAACCGGCGATTGCGCGAGCGGCTCACGGAGCCTGAAATCTTAACCATCTTCTGCGACGTGTGCGAAGGTCTTGCGGCGATGCATTCGCTGAAGCCGCCATTGCTACATCGGGATCTCAAGGTCGAGAATATCCTGCAGGCGTCGGCGACGGTCTACAAGCTCTGTGACTTCGGGAGCGCTACGCCAGTGCAGAAGGTGCCGAGCAATGTACAAGAGATCCGTATGCTCGAGGCGGACCTAAATCGACACACGACATTGCAATATCGTGCCCCCGAGATGGTTGACGTCTACCTACGGCGACCCGTCGATGAGAAGAGCGATGTGTGGGCGCTCGGCGTCCTGCTTTACAAGCTATGCTATTATACCACGCCATTTGAGGAGCACGGCCCGCTGGCAATTCTGAACGTGCAATACAAGATTCCACCGTACCCAGTCTACTCACAACAGATGAATGCGCTGATAGGTACGTCGCATGTTGGCTGAGTATTGAACATGCTGATGGATACCTAACCCGCAGCGTCGATGCTGCGTGAACACGGTGCACAGCGGCCGACAGTATTTGAATTGCTCGACCATGTACACAGATTACGTGGGACGAAGTCCCGCTTCACATACAATGTCCCGCCGAAAGCGCCATTATCCCCTACACGTGCCTCTGCGTCACCACTCCAGACGCTCTCGCCCAATGTAGTCTCTCCTATCCCTTCGCAAGCGAACGCGCTGGACGAGCTTGTCTCCCTGAAGTCACGGCAGCCTTTGTCGACATCACCGACAAAGAATGCTGGTATCGAAGCCCGCGAGCGGGTGCTGGAGGCAATTGCTCCGATGCGGCGTGGTCGCCCGCCACCGGTCGTCACGACACAGCCAGGAAGTCCGAAGAAAGAGCGCGCCTTTGAACTGGACATGAATTTTGGTGCGGACGACGACCGGGTCTGGCGAGGTGTCAGAGGCCACAAGTCTGGTTTAGCAGCGGTGAATGCTGGATCAAGCAACGCACAGCGGGACAATATAGATGCTTGGGGCGTGGGACGAAAGGTACAGGAGCAGTCAAAGGATGGGCGCACGTCGCTCGACAAAGGGTTCGGGGACGACTTCAGCTCAGGCTTCAGTAAGACGTTTGGCGACTCGTTCCAGCCCGCGAGGTCGCCAATGCCATCGCCCAAGCCCCAGCCAACACCTTCACCACGACCTCCATCAAGAACCACAGCGCTTAACCGCAACGCGTCGGTGCGGAAGGCGAAGGACGCGTTCGACGGGCTCGGGCTCGCGGCGCAGCCTCCCCCGCAGACGCTAGGCGAGGCACGCAAGAGCCGGACAGGCCTCGCGAGCATGGGCATCACTGGAAGCAATGCAGCGGGTGCTGCGATGGCGTCGTATCTCAGTGCACCGGGCTCTCAGGCGCCGGGACTCGGAACGAGCAACACATCCTTCCGTCCACCAAGCTCACACGCTCCGATGCCTTCGCCATCGCCTCGACCAGCAGCACCGTTGGCGCCTTCGTGGCGACCAGGGTCGTCGAAGGGGGAGTCGCTGACAGCGGAGGAGCGGTTTCCGTCTCTGGAAGAGCTCGACCGAGAGTTCGTATCCCCATCGCCCGGGACGGCGGCAGAGCGGTTCGCAATGGCACACGCGCCCAGTCAGCCAGCGTCGACGGAGAAGCTCGTCACGGGGTCTCGGCCTCCGTCGCGAGCAGGGTACATGGCGAACTTCCGTTCGGCTGTAGACAGTACGACAGGCGCGGGCGTATCCGCTCCGAACGGGGCGGCACACACTAGTGCGAAGAGGAATATGTACGAGGGTCTCGGGGCACGCTCGCAGAACGTGACGGGCACGGCCATGCGCGAGTCGCGGCTCGGCGTCGTACGCGCGCCCTCACTCTCTGTGCGCCTTCCGCAAGTGTCCACCGAGCCGTCGAGGCAGGAGAGACCGCGCTCACCACAGAAACAGAGGCGCGACGAGGACCAAGAGAAGCCACAGGACGTCGTCGCCGTCCTCCGAAGCCGGCCCTCCGCAGCCAGGCGGCGTCGCACCGCCGGCTCGAAGAACCCCTCACGCAACAACTCTACTGACGTTGTATCCCCCGTCCATGAAACAACTCCTGCACTCCCACCGCGTCCGGCACCCGAACCGAGTCCGAGGGCGGAGCCGAGGGACTGGCTGACTGGCGCGGACGAGGACGAGGGATCCGCCAAGGTGGAGGCGCAACCAGTCATGCGCGAGAGCCCGAGCAAGCGTGCGAGCTTCATTGAGCGGAGCCCGATCCAGCTGGTGAAGCCGCTCGAAGCAGAGGAGGTACCGGCGAACTATGAGCGACCTAAGCGCGGCGGAGGGGATCCGGAAAAGCCTGCGACCACGCACAAGCCGACTTCGGATGTCCGGCCCAGCTGGGGACGAAGAGAGTCGGAGAAGGAGGCGCGTGAGGAGAGGCAGCGATCGCCTGTGCGGCCAAAGGCCTTTGCGGCGCGGACCGCAAGCAGTGCTGGCACCGGTGCCAACGCGAGCGCGGTGGGCAGTGCGAATACCCGCGTGCTGCAATTGCCGCCGGTCGACACACGCAGTGCGTCCAGGTCGAGCGTCGCGCCGTCCCCGAATGGCCTCACAGAGAACTGGAGCCCGGTCGTGCCGGCGGCGGAGCCTGCGCCCCTGACAGCGAAGAGTTCGTCGAGCAGCTCGAGCGAGGAAGGCCCTGAAGATGTGTCTGGGTTTGGTGCGGCGCGGAACGTGAAGGCGCGGACGAAGGGCGTTGAGGTGCAGAGCACGGAGGACAGGAGAAAGCAGGCGAGGAGCAAGGGCCGACAGAGCTCGGTGCACGACTTGGTTGATCTTTGGGGAGGCGGCCTCGGGGAGGAGAAGGAACCTCCGAGCAGGACTACCGCGGCGAGCTCACGAGTGGCCGACGCCACCAAGCGTAGGTCCGTCATCATGCCCTCGCCCGCTGCACGTCCGCCGCCGCTTGCTAGCAAACCTCTTACGCGGGCGGAATCTCCCCAGCCTCTCGTCGACATCTCCCTTCCAGGCAGGTCATCAAACATGAGACCACCGCCCAGTCCACACAAGAGACAGCCCTCCGCTACGCCGTCTGGATCGCGGATGCAGGCGACACCCATGGCAGCCGCATCCTCCATATCCCCGCCAATGTCCGGCCGCTCGCGCCCACAGTCGATGTTCATTACCTCTCCTTCGAAGTCTGCGTACGCACTGCAACAGCCTGGGCCGTCCCCGTCTCCCGTGCCGTTCACCGCGAGCACCGTGGTAAACGCGCTTTCACCCCCCGCGGACCCGCGCCCGCGCAGTGGCCGGCGGTCCTCGATATCCGACATGGTGCAGCACTACGAGGCGATCACCTCAACTTCCTCCAGCACGAAACCGCCACCTGGCCCCGGGCCGACGTCTCCCACCAAGCCCGCGCCGCTCAACATCCGGAGCAAGTCCTCCGCGGGCGCCGGCGGCGATTCCTCGCTGCCGAGCCCCTCCGCGGCGGCGACGCGCTTCCAAAAGCTCTCGCCGACATCCTCGCCCGTACTCTCCAAGGCGAGCCTGGCGGTGCCCGACGATGCAGGGCAGGGCCGCGCGGAGCGGGATGGCGGGCGGCGGTCGCCGGGGTTCTCCGGCTTGCCGAGCCGCGTGTCGCCCGTCGCCCGCGCGCCCGAGACCAACGGCGTCGTGAACGGCTTGCCTGGGCGGCGGTCGCCCCTCCAGCTCGCGCGCGAGACGCAGGCCAGGGAGAGGGAGAGGGAGCAAGAGCAGCCCGCAGTCCCGCCGTCGCCGTCGCCATTTGCGGGCCGCAAGCCGGTGCAGTCGAGTGTGGAGAGGGAGGAGCCCGTGCGCTCGCCGTCGCCCGAGAGGCCGTACCAGGGTGTCTCGAGGCTGATTGATCGTTGGCAGAAGGCGGTGGACAACTCGGGCGACGATGCGCCCAGGAAGGGCCTCCCGGTGAAGAGGGCGGGCGTAGCGAGGTAGGCGTGCTGTACATGCTTGAGCCCGGACTATATGCCGCTGAGTGTCAGCTCGGGGGCGATTATTTGCGTTGTTTTGAGCAGCGGCATGATCTCGGTAGAGTTTCTTGCATGCACGCAGATTGACAATGACAGTGAATCAGGGTATCGGAGTGGCCACCATGATGAATGCTTTCGCACGTATTGTACATGTTATTTTGCTCTAGCGTATCTGGATCTACCTACGGAAAGCTGGGGCTGTACGCAGAACTAAGCTGTGAAAAGGCGAGATGGTTGAATGAGGGGAGGCCGGCTCCGGTGCCGTCTACAGAGATCTATATGCACAGAAAAGATGGGATGGAAACGACCACCCGATGGGACTACCGCTTCATCAGGCTCCTGGCGACGTCTCTGCCTTTGCCAGGTGACCACAGAGGCTCCTTCGCGTCATTGTGATAAATGCCCATCGCCTCGTCCTCCTCTTCCTCGCTCGTGAGGCCAAGCTCCCGCGCGGCCACGTCCGCACGCACGACATTGTTCTCGCTCGGGTGGATGTAGATGTTGAGCCCCTCTGGCTTGGAGCGGAGCGAGCCCGAGCGTGCGAAGCGCGTCGTGTTCGGTTGCTCAGAGTATGCGCGTACGGGCACGGGCCGGCGTGTGGGGAGGCTGAGCGGGATCGGAGGCGGGTACGAGTCGGCGTACCCGTGCGGGTCGTCGGACTCGTGGTCTTGGTAGTGCGTAGGCTGCTGGGAGTGCGACGGCAGGAGAGGCTCCTTGGTCTCGGGGCTTCCGGGCTGGCCGTGGTGGTGCGAAGGGGATGGGGGTGTCTCGAGCAGCTCGATGATAAACTGGCCAAAGGAGAGGGTGGTGACGACCACAATGATCAGGCTGCGGGGCACACACGGGTCGCGATCAGACTGACAGCTGCTTTCGGGAGATGAAGAGTACATACCCGATGTTGAAAGTCATGGCTATGAGCATATACATTCTAGATTGGATGGTCGGACTCAGAAAACGTCAGAGTGGCAGCGCGGGGAGGGCTCACAGTCTGTCAAAGGTGACAAGCCAATGCAGGAATGCTCTCCATGCAGCATTGCGGACGCGTGACCGACGCGTGCTTGCTGGGCCCCAGTGCTTAGAAATCGCGTATGTGAGCGACCTGTCGTCGACGCACGGAGAAGCCAAACAGTGTTACGGCGCGTGAGATCACGGTCGTGTGAGGAAGGATATAAACAGACCTTTCTGACAGGCAGATGATGATGGAGAGAGCGGACGCGACAGTGAACTTCCAGAGCGAGTCGAGGTGAAGACTGGGGAGGAGGACGTGCTCTCCGAGAAAGGTAAAGTGGAGGTGGTCTTGCCATCCGTCCATCTTCATTGCGTGGTTGGGTTGAGGATTCGAAACGAGAGACTTGGGAGAGATAGCGAAGACGAGGTTCGAGAGAGAGAGAGAGATCAGGGACAAAAGGTGGGGGATGAGGCCGAGGACGAGGACGAGGGGAGGGGCCGATGGCAGAAGAACATCAAGCCGCAGAGGCCTCGATCGCATTCGAACTAGCCGCCCCGCCGTATGACCTCATTTGGCAAACTGCGCAACAAAGGACAATATCCGCCCTTCTTTTTGTTGCTCACCGCACCTTCCGCCGTGCTCACCGTTCACCGAGCTTCCGCACAAACCCTTTTCAAGACCCTCCCGCGTAACTTGGCCTACATGCCGCGACGAACGACGCCCGGATTCGATACGTATCCGCGTGCTTACGTTCTGTCGCTCCACGAGCATCCGCTCTCACTGTGACCATGGAGACCGCATGCGGCTGACCGCACTCATTCAGGTTCTCAACTGAGGTGCCTGTAAGCTCAAGTTCCAAGGGCCGTATATCATGGCGCTGTCGTACGGTACGTACTTATAGGCTCAGTTGTACCCCCCAACTCTCCGCCAGCACATATGGCGCTACGTAAGCGCCATTTGCGTTGGCAAGAGTGCAGATTATTTCTTCGCTCGAGTACATATCAAATTGAGAACGGCGAGGTACATTGTGCAAGCGAGAATTTCTGATTCCTGAATACCCTTTGCACACGGTTGTCTGCTTGTCATCTAACCTATACCTCTCGTCTATTGACCCAGTCAGCGCTCATAGGGTCATAAGTACCGCTGGTGTCCAGCTTATTCGGTACCACATCCCATTATCAAACTCGCTCTAGGCCTCGCCCTCTGCTATCTTCCGAGTCTCAGTACAAAATTCGCACCACTCAATATACATTCGTTCCAATCCGGATACTCTGTACTTAGCTTATGTCTAATTGGGATTGGCTGCCCCGGCCGTGCCTTACACTAATCCTCTGTGAATACACTCCAGCAGACCTATACGTGGTGGAAGTCCGACTCCCATCTTGCTGGACATCACGGCCAAGGTATGTTAACATGTCAAGTATTCTTACGCCGGGACATCTGACGCTCGAACGTAACATACTCTTTGTCATAGCGTCGGCCCCGAACTGCGACATTCGTGCACTCAGGGTATGTCAACCTCAGGAATGTTCTGACGTTTCATATCCAAAAGACACAGCCTAACGGGTTTGCAGTTGTCAGGCCACGGTCAGGCAAACGGTTCCCTGAACCCTCCGGAGCTGTCGTTCGATTTACCTATTGGTGACTTTACTTGCTACATGGAACAGTGCGCTACACCTTATATGGACATGCGCCGATGACCAAGGAGGTATTATGCTCGAGCCTCGTAAGTAATTAAGTTCGCACCAATTTGCTGACAACGTTTGGCGTGCCGGATATTCTGAAGTAAGCCTTGTCCTAGTGGATAGGCTCTCCGCTGACGTCATGTCGCCCTTGCCCAGCACACTATACTGCTCTCGCCGTATCGGAACAAGACGTGTTCAGGAGCGACGCTCCGAATTCAGTATAGGTGGGTTATATATACGACACGCTCAGCATAGCCCAAGACGCTGGTGGTCAGAGTCAGACTGAACCTTGACCATGAGAACATCCTTGCAATATCAGGGTGTCGAGAAGTGACCAACCAGCGGAAGCCCGACACGCAACAGGACTGGGGTACCCTCGACGTTCCGTGCCTCGTGCTGACACCACTTCGAGTTCAAGCTGTTCACCTCGAGCTCGTAGTCGGATGATTGAGGGGAGGCGCTGGTATGATCGTGGCCTCGCTGTGATCACTGTGCGCGCTCTCAGTGTCGTAAGCCAGTAGCGCTATAGCCGGGGCGTTGCAGTGGTGCGTCGCTCTTCTAGGAGAATTGCCATTTCGACGACAGTTTACAGGATAATCATGATTGTCAAGGTGTATACATTAATTCGCGGAGCTCACTATTTGACACTGTCCGTGGATTTGATCCACGGAATTTGGTGAATAGATACAAGCGCGGCTTGTTCACCACGCCTGGACACTGCTCGCAAGAAGATGACGCGCAGGCGCACCTGTCAAATGCTCACACTACCCTGTCTTGGAGCAGTGGCACTGCGATTGCACCGTTCAGCGTCTCCAAGCTCCCGGGTGACGTCCGCGCAGCCTCGATGGCCCACCTACTAACTGCTTTCTGTCGTCTATTCGAAGCCTTGCTCGGTTTCTTGCAGACAGCCTCTGCAGAGAAGCGAGCTGTGTCTTATGTTATATCCTAGAAGACCCTAGCCTCGTTGCCGACATACGGATATTATAAAGGGCGCTATGGACATGTGTGCGTTCTTGCTAACGCGAGAACACCCATCACCCTCCGGAAAATCATGCCTTCCATCTCCACTGGCATCGAGTTCCCGCAGCTTTCTCCCTTGGAAATATGTGGTCTCATCACCGCTGTCCTAGGGCTGCTTTACTGGAGATGGCGATCCAACCCTGTGCGTACGGGTGTCCGCTATTCGTCGCTGCCTCTGGCTAACTTTCAACTGTTAGTTGCATTCCATCCCCACCGTAGGGCCTTCGCTGCCCATCCTTTCCTACTACGGTGCGTGGAGGTACCTCCGTGACGCTAAGGGCATGCTCCTCGAGGGCTGCTCCAAGGTAAGTAGCACCGTCGTCGCCATCTCGACGCAATATACTAAGGGACAACAGTATGAGATATTCAAGATACCCCTTTCCGACCAATGGCTCGTCGTCGTCGGTGGACCGAAGATGAACGACGAGCTGCGCAAATACCCAGACGAGACGATGTCTGCGCTAGAGGCTCACAAATATGTCAGTGATGAGCCGACTTGGTATCATGAGCAGGCATTTGCTGACTTCATTGCCGTAGGTTCTGCAGACCGAGTATACCCTCGGTACTACCCACCCCGATGCGACGGCGAAGAAATGCATCGGGGGACCGCTCACTCGCAAGCTTCCGCAGATCATGCCCGAGGTGGTGGACGAGATCGCCGCCTCGTTTGAGGACATTGTCGGGGGTTCTAAGGACGGTGGGGACATCGCATCCGAGCAATGCTCTGATAGGCTGATTACCAAGGCGTAGAATGGGTTACGGTACCGGCTTTGGAGGCTATGACCGACATCATTGCGCGCGTCACGAACAGGGCCTTCGTCGGACTGCCCTTCTGTGCGTACTCACATCCGCTGCCGCCCACACATATAGATGACCATGTAATTTTCTAGGTCGAGACAAGACTTTGATCAAGACAGTTGTCGGCTTTGCTAAGGACGTCATGAAGACGAAGACGATCCTCAACATGATACCCAACTTCCTCAAGCCGTAAGCGTGACGTCGCGCAATGCATCTTGCCATTAACGCTGATGCACAAACATATTTAGTATTGTTGGCCACCGATTGCCGTGGACGTCAGCTGCGAGGCGTCGTATGGCCGCGATCCTGGGCGCTACTGTCAACGAACGCCGGAGGCAAATGATTGAATACGGTACCGAGTACGAAGGCAAAACGGTAATATCAATTCCACTCTATTTATTGACGCGTCTGACACTGATAACCGGTTGGCTAGGACGACTACCTAACCTGGGTCATCGAGGAGGATCTCAAGTTCCGTGGTAAGGGCGACTCGATCGACGGCGTCATGGAAGTCATCTCTGCCTCTAACTTTGCGGCTATCCACACATCGAGCATGGTGAGCTTATCTGACGTTCGGCTTGACGAGGCGCCACCTACAGACTCACGCGTCCTGTCACAGTCCATGACCCATGCGCTGTACTACCTCTGCGCCATGCCTGAGTACATCGAGCCCCTGCGGAAGGAGGCTGAGGAGATGATTAAGGTGCACGGATGGACGAAAGCCGCGGTCGACGGCATGTGGAAAGCAGACAGCTTCTTCAAGGAGGCGTTGCGGCTGAACCCCGCTGCTCATCGTACGTCGATTGCAGGACACGCTTATGCGCACTCACTAACGTATCGTTGCTAGTGACGCTCTTCCGGAAAGCCATGAAGCCCATCGTGTTCTCTAACGGAACAGTCATACCCACCGGGACGATGGTCGTCGCGACCACGACTGGCACACATCTCAGCGAGAACCTTTACGAGGACGCAGCGGAGTTCAAGCCGTTCCGCTTCTCGGACGTCCGTTCGAAGGGCGGAGACGACGCGCTCCGACAGCAGTTCCATACGTCGTCCCCGGACTACATTCCGTTCGGACACGGCAAGCATGCTTGGTATGTTCATGCCTCGCTGGGGCGCGTGTATCGTGCTCAATTTATCACCACTATTTTCTAGCTCTGGGCGATGGTTCGCCGCTGCAGAGGTGAAGGCAGTCATGGCATACATCTTGCTGAACTACGACGTCAAGTTGCAAGAGGGCGGCGCTCGACCAGCCAACGTATATGTAGGGCCTAGCATCATCGCCAACCCCTGGGCAAAGTTGATGTTCAGAAAACGCAAGAGCGCCCATGCATAACCTAGCTGCTGTCGTTGTTCGACGTTATTAAACTGTACTGCTCACGAGGACTGGAGAGGCTCTCCTCGCATCAAGACGTTCGTAGCCATGTTATTCGCATTCACATGGATGTCAAATGGATACATTCGGTGTAATGCAGACAACTACTGGTATACGCGCCCGGCTTACGATAGCTATCATGAATAAGTTGAATGTAGAATGAACTGGCATGTTTTGGAAAGCAACCCGGAATGACATCCAGAGTGCAGGTGCTTGCCAGCAAGAGCTTTAAACGGGACGACCACGAATCCGACTGTCTATACTGAAGGGAAGTGCACCGTCTGATCCAGGACGTTACGATGCCATAAAACCGCTTCTGCCTTGGCATGCTCCTGCTGGCCTTCAATGCGCTGATCCGCTGAGTGAAGAGCGATTACATCAAACGGGGGCTGCACCGTTGTAAAGTCCAACCATTAGAGGCAGCTGCGGCGTACTAGTTGCATCATCCCGAACTGTCGGAAAGACAGCATGCGCAGCTCTCCACACGATCTCCTTCTCGCCAGGGGCAAAGGTGAACCTCGGCAGAAGAATAGACAACATAGCCTCTGTGAACGTGAATCAGAGATGTGACAGCACAGCATGGTTTGTGGGATCTCAAACATACTAATTTCCATCTCAGCGAATCGCCAACCGCTGTGCGTTAACGTCCCCGATCTGTGAGCACAGCTACCAGAACGTTTGAGCCGGCGATCACTCACATGCAAGCGCGCCTGCCACCGCTGAAGGACATGCTGGCAAGTGCGATCTCTGTCAGCAGTTTATGGAAACGATCCCACGCTGGATAGAGCTCACAGATTCGGAGAAACCCCTGGAAGGGTGTTTCGAGCGACAGTAGGCGGAAGTGGATTCAGCCATCTCTCGGGCTTCCACTCCAACGCATCTTCGCCCCAGATAGATTTACTAGTATTAGCACCAACGACGCCAATGACCACTTCACAGCCTTTTGGCACAGGGATTTCATTCATTACAGTGCCATCGTTGCCGACAATAGGTGTCGCGAGGGGCAGTATGGTGGCTTTCCTGGCGCTGCACTGAATGAGGACGTCGAGTCGTCACGTCTTCCATTCATAGACACTTACTCGCGAATTACCCACGTGGCTGGGGTGTACCTAGTATTGTTTCAGTCTCGAAGGCGACCCGAACTTTGGATGTACTCACAGGCGTACTGTTTCCCGATAGACAGCGTCGAGAAGTGGCAACTGCATCAAACGGCCGTATGAAACGTCTCCGTCTTGCCACGCTTCGATAGTCTCAGCGCGAAGTCTATGCTGCATATTTGGGTGTTCTGCGAGGAGCTCCAATATGCGTGCCAGTGTATTTGACGTGGTATCGGTAGCTGTAACAATAAGGACGCTGAAAGTGGATCATAAATACTTCACAATGATGACTGGTTGCGAGATACCTACGCAGTCTGAGCGACGACTTCTGCTTCCGGTAGTCTGTCCTCTTCAGATGCCGCCATATTTGCCTTTACTATAGCGAATGTTATCGGCTGATCACGATGCTGGATCACGGTTCTATTCACTCACTGAGTATGCTCATGAAATCATTTCCTTGAGCTATCTGCTCTGCCACACGAAGATCGCCCTCCTTCAGCGCACCTTTCTTTGCTTCAGCTATGCTCGTGCCATGTTGAACGATGGTGTCCATAATGATTCTCAGTTCGTGGCATGCTCGAATAGGGGGAATAAAGGATAGCAACTTTCGTATGGGCGCAGGAAGGCGGTGGAAGACTGGGAAGGCACCAGCCCACACGTTTAGGTGAGCAATTGCTGGACTGATGAGCGTAGTCGTATGAGCGAGCGAATGCAGCGATAGAGGTTGAGCTACCAACAATAAATTCATGACCATTTGGCCGAATTCGGATCGCCTTCCATTCACGAGTGGATCAAAGGAATGTCCGAGTCCGCCCTGGCCAATGGCCTCAAGTGCTATCCTCGTTGTCCAGGAGAGTACATCCAACTGCTGAGGACCATTTGCAAGCAGGTCTGCCATAGTGTCGGACGCCTGACATGGGAGTCGATGACTGGATGATCGACAATTGATACAGCGCAGCTCACTGTGAAACCAATATTGAGGCACACGGGTAGCAAAGCGCGCATACGGTTCGCCGTGAACACAGGATTCAACATCTTTCGTTGTCTACGATGGTGGCCGTCTAAGATGTGGCTCAGAAAGAACTCGCTAAGATTTGATAGGATCTGACTGTCGTACCTAGCGTGGAAACCATGCCGGGTCCAACTAGGGCATTGTTCATGCTACAGGATCTTTAGCGAGATTATCACAACCATGTACGTGAAGTGCTCACTTGATAAGTCGCGCGGATTGCTCGAAGTTGTCTTCCTCCTTGACGAGCACTGTATATAGTGCTTTTGGGTCGTACACATACAATACTGGCCTCTGCAAGATAGTACCAATCAGTCGGTGAGAGTGTCCTATGATATACCGTTGCATACACCGAATACGCCGTTCAATCTCACGATGCCGGATATGAAGGCATTCACGATGCTGAGTTGAAACTCGGTAGACTGAGGGCCGAAGAACTGGCCCATGTTACCTAGTGATAATTTATCCACGCATTAGCTGGGGTATCTGTGTTGGCCCTCGTTCTGCTTACCCTTCATAAACGATGATGGCGGAGGTCCAGGTATGTTGTTCAGCGGGTGTCGCTGATGGCGAGAGCCGATGTAAAACCAAACGCAGTATGCTCCACAACATAGTAGAGCTGTTCGAACCAGGAGGTTGACATGATCCATGGTTCTTCAGAAAATGAGGAGACCGAATAGATTATATCTATAAGGAGTACCTTCAGAAGTCCGTTCGACGTCCGGCGAGGACGGTGTACCCCGCCGACGCGTGATGGGAACATATACGCCCGAGACTGCTGTGCAGGCGGCTGAGGTGTCTGCTGCCGGTCATACCTGAGAAGAATTTCCCTCGAGCGTATTCAACACGCACGTAGTCTAGACCGCTAGTTAAGGCTGATAGGCGCTACTAAGATCTCCGTTGAAGCAATGCAAGGGGGCTGCACGCTTACCGCATATGGGAAGCTGACGCTTATGTGCCCCTTGTTTTGATGGCGTCCGCGCATGGAGTGAGTAGTTCTCCATGGTTTGACAAAGGAATAACCTATTCGTTGTAGAGCGAGTGAGCCAACGAGTACTGGTAGCACTGGAGCACTATAGCGCTCAGATAGGTTGCGTGTCGCAGCTCCCTCCATGTCCGACTCGCTGGACATGATGCATGAAGGTGCCGCCGATGGCAGGTGTGTGAATACTGCGGTCCTTGTCTGTCATGTTTCGTGCAGTTGAGGTCACGAGCACCATACAATGTGAAGGCCCGTACGACGCTAGACAATCATTTCGTATATCCTCCTGCAAGAGTTCTTGGCAAGCGCTTTGCTCCCCGTGTTGGACCCGGAACGAGTGGTACTTAGTACTTACCGGCAGATATGTGACCTAGGGACAGGAGATAGCACAGCTTAGTAGCAGCCACGCGATCAACATGAGACGCTACCCTGCAAAGATGTCAACATGCCCAAGCAAGAGCTCAGTGTCTGACAAGCGAGGCGTACAAGGACGTGTTGAGGCGCACTAACTGCCCCTTGAACGGAGAGTTCGTTGGCGGATAAAGATCAGTACCCACAGGGGTGGGGATAGCGCGGTATGCGTTGTCATTACGTTCTGTACGTACGATCATGCACAATTGACAAACCAGGGCCACGACGAGTGAACTCGTGCAGCTAAGCACCTGTGAACGCCTCATATTCAACGCTTGCGGCTCCGCGAGAATGAACGCTGCGAGCCATTTGAGGTCATTTATATCGATGGCTTCGCTGATGTAATACTGCAGCGAGAAAGGGCGTCAGTGCGGGTCATTATAGAGAGTCTTTGAGCGCACTTCATAGTCATTGCCCTGCTCGAGACTCCCGACAATGACCGTGTTATTTCAGACCATCGTCCCGTCAGGCTAAGAAACAACACCCATGTGCTCGTCGCATACACATACGCCTTCTTCGCCGTGGTGACGAGCGAACCGTCCGTGGTGGCCGTGACTGGCCATTGGACTGACGAGCGGAGCCCTCATCCAGGCCATGCAAACTGTTGTGTCTGACGGCCGCTTGGATAAGGGTCGAAAGGATAAGCTCGAGGAGGATCTTCAGAGGCTCGGCGGCGTATCAGCCGCCGAATCTATGGTGCTCATCTCTGGTTTGAGGCGACCAGAGTGAGATAGTCTACAGGTCTTGTCAACATTAAAAGTGCTAGCTGTGACTACACACAAAGCAGTGTCACACTTCTTGGTGTCTGTACTATTTATATTAGAGTGTACAAGGTAACATCTACGTCTCACGGGGACGTCACGACGAAGAGAACAGAACGACAGCACTGACCGATAGACTATACACGCATGTCCAGTGTTCTTTTGAACATAGAACCATTGATACATCCTGTTCACAGCATTGTCGTAATACACCCGCTCATGACTTCGAGGCGGCCTCCTGCATTTCCATCGCCTTCTTCGCTCTCCACTCGCAGCCCTCGAAATACTCGCAGTTTCTATCGAGGATCACACACGGTCAGACGAACCTAAGACGGAACAAACGAAGTTGACTCACAGACACCGTCGCGTCAACTCGATGTCGACGCCTTTCGGTGGACGCCGGCCAAGCCACCACTGTAATATGCTATCGAGGTAGTCGTCCAGGAACTTGTCGTCCACCGCGAACTCTCTAGACCCAAGAATCCGCGCCTCAACCTCAATGTCTGCGGCAGTTATCTGCACGCCTTCGCCATCGGAATCGCTGTCTTGAGAATCGGCACTCGGTTCCCGCGCACTCGCCTGCTCCTCCTTCTCCGTGGCGTCTGTCGCCTCTCTCCGCACAGCGTTCTCCTCCTCGTCCAGCTCTTCTGCGCTCGGGGTGAGCGTATCCGGGACCGCGCCCATAGCCTCCGTAAGCGCATCCTTCTTCCCACTGCCTGTCGCCACCTCCCTGACGCTCTCCTCAATCGCTCTTGCGAGCTGGTCGTCCCCGCCCGCCCAGACCCTCGGCGCCTCGTTCAAGCTCGCCTCGATTGCCCGCGCGAGGTCCACTGCCTCCCGCTCTGCCGCGGTGTCCGTCCTCTGCACGCGTGTTGGCTGCAGCCTGTACACGAGTGTAAGCGTGCGATCGATACCCGACACGTGCAGCGCCTCGACGGCGTGGTGCCATGACGTCGCCAGGTCGGCTAGGCATTTGTTGTGCTCGAGCCCAGCCTCGCGCATGAAGGACGAGGAGAACGGCCGCTTGGGGTTGACGCCGAGGCGTTTCCAGATTGTGGGGAAGTCGATGGGGGGAGGAAGGGAGGGCGCGGAGGGTGATTTGGGCCTTGTGCGTGACTTGGGTGAAGCAGGGCAGAGGAGGCTGCTAAGCAGGCGATGATAGAGCATGAGTTGGAGACGGGATGGGAGGGTGTCCTCCTCAGGAGGAAGGCTAGGTGCGCGCCGCGTCTTCGTGTCAGAGATGTGTAGCATCCATGAGGAGGGGATGTTCAGTGTGACATGCTGCCCTTGCTCCTCTAAATCGGCATGGTCCTGCTCACTCGTATTATTAGACTTCGAGAGTCGCGAGCCAGCGGGCGAACACACAGCGAATGCTGACTGGACGTCATCTCGCTCCGGGACCTGCACCGCCATGTGAAAATACGACGTGAGTTGTGGCTGCGAGGGTTCCGGCGTCGTCCGCGACTTCTTGTTGCCCTTCGTCGGTGTTGATGGAGAGGCACGTTTGTTGAGGCCCTTGCCACTGGGGCGACCTCTGTGACGCTTCTGTTCCGGAGGTGGTGTTGATGGCAGTGCCGGTTTACGGACCAGCTCATCCTACAGAAGGATAATGAATGATGGACCGAGGACACGCTAAGTGCAGCGTACGATAATTCCGAGGACAATCTGGTCGTGCACGATGCCGAACACAGGCATTTCGCGCTACATCATTGTTAACCTATGACAAGCGGGAGGAAGTGGGATAATTACACAGAGGCCGGATTGCATGAGAGATTGCAAGCAAGCGAGCATGTTCACGAGACTGTCGTGCTGTATAAGAAGCCTGCACTCTGAGACACAATTATCGGATGACTTGCCGTATGCCCCAGCGTTCCTCTGGCGTCGTAATCTCTACGAGCACCTGCTCAGGCATCACCTCCCGCTCCAACACTTTGTGGACTGACTGGAGGAAGTTTGGGTACACGTTAGAAATATATTGAAAGGCCGCTAACCTGCCCGCGAGTAACGACGCGATTGTTCTCCTGTGCGACGCTCTTATCCACGGTGATCGTTTTGCCCTCGTCCGTCACGAAGGTGTCTGGCCTCTGCTCCGGTGCTAAGTGTCGTTTCTGCCTGAGGCCATAGTCGAATTGAACCTCGCACCTAAGGTAGTACAATAAGTATCGTACCCGTGTGCATGCCTTGTGGGGACGTACCAAGCGGGGCCCACGAGATCAGACACAGAAAAGTACTTCTTCCACTTCCGGAAGCGATCGAGTGGGCTGCGAGGGTCGCGCTGTGGATAGCGTGGATTTTGAGGTGCCTTCACAATATCAGAACGGTTATCAGCCTCCTGTTCAAGCTTGATTTCAATCACAGGACCTCCTGTCCTGTCGCCGTTGTGGTGGTGGCCGTCCGACACGTAGGTGGTGGTCGTAGCACTGGGCAGGAGTGCAGCGTCAATCTTCGCAAAGTCTGCCGCCGTAAACTCTGAGAAGTCATATGCGTCGAATTCATCGTCAGAAGTCTCAAGTGCTGTAGGCTGTGATGCAGGTTCCGAGTCCGCGGGCGGAAAGCTGTCGACGCGAGGAGGATTCTGAGACAAGTTGACGCCCTCTAGGTCCAACGGCGAGTAATATGCATCGTATTCGTCTTCTATGTCTGACATGCTGTACACACCATTAGTTTAGCGTGAGGCTGAGAATGGGAGCCAGGACTAAAGTACTGACCAAGGCCCCTGAGCGCCGAGCGCTAGCCTGAGAGTCGGGAACAAAAACCATTAATATTCAACAACGCGACGCGTGTTGTCGCGATCACGTGCATCTGACAGAGGAGCGCCGCCTGCCGCATCGACGACTTGTACCTCAATCTTTTGAATGACTCGTCACAGATACATCAAGTAGTTTGCGACTGCGCAAGCTAGACAAGCAGATGTTCGACACCTAATATTCTACCTGATCAGAGCTTCATAGATGGAAACGGTAAGCATCATCCAAGAATGTCTCATGTGTTCGTCCGAACCAGTGACAGAAAGTTATATACCCTGAACAACCCTACTCTATGCAACGACATCGTTGTGATGAATCTTCATGACTACCTTGCCAAATTTCTGCCGCATCTTCATCAACCGGAAGCCTTCCTCCGCCGCCTCGAGCCCGTCCAATACAGTCGAAACGTGCGGTACGACACGATGCTCCGCAATGAAGTTAGTTGCGTCAATGAGGTCTTGCCGAGAGCCCATCATGACACCTAGCAAACAGGCCAAAAGTGAACAGGCTACCGGTCAACGGTAAGTATCGGATACTCACCACAAATTTGTTGACATTTCGAGTAGTGAGGTGGGGCGTATATAGTATGGTACGGGGGGACTGTCCTGATATTGGGGACGGTGCTTGTCAGTGACGAGCGTCGGCGTTGAACGAACATGACCATGCGCACATTGCGTACAATACGACTCGACCGCCGTTCTTAAGGATGGGACTGGTCTTCACCAGGATATCCCCGCCTGCGCAGTCAATGACGGCGCTCAGAAACTCCTTCTCTTTGCTCTCTTTTTCAGCACCACTCTCTTCGAGCTTCTTCGCCAACTGATCCACCCAATCTTCTATGTCGCGCCGTTGGTTAGTGGGCAACGAACCGGTGAGTAAACAAGGTGGTCCTGACCAGATTTGTAATTCACGCCTGCTTTGGCACCGAGCTTTATGGCCTGGCGGATCTTCTCATCCGAGCTGCTCGAGACGTAGACTGTAGCGCCGTGCGCAAGACAGATCTGCATGGCGAGTACCGCTACACCTCCACCTATGCCCGTCACGAGTACGTTGTCGCCCTTCTTGACCTTGCCATATACGACAGCAGATCTGACTTGCTCTTAGCGGATTGCCGAAGATTGGCAAGTTTAATTCTGCTCACCTCCACGCCGTCAAGCCACTGATTGGCCATGCGGCGGCATGTACATCGTCGAGGTGTTCAGGCGTTGGTATGACTTCGCTCCGGTCGACGACAACATACTGCGTAAACGCGCCTACGTGTACTTTGGTGCCACCTATCACGGAAAAGCTGCACGTCGAATGTATCATGGACAGGTCCGTTCAGCCGACGCCTACAGTCAAAATAGGGAACGCTGCACGTACTCCGGTGACTCTGGAGCGTCAGGGTCCCTGTCCCACCCTCGCATGGGCAGAAGGAAAACCCGCTGGTTCAGCAGCGGGTCGTCCGCGTCCGCGGTGGCGATCACAACGCCTGAACATATTCGTTAGGATCCCCTGGCGAAGCACATACACGCCGGAGATTCGTACCCGCGCCGTCCCCTCCCAAAGGGCTGCCGAACTCCGTGTTCGGCCCATACAGACCAAGGCGCAGCCATAGCTGTAGGCTCTCTCAGTCTGGGCACTAGGCTGTGAACTGCACGAGTACGTACGTCTCTGGCATTGAATCCTGCAGCATTGATTCTCACGAGCACTTGTCCTTTCTGCAGAGGAGGCAGCACTCTGTCCTCGAGGGAGGCATCGTGATAGGAGCTTCCGGCCGCTCTCCTGAGGACGAGGGTCTTGGACGAGGTGGGCAGCGGATCGGACACTGCCATGTCGCACGCGGATCGTGGTCGACTCGCTGGATGGCGGCACTGAACTTTACGATAAGGGGTTATATCGCACTAACTGCCAACTGTGGCGATCGTACTGAACTCCGGTGGGAGCGAATAGTGGCCTCAGGGTGGCCACACAGACGCTGAGGAGGCGCGTTACTACCGGTATTCGCCTGAAAGAACTGTATCTCTGACGCAGATCAAGAGCAAGAAGTCACCTTGGCGGCTATCCAGACTTCAGAGCGTGTAGGCGGAGCTGTGATTATGTAGTATGCGCTGACTCGACCAGCCTGCGTATTTCGGATGAGCTTATGACCATTGACAGTTCTATTCTCGGGAGACGCCATTCTCCTTCCAAGGGCGGCACGATCATATCATGGTGCGATTGGCCTCCGAATCTACGGAGATTGTTGTTCGGTAGGTGGATTCTGGCAGCCCCAATGTTGTAGAGTAAATTTTATGACAGCATTGCTACACCCTGCACATTGTCATCAGCAAGGATCGCATTCTCTCCCGCAGAGGCGGTCCAGTAGTCCGGGCAATCAGCAGACATCCGCATCCAACTCCGCATCCACGGTCTAAGGGTAGTCACATAGGTTATCATACGTGAGCAAGCGAACAGTGTGGAAAAATCGCATTTACTTCTACATCATCTACGGACAGACAGGTGTGTATATGAAGCAACTTCTACTATATGGTGGTACGACGGACGTAAGGTGACAGAGAAATCGAAGGATCGAAGAATATGTCAGTCAGAATACGTGGCCAATGGTCATCATTATCCAACTGTACCTAAGGAGAAGAAGCGATAACCTAAGGCTTCACCCTCCTGGTCATCTTCACAGGGATATGGTGCACGCCGAAGCCGAGACCCGCGTACTTGCCCTGCATGACGCGCTCCCGCCACTGTTCCTTCGTCTCGCCCGCCTTGAGCGGGATCGTGAACTTCCAGTCGCGCAGGAGGCAGGTCATGAGGGACATGGCGACAACCAAGGCAAACTTCCTGCCGAGGCACGCCCGCGGGCCAAGCCCGAAGTAGGTGAAGTCGGTCTCGTTGTTCACGCCGTACCACCGCGATGGGTTGTATCGCTCCGGGTCTGGGAAGAGGCGAGGATCGTAGTCTAAGCGGAAATACGTCAGGAAACAGGGCGGTGAACTGAATGTGGGGGACTCACGAATGCCAACCATGTCGACCATAATGCGCATGTTGGGCGGGACGACGAGCGTCTTCTCGCCGCCCTTCTTCTCGTCTGGAACTTTCAGCACGAACGTGTCGGTGGTGTCTCGGGTAACGATAGCACCGCCAGCTGAACAATGATACTCATCAGAAGGGCGAGCAAACTCCGGCGCAGAAATGGCTACTGACGGAACATCCGCCCTGCTTCGTGGAAGCAGGCCAGAACCTTGTCGAGCTTGTTGAAGTCGTCGAATGTCTGCAAGTGGTGAATGAACATTGGGCGGGCCGCGGAGATAAGTTGACACCTACAGGGTCCTGCCCGTCGGGCAGAGCCTCGCGAATGGCCTTGACAGCCTTCTCTTGCTCGTCTTCGTGCAGAGCCAACAGCGCAAGAGCGGCAGCTACCGTATGTGCGGTCGTCTCTGCAATGATGATCAGGAAGGCTTGAACACAGAAGTACTCGCTATACCTACCATGTCCGGCAAACAAAAAGCTGAAGACGTTCCCAATCTTGACCGGCGTTCAATCACAAATACAGTGATCAAATTTGGAATGGACTTACAACTTCCGAGTCGTCAAGGCCATTCTTCCCTTCGGCCTCGCTCGCAGAGACAAGCCGAGTGAGAAGGTCGCTCCGCAGAGGCTCCGTATCGTCCGTGGTCGATGAAAGCTCTTCCTTCTTGGAGGTAACGAACGATCGCATGAGCGCACCAAGCTTGCGGTAGGCGTCGTCCACGCGTCGGAGCCTGCATGACAGCGATACTGAGTCAATGGATAAGTCCAACATAGTTCGATCAAGAGGCTAACCGCTCGATTGGCAGCTTGTACGCCCAGCTCGGGGTAGCAAGGCGTATGATGACGTCCTTCATGGTCAGGATGGTCGTCAAAGCACGCTCGAAAGGTACGCCGTGGTTCTCCGACGAGTTGGCCCACGGGTACCGGTAATTGAACGACGTCCTTGAGAGGACGCCCAAAGTGAACTGTACGACAACATCAGATCTCACACGTTATGCTGTATGCTGCAACTGGGGTCAAGTCGTACCTTGAGCATTGATTGCTCTAGACACTCGATGGTGAAATTGCCCTGCTTGACCCAGTTCTCGCCCTCGACCATCTCGTGGTACCACCGGACGGTCTCCTGAGCAACCAGAGAATAACTTCGGTAACGATAGTTCGTCAGATGACGAGGTAGATACTGCGTTGAAGATAACCCACGTGTTGCTAGAGAATGCAGGGCCCACCACCCGCCGGTGTTTCTTGTAAGTTTCATGGTTCGCAGTAAGTACGCTATCCCCCCAAAGACTGCAGAGCATGTGAGCGAGCAAACTTGGGCCGAGCAGGGAGACCTTACAGAAGAGGGACCAGCGCGGAGGGCGCCTTAATGAGCCTGGGGTCGCCGGCAAGGAGTTGCTTGGCTACTTCAATGGAAGAGGTCCATATCACCGGCTCGCCGATGAAGGGAACGTAGGAGATGGTCCGGGTGCCGTAATATTCGTACACTTCGCAAACGATGGAATAGGTCAGATGGTCTTTCGTAGCATGACAGACTCGGACTGACCTGAGTGGCGCCAATTCCATATCCAGTTGAGGCCGGGATGGAAGTAGTTCGTTGGGATAGCCGCACCGAAGACAGAAAATTGGGAAAAGAGTGTGCGGAAGCCAGGAAGGTAGCTGACTTTCTGTTGTCGTTGTGAGCAACTGCGAGGGGCGGAGGGCACAAAATTTACCTTTATATTGAGGAAGAACTGCACGGTCTGCGCGACCAGGAAGACCGCAAGTATGAGGAGCACCGACGACCACATCTCGGGCTGGATGTCTCACCGGATCGACGCAATGTCCACGACTCAGACTGTGGTACGAGCTTTATAACGATACTTTGCCGTGCCGATTGCAGAGACAATGGCCGCTGTCATGCCCTAGCCAGCGATACAGACACTGTTCTGTTCGCGCTGATGGATGGCATGACGGGTCGCGGTTCTATCAGGGTTCCGATCCTGAGCCATACTTGGATCTCGCGATGTGCTTCCTTGCTCTGTGCAGTCGTATTCATTTGACAGATCAGTGCGAAGCGTTATCAAGAATGAAACAAGACTTTCTGGTGTCGACGTGTATAACCGCCTAGAAGAAGTGATGATAGTCTTATTCTGGCCAAGCGATACGAATGAGTCTCTCCGTCGGCGATGCGAGCGACAGTCTTCAATGCTCGTGCTGACGGTAGCGAACCAGGATGAACGTTGAATATCTGCAGGGGTCGACATCGCAATAGTTCATAGACGCGAACAGGATGAACCTGGGCATGCATCGCCAGCAGGAGGCAACTTCGCCATAGTACTACTCTGACGTTCATGGCTATTCGGAACTGCGTCAGACCTTCTACCACAAGCGGGAGAACAGCGGGCGTACCGCCAGATCACATAGTCTGGGCGAATTGTGTACACAGAGCCACAATTCGGTCCAGTAGAGACAGGAACGTGACACATAGCTGATGCACTATACTGGTCGGAAGGAGGTATGCAATCTGAGGTAAGCCGGTAGACCACAGGCGAATGGTCCACGGAAAGTACTGGTAGTGGAGCAGCCTGTAGCCGAACACTTTCCCCGTCTCGCGCAGCGTTGGGAGACGCGACGTGCTCGAGCTCCATAACATGCATTGCACCTTTCTTTTTGCGTCATTGAAGAAGAGTGACTTGTCGCTTCAGCGAATGACTGCGTTAGAACTCGAATGACGGCGCGCCACGGCGGCAGTGCCGTGGGCGTAACGCTCTCCCGGAGTGTTTTGCCCGGTTTCCAATGCAGCTTCAAGAACATTTGGTCATGTGAAGGTATCAAATAACGTGCTCGACCTAGGGCAATCAGATACGTCAGTCAGCTTCGTCAATACCTACGAACGTACCCACTGGCGTGGGCATACTGGCACGAACTTGACTCACAGACACGCACCGTGTACTACTGGGCCGCCTGGGTGCCCACCTGGTACGCGTTCAACCACTTTGTACCTCGTTTTGATATCAATGCATCTTCGAATAGAGCGGTACATACCGGTAGGGTCAAACGGTATATCTGCATGGACAGAACAAGGCGCCTTCTCCAGCTTACTGCCAGCGGCGGCCCCGGCAGGCGCCGTTATCAAGTGAGGAAAGAGCGTCGTTAAGCGCGCCGCGAGCTTCAGCTTCCCAGCTGCAGGTAATCCCACGTCCTCTATTCGCATGCCAGAACAGCTATCGATGTATGTAACGCTCAGACACTGGCATTCTCATGCGGTCAAGAGATAAATGCGGACAGTAATGCCCTTCTTGGTGATACATATTATTGGTAAGACACGCCATTCGCCACTATTCCAAACTGATCATGAGCTGCTCAGGCTCGCGCCTGACACGGTAACGTTCTACAGACACCACCCGGGTCCCGGCAGGACGATCCCAGACGCAAGGCACGAAGACGACCATATACATATTAGGTCTAAGAGTGCTATCATATTTGTATTGATCTCCTCTTTATGTGACACGATGAAGGCTCGCTAAGGGCCACGCAGCGTCTACATACCTCCGTGCCGGTATCATTGCATCGATCCGGATCCATCCAACCACACCTTGAATGCATGTCGATGTCTCTTGGTATACCTCCCCGACTGTATTGCCCATACCCCATGTCCGCGCTCTATCTTCGGGGCAGTCTAGAGCTTGTTATGGACGCGTCGCTGGCCGTGACGCAGCCCAACTCTGTCAAATTGCCTCACCAAATGTGAAGGCACATTCCTTCCGCCCACCCCTCGGCCGTCATTCAAAACTCAGAACCGAATAAGCTCATAGGTAAGTGCGACCTTTCCCACATACTCTGGTACGATAATCCGCTCCAAAAAACCTCGCATGACTTCGCGTCAGGCAATGTTCATCCACTGCATTTGACTATGGTTCGGACCCCCTCCGAGTCCCCCGAGGCAGTTCAGGGTGGCAGAGTGGACATTGGCGGATATACGCAAAGTGTTTGTGAATCTAAAATCTCAGATCACGGCCTGATGGCGCGTTTATGTAATGTCTTGGTCGGGACAGGTTCTGCGATTTGCATAAGTACCCGCGATCCATATGAGAGTCGAGTTTCTTTTTCTCGTTCCCTTTGCGTCTGTGCACCTCAACATGTCGACCGGATTATGGGCCATGATGAGGTATTGGAGGCCTCTGCGCAACCAGGCGTATCCTCCAGAGCCCGAGTTCGGGAAAGAAGACATCCCTGACCTTACAGGACAAGTCATGATAGTAACGGGTATGTGCATCCTGTACTTTGTTCCTCGCAAGGAGGGGACCAAAGCGTCATGACTTCTCAGGTGGAAACGCGGGTCTTGGCAAAGAGACAGTGAAGGTGAGCGCCGTTTCGGGAAGTCCATTTAGTCACTCACATGACGTGACCACGCTCGGACAGGTTCTGTTGGAACGCAATGCCAAGGTATACATGGGGGCGAGAGACGAGAAGAAGGCTCGAGTTGCCATCGAGGAATTGAAGGAGCAGACGGGCAAGGAAGCGATCTTCCTTGAGCTCAATCTAGCCAATCTCGCGTCTGTCCGGAAGAGTGCGGACGAATTCCTGAGGTTCGTTCCTATCAGCGCGTCGCGTCTATCATGCTGATGAAAGGTCAGCAAAGAGAAAGAGCTGCATGTCCTGTTCAATAACGCGTATGTCCCTCATAAAGTTATGCCACCCGGTAATCAGCTGCTTAGCGTTCATTTGCAGTGGCGTGACGTGCATGCCTCTTGACTGGGTTACCGATGATGGCTATGACCTGACATTCGGCACAAACGTAGTCGGTGAGTCTATCCGCTCTTCTACACTAGTACATGGCGCTCAACTCTCGTCAGGACCATTCCTGTTCACAAAGCTGCTGCTCCCCACGATTCTGGCGAGCCGGGAGACAACCCACGATAAGCGTCCGCGCGTCATCTGGCTGTCTTCTCTGGCAGCGTACTTGTCACCACTCTTTTTTGACACGTTCAAGGACGGCGCCGCGCGGCGGAAGGCGGGCACCAACTCGACATATTCGCAGAGCAAACTGGTCCGTCCGACCTTCCTCCTCTCCTCCGTCTCCACCTCTAAATGTAGGTTGCGATCTGGCTGATAGGCGAATAACATGCTGGCTCGGCAGTGCGCTCGGCGTTTCGGTGACCAGGGACTTCTATCACTATCAGTGAATCCAGGTATGCTAACGATCAATGGGATCACAATTTCACCGCTAAGCGTATTCGTGTAACAGGTACCGTGCAAACGGACATCATGAAGTATGCCACGGATAAGGACAGGAAATTCACAGTAGGAACCGTCGTCTCTCGCTGATCGCGACGGCTTGTCTGACCGTGCTAACGCCTGACTTACCAGTCTCTGTTATACAACTTCTGGCCCGTCGAAAAAGGCGTGCTCACTTTACTCTGGGCCGGAGTGATGCCGGAGGTCCTCGAGCACAATGGCGAGGTATGCAATTCCTTGCTCAGCGGACTCGCGCACGACTCTCACATTTCGCCATAGTTTGTTATCCCGTTCGGGAGGGTCGCTGACCCATGCAGACCTGAGGCATATGACGATCAGAATGGCGACAAGCTTTGGAATTGGCTAGAGAGCGAGGTTGAGCCTCATACCAAGTAATTCATCTTATTGTCCTCTCTTCTATGGGCCCATCTTTAACGCCGTAAATATGCTCGAGGTTGTGTGACACATGCTTCATGGACTTCATCCGAATGCAATTGCTCGATGACGTTGATCGCAGCTTCTGTGAACCTGAGACTCAACTACATGCAGGTTGGTTCCTTTGAACTGGTTGAAGATATTATGTGCATTATATCCTTGTTCCAAAATGAATGTCAACGCAAGTTACTGCACTACGGACGTCAATTCCCTATGCGTAAGCGTGATTACAGTAACGTGACCAATGAGCGTAGGGTATTCAGTATTCAGCGAGTGCTTCACAAGTCAGTAGCCCAAGTAGTGTAATCTCCGTTTAAAACTTCCAACCACCAGTGAGGCCCATCACATTCAACGGGTCATACTTCGCCTTGATCCCCGCCAGCCTCTCCGTGTTCGTCCCATACATCTTCTCGAGCGGTACACTCGATATCGCGTAGTTGGGGTACAGTGGCGCGCCTGCGATATCTTGGCCCTCCGCAATAGCGACTTGAGTCAGTTGGTTCACACTCTGGATCATCACCTCGTGAATCACTGTGTCGTTCTCCGGCAATGCCCAAGCGAAGTAGAGGTTCAGGGGCAGGGGCGCCGTCTCACGGTTCGGCGGCCAGGCGGAGGGCGAGCCGTGCGAGAGGTAGCTCGACAGGAATGGTTCGACATCGTAGCTCACGAAGAGACCGGGAACAGAAGGTGACAGGGTAGCGCTCCAGAACTATGACACGCCTTGATGAGTCAGACTGCACTCGCTGTCGAACGAAAACGTGACTACAAACCCGAGTCTCATTCACGACCGCTTCAAGGAAGTTGGCCGACAGAGCATGTAAGGATAGTGTGTGGAAAGCTCCTCTGAAATCAGTTCAATGAGTGGAAAATATCTTGAATAGCTCATGCTCATACGCACCGGAGGCCTGCGGGTTCCTCGCTTGAAAGGATGAGAGAAAGCATTGAACGAGTGGAAACGTTTTGCGAAAGAGATGGCAGTGCCAAGAAGTCGTCGAATATCCCCTGCGGTGCGTGCGGTCCATGGTAAAAGAGGCCAATTTCCGTGATGTACTGGATGTGCGTTATGAAAACAGACATTCACGCCCAAGGATATGAAGGACTCACCATTTTTATGGACGAGTCGAAATTGAAGGTGGGTAGGATCGCTGCCTTGGGATCGGTCACGTTGGAATAGAATTTGAGCACCGCAGTCATCACATCCTCGTCCACGCCCGTTGTTGTGATTGAGCCACCCTGGACGCGAGTTCAGGTATCCATCGAGATGGGATGTAGGACTGATTTGGATCAAACTGACCCAGACAGAAGTCTCCGGGTGCGTCTGCAAGTAGAACGCCGTCACGATGCCGCAGTTATTGAAGCCGCCCTCGAGAGGCAGGACCTGTTAGTATGACACCTAGAGCGTATAAAGTGCACCGTGTCTCACCTTCAGACCAAAGAAGAGGTCAGAATTCTGCAAAGCATTCGCGACAATGGCTTCGCCGGTTGGAAGGACCACCTCAAATCCGGCAACTGTATCAATTGTAAGGCCGTACTCATTCGTCTTGTATGAGTACCCTGTGCACACAGTTAGAAAGCCGTTCTACAGGAGCGGAGTAGACCGCGTTACCTCCACCCAACGTGAATCCCGCAACACCGATGCCACTGACTCGTCCACCAACGACGCCGACGTTAAAGGGCTCGAGACCAGAATAGACGTCGTCCCAAACATTACCGGCGCCAATCTTAGCCAGCCCACTACTGGCATCGTAGGAGACCTCGTCGAAGCGAGACATTGCAATCTGCACGCCGGCAGTCGCTGAAAACCCAGTGTTACTCGCATGTCCGCCAGCCTTGACCTTAGGACGCGATTGAGTTGCGGCGATATTTACATATTGAGGAAGATACGTACTCCGAATGGGGTCTGAGTGGAACCTAAGATAGTCAACTGGACATCGAAGTCGGGTTTAATGGAGAAAGTCATGCAATTGACTTAGGTACACATACGATCTTCCCAACGTCTTCTACTGTTCCAGGTTCAACAGAGCAAGTGGAATTGATACTGCTTGACAGAGCCCAGTGGTAATTGCCCGCCGTATACTCATCGGAACCTACGGGTTGGTCTCGTTAAACATACCCACGAAATGCGTATGAAGAGACTTGCCTGGATAGTAGACGGTAGACTCAGTAGAGACTGCTTGGGCGATCGCCGCGCATACAGACTGATACCCTTGCTCCCCGTCTTCTGCTGAAACGCCAAAACAGCAGAGAATCAATGAGAAAATCGTGGCAATTCCGAGTTGCCACATCCTGCTGCCGCAGCCTGAGGCCTGAACAACTGTACGCAGGTGTGCGCACGACTACTCGGCACGATGTGTGGTACTCGAAGACCAGAAACGAAAAGGAGACGCTATACACGAATCACTCGAGGCCAGCGGAGGTAGCCGAGTACAAGGGATCGTGCGATGGACCATATACCGGAATAAACCAGATTTTACATGGTGCGACACTGTCCAATCCACCATGGACACTGGCAGGATACAATGCACTCGAGCGACGCTGCGCCGACCCGATTAGAAGCTGTAAGACTTGACGTCTCATGAGGGACGAATCTGAACATTGTGATCTTTGGTTGCATAACGGCGCCTTTCCATTCGCTTCCTTCTCATTTGTTCACGACAACCTGTCTATATTCGATGGAAGCTTTGACAGAGACGCTTACAGCTATCCGAGGCGGTGCATGTATATGTCACTCGGCGGTTCTTTATCGGATACATAGAGGCAGAACTCACTGGACCATGTGGGCACGCAGATGTGACAGATTTCGTGCAAAGACGTCGAGTTCAACACCAGTCGACAGCGGTGTAAACTTAAATGAACGACGCATGCAACTTAAATGAAAATGTTGGCCGACACTAGCATGCCAGAGTAGTAGTCATCCATGCTGAGACAACGCTCGATGCCGGCTGGGAGGGAGTCGATGTGAGCGGTTGCGGAAATCCGTAGTGATGACTGCTGCGTGCCCCCGAAGGGAGAGGCCGACAGAGCATTATGTAGTAGACATCCTAGATCAGAGCAAGTTGCGCCCGCGCGACTGGCATGGGGATGTTGAAGTCTATTTTAGGAAAGTCACGTGGTTGGACATTTGTTCAGTATCTTAAACACTCTTGCGTTACGTTCAGCGCTTACTTGGCGAGACTCAAATGGGTAGTGTTCGAATTTCGATTGTCTATAACATATAAAGCATCTATTACATCGCACATTGCGCGCCAGAGCAAGAGAACAACGTCTCTGGATGACTGTTCACGTAGAATGGTAGTTTGAGCGTAGAGCAAGGGACGAGGGTCTCGCAATAAACTGATGACGACTGGATCCGGTTGATCACGTACGCCTCTTGCGGAAGAGAACCTTCATACTACGCGCAGAACCGTAGAACGCCCTGGGAGGTTGCACGCCCTCCTTCTCAGGCTTGATGTCGTAGTTAACCACGAGGTACGCGAGCATGGCCTTGAGCTCAGTCGCAGCAAAGAACCGGCCAGGGCTGGTAGATTACTTGTCGGCAACTATGCTGGCCACGAGATTGCGAATCATAGCGACGTACCAGGCATGTTTACCGTGTCCGAAGGGAACGTGGTTCGTCCCGAGGCTAACCATACCGTACTTGGAAGCCATGTCCTCCGAGTCGATGTTCTTCTCGCGCATATCAGCAAACCTGAAAGGATCGAAATCGTTTGCCCTGGAGTAGATGGTCTCATCCGTGTGTGTCGCCTTCGATGCCATTGCCACGAAGGTGCCCTCGGGGACGAACGTTCCGTCCGAGAACGTGTAGTCCTTCATCGCGACACGAAAAATATGGGCTGGGAACCAACCACATGAGCAAATATCAAACGAGCAGCACAAAACAAGAGAGACTTACTGTTACCAATGCTAGCGACGCGCTGGGATTCCCGGAAGAAGCTGTCGACCTTGTGCATCTCAAGCACCGCCTTACGCGTCCAGCCGTGTTGTTTGAGTGCAGCCTCGACTTCCTCGCGAAGTGGCTTGATGTATTGGTGGTTGGCTGCGAGGAGTAGGAGCGCCTGAGTGAACGTCTGGAGAAGTAGATTATTAGTACCGAATAGTAACGGACGAAGTAAAAAGTGATATACGCACAACCGCCGAAGTGAGGATGGCCGTGCTGTTGACGTGAAGCATGTGCGTGACGAGCTGAGGGACCGTGAGCTTTTCGTCGCAAGGCGCCCCGTCGATCAACCATTGCATCATGTCGTTCTGAGGTGCGATCGATAATCCAATCAACGCGCATCGTATGTAGATATTGATGCAGACGTACCGGCCTGCCTTCCCACTTTGCGCCATGCTCTTTGAGCAGACGCAGCCGGTGCGAAATTTCTGGCCCGAGATGCTTGATGCCACGACGCAAATGACCAGGGAAGGCTGAGAACAGTCTGCCCGCGAACCTGAATTGGGAGAGTCAGTAATAATGTCCCGTCGAAACGTGTTCAATTAATAGAAATGACGCGGGGTAGGATGTGAAGGCGATACTCACGGCCTCAACTCAGCTGGGAAAGAGCGGATAATGAGACTCCTGACGACCATGTCGACAGGATATTGCTTGTTGAGAGCGAGGTAGTCCTTGTCTCTGCCTAAACAACGGGCGGTGTAAGCTTGGGCGATCGACGCAGTGACGAATTACGGAACGGCGTACACATGGGCAGTCCCACGAAGATGCGTCCGCTGGTGCGGGCCACGACGTCCTTGACCATCTCAAATGCTGTATATCCCCTCCACTCTGTTGCGAACATGCTTCAATGTTATATTGGCGCTGATCTGAAACAAGCCGCATACCAGGTGTCATCGGAATCTCCTCGTCGAACGCAGTCGACAATTCATCGTACATAGCCGGGAAGACGGCATCAAGATTGCTCTTGAGCTGTGACCGAATGATGTTCGTGTGGTATGCATCGTCGGGGTGATGCCCGAGAGTGTACTCAATCTGGAGGACCTGTGATGACGTGAGCGATTGCTCAACGGATGAACGCTTGATCAGAAGTAACATACCTGACCCATAGCGCGGGAAAGAGACAGCTCGTCATCATTGGCTTTGCGCAGCTCCTCGACCAGCTTAGGACCAGACACGACGACAGTCCAACCGGAAACTGTGGCGATTTTGAAGGCCCGGCCCTTGTACTGTAACGTGCCGCATTGAGTTGCCATGTGCGCACGCAATGACTGTGAGAAACTGCCTACCTTTGCATAGCCTTCATCGAGGATCTGCTTATCATCTACGAGGCCCCTCAGGGCACCGATATAAGAAAGGATGGGGAGAGACGGTCCTCCGGCTGTAGGGATATGGCGTAACTTTATCTTAATGAGCCTTCACCACTGTACGAGTGAGCGTCGAACTTACCGACATTGTCTGTCGGAAGGCGCGGATAGACCAAAATGTAACGGCGGCGAGAATGAGAGTGGGCAGCGCCCCTATTGAGGAGACCGCTGTAACGACGTCCTGCAGAGTTACCGCCATCGTAGTCTTCGTTCGATGGTACGCTGAGCGGGCAGTGAGTGATGTGGTGCGCATTTAAATGGGGACCGCACTACAAGATGGTCGAACGACGACTTGCGTAGCTGACCCGAACAGCGTCAAGGGATCAGACAGTTGACATTTGGATCCCACCGTTCCAGATTCAGTCGAGAATCCTTGCGAGCAATAGACCCTCCCGTACGACTATGTATGTTCCGCTTCGACGTAGACGCTCTTTAGATGGGCCACAGGCTCATATCGACTGAAAATGCTGTTCCCTGCGGTCTTGAAGCGGCTGCACGGGATCCTACCCGAGTAAGCTATCTTGAGACGTTCATCAAGCAGCGGAGGTACAAGGCACCAAGTTCATACGATATTGGCACAGCGCTGCATTTAGTCCCGAGGTGTCTCGCGAGCGCACGACAGATAGTGCTGACACCGCAGCGCAACTCAGAGAATCCTGACGAACTGTCAAGCGAACGAATTCGCAACGGAACACGAATAACACCCACCACATTGCTATCTCCGACTCAATAACTCTCGGACTGTTGGCTGCACTTCTCAGACGAAGCTACTGGCATGATGCGAGCGTTCTGGCAACTTAGACGGTTCGAGCCAGCGAAGTGCGTTCGTGGTCGGCTCCGCAACATGTACCCTGGCACCTGCCATCCGCGACGCGAGTTGCTCGTAGCGCCCGTTGCCACCAGCGCGTATGAACTGACGATAGAGCGTATTCGGGTACAACAACGCAGCGATTCTCGTACGATGTGCTGAGTAGTGTTGGTGAAGGCGAATTTGTCTATGTGATCATCGATTCAGAGGAAATACGATCTCGTCCACCCAGACCCGGGATCCCGCCCGCAGTTACGGGAAGTTGATGACCTGCAAGGATGACGAGAATACCTCTCAAAAGCTTCAGCTGAGCCGAGACATGCACCACACCTTCGCCGCTAGACATTCTACCACCCAGTAATCCCCATGAACTCGTCAGCCCCTTCCATCCGTGTCGCCATCGTCACTGGCGCAGCACAGGGAATCGGCCGCAGCATCGCGCTCCGCCTTGCAGAAGAGGGCCTGAACGTCGCCATCAACGACATCCCGTCAAAGAGCGCACAGATTGACCAGGTCGTGGCCGAGATCAAAGCGAAGACGAGCGCGAAGGCCGTCGCAGCGCCCGCGGATGTCACCGACGAGGATGCAGTCCAGGGCATGATCGCCTTGGTCGTGGAGCAGCTCGGCGGGCTCGACGTGGTATGTTTGTTCGGTTTGGTGTTGGTGGGCGGCCAACTCAAAACTGGCTGTGCGTAGATGGTTGCGAACGCGGGGATCATGTCCTACGGTCCCTTGCTGATGGGTACGCCTGTTCCAAACGACCGAGAACCTCTGGCTGACACGTCTGCAGTCCCGTCTCAAGAGTGGGATCGCGTCATCAACATCAACCTGAAAGGCGTGATGCTTTGCTACAAGTACGCTGCGAAGCAGATGGTAGAGCAAGGCCGAGGCGGGCGCATCATCGGTCGGTGCCCTAAGACTTGCCACGAAGTAACGCTGACTATCTCCTGGTGCAGGCGCGTCGTCTATGGCAGGGAGGAAAGGTCAGCATCGCGCATGAGTTGTAAAGCCATTCACCTTATGACTGAGTGGAACAGGCATGCCATACACGTCAGCATATGCAGCGTCGAAGTTTGCAATCCGCGGGTTGACACAGTGCTTGGGTACGTCTTCACGGGCGCTTGAGTCCGCGAATTTCCTGAGGGACTTCTGTGCAGCGGCTGAAATGACGAAACACAACATCACCGTCAATGCGTACGCACCGGGCGCAATTAACACCAACATTGGTAAGTCGCTCAGTCATCGTCATCAGCGTTCAGTGCTCACCAAAGTTACTGTGCACAGTCAGCTTGGAGGACGCAAAAGCACAGGGATTGTCCGGTACCGCCATAGCGCAGGGCATCTCTGGTTCCTCCGCACCCAAACTTCCCATGGCGGAACCGGAGGTCATCGCCAGTCTCGTATGCTACATTGCCAAGCCGGAAGCGTACTTCATTACGGGTAAGTCCTTGCTCCTATGCCGTAGTATGATAATGCAGTGACGTATGCTTTGCACAGGTCAAACGATCTCGGCCAATGGCGGAGCGCAATTCGACTGAGCAGCTACGATATTCTTCGTGTGTTAGCGAACCTGCAATCACTTTTTATAGCAAACACATAGCACTCACGATATTCGCCTGATAATTCTACCAATACCACACAATCTCTACTCGAGGACTGCTTGAAAATAGAGCTAGCTGTGTACGAACGTGTGCAATCGCAGCACGGGAATAATGGCCATGATGCCGCGATAAGCTGTTGTTGATCTCTCCTAGGTACCGCTTACCGCCCTTGGCGTGGATGAGGTGCCGTCGCTTCTTGCTGCATTCCTACTTCCCTGCTTCGACGGTGTTGCAACCCCTGCGGTGTTAATGCGAAAGCAGGGCGCCATCCGGCCCCCAAGGCATGCACGATAGTGGCGCGCACGGTCGCTATAGTGAATGGTGGGGCATGTCATGATCAGATGAACGTCAGTGTATCGCTGGACACTGTCAAAGCGCAGCGAGTCCTTAAAATACTCCGGTCATCTATTCGGGCGCACGCATTTTACCCAAAACACCCTCACATCATGTGCAAGGACTCGGAAGAGCTCGCGGGGTAGGTCGATATGGATGAGCTGTGCACATATGTTCGCGGAAGTGAGGGACTATCATACCTGCTTGCATGCGCCAACGTGATATCATCCCACTAGTGATTCTAAGCCTCTGTCAGTGCGTCGATACACGTGTGCAAGGTTCTTCAGACGATATGTTGGCAGCATCGATGCATCTTCTGGCGCGCACGGATGCAATTAGTACATTTCTCCCTTTCTTCACAAATGCCAGCGGTGAGAGGAGCGGACCAAACGATGCGTCGAGTAACAAGGAACATGGGCGTCGCGAGGAAGAGGGTGGGAACGACATACTCGTTTGGGCGGCGTTCATCTTGCCAATCTAGATGGCATCAGATTTAGATCTGTTCGTACCGCCCTTCTGTCAAAATTTGGGCCTTTACCTCTTTTGACAATGCCACCATCTCACCATGATAACCAGGCAGAGCCGTAAACTCCGATGCCTTCCAGTTGTCCTGTGTCGTCGGTCGATTCAACGCGAGTGTCCAACCAGTGCTTCTTCGGACAACGGAGAACAGGCGACTTGTTTTCCGGAGCGCCAGCTGCGGCGAAGGGATTAGAAGAAAGGCCAGGTGAGTGGAGCGTCACGGTCAGGCAACCCGAATGATTAAATTTCTGGAACAGAGATCCCGGCATGCGTTCGCCGTGCGCTGAGCCCGGCGCCATCGCTTGACCCATGAATCGACAATCGCGTCACACTCACCAAGCATGGCCGAGGCGCGTCCCCTGGCCGCGATCTCGTTTATCGCCAACTTTCGACCACCTGCTTTCTTTTTTGTCCATTCGCCCTAGTTTTTCCCTTTTATGTGACCCCCCTCCCTTTTCTCCTCCTTTGTCCTCGCCCCGAGTCTCCCGCACCCTTTTCTTCCGCGACTTCATTACCAGCCGCGCGAGGTGCCTGCCCTTGTCGTCTCTCCCCGAGGTCCACGCCGCTGTCTTTCGCTCCCTAAGACCCTCCGCCCACCTCCGAGATGCGCTTCGCCCTCTTTTCCGCTGCCGTCTTCGCTGCCGTCCTGGCCCTCTGCCCCGTGTCTGTGGCCGCAGCCGCGACTAAGCGTAACGATAACCCTCCTGGCCCCCAGCCCTCGAACACTCAGAACCACCAGGGCGACAACGACTTCCGCGTCGTCCGTAAGCGTGATGGCTCTCTCCAGCTCCCCGTCGTCCCCCCGGAAGCCGACCTCTCCCCGATCCTCTGCCCGCTCTCCATGAACGTCTGCCCCATCTCGGAGACGGTCCCTACCACCCTGGAGGAGTGGGTCGAGCACGGCTACGAGTGCGTCGACGTACGCGAGGACCTCAACTCGTGCGGCGGTTGCGGATCTGTCGATGTTCAGTGAGTGGCATCCTGCATCAGAGTTTGATGTTTGGTCGTACTAATCATCGCCTGTGCGTCTCCGCGATGCAGATACGACTGTACCGCTATCCCGAACGCCCTCGGCATCTCATGCGAGGTGGGCGCCTGCCGCGTGCACTCGTGCAAGCCGGGCTTTACGCTCGCGCTGGACGGCACGAGCTGTGTGTCCACCGCATGATCACCTACGACCGATGAACTTGCCAGCATCACAGGCAAAACGGATACGCACGACTATCTCACCGACCCCATTATACTGTAGGTATAGACCTCGACGACCTCGCCGACCACGACGTCACGATTCAGTATGGCCTCCGCGTCATACCGCTTCCTACGTCCCCTCGGTAGGGTTGACGGACACCTATATTTATCTGTGGCATACGAACTCAGTCGACGGTACTTGACGCGCCTGTCGGGGACCCTTTTATTACCGTTTGTATGCTCTGTACCATGGATCCTTTCCCTCCCTTCTGCCCCATGTCGGGTTAGATTATCGTGTATTCATCACCTTCTTTCCGTTCCGCTGCTCTAGACTCCGTTCTCGCGGTGCTGTGCCCCCCTTCCCTGATCCAAGCGCACCATGGTCGCGCACCTAGTGGCGATCGGTTCGCGAGGCTGCTCCTATCTTGGGGGACGGTCGACGCATGACGGTTATTTATCGCCGAACGCTACGCTAGAAAATCCCTGACTGTGATACTCTAGGCATTGCTTGCTAGACCACATTGCTAGACCATCCAGAGCTCCCATTTGCAAACGCTTACCCCTTTCCTCTCGCACGAATCCTCGAACTATGGTTGCTCACTTATGATTGCTGTCCGGTTTTTGATCCTTTCCATAGAATCCCATACCGATCGGCATATACCGTCGGGGCCGAATGCGATTTGTTATTTCCTCCTAAATGATTGTGCGAAGGATCAGCCCGCAGGCAGGTCGGAGCCGAACTAGGCTCTTCCTGGAATATGTGCGGTGACGTCCGTCTGTATTGAGTTGACTAACTGGGTATAGGCTACTCTGCGCATGCGATATTGACAGGCGGGAGGCTGCAATCCTCGAGGCCGTTTGTGACATGCGAAGAGGGGAAGATAGACGCGTGGAGGGCGCGTGCACGGGAGCAGCCTCGCATCCATTCTGAAGGGGCTTTGGAGAAGCCATGCATGGTGAGCGCTGTTTTTGACATCGTACCCCAAACGGCAATTCTGACTTCAAGCGGAAGTGAACGGGACTCCTCACTAGAAGTGTCGGGTATACATTGCACGCTTTCAGAACGACGCTTGCCAAGACGCCCATTGAGTGAAGCACTCGGACCCGCGAAGCACTAGACGTCGCACAATTAAACGATGAAGCACTGCCTGAGATGCTCAGAAGTCCACTTCGAGAATCAGTACTCATTAGGGAAGCTGAACGGAGTTGCTTATTGCTTGAAATCAGAAGGCGCGGAGTGGCAGTTTCTATCGAAAGCTTGAGCCCGTGGGGAGACGCGGCGTTAGCACGCTGCTGATGCGATTTTACCGTGCTATGCTCACCAGAGCTTCATGCATTGCTGGTGAACTATAAACAGTGTCAGTAGCGATAGCGAGTTATGTAGGGCATGAACAGGTTCGAACTCGTGATGGAGAACAAGTACACTTATATCCGGAGAAACGGCAATGATAAAGGGACTTATCATAGCCTGCAGCTGAGGGACCCTAGAGACATGCCGAGTTCCTCTTGAATCTCCCTCATCGCCTCCAGGCTCAGCGTCGACGAGGCAACCTACATTGGAGCACCGTCAAGCATATTGGGCGAGATAACTCGTGAAATGTGGTCTCGACTTTGCGGAATCATCGTCTGCAGGCTGTGAAGGGGAGGAGGCCCAGGGGTAGCCTCGTGATTGTTCGACGTCTTCTGACACTTGCTACAGTATCATGACTTGATAGGCAAGAAACCCTCTATCGCCTCCAACCCGCCCCACTACTGCGGACCGATGTATGATCGGCGGCTCACCGAGCTCCCACTCATACACCCGCTGGGGCTCAAGAGGCTCGGAGAAATAAGGGATACAGTATCCCAGAGCGTTTTGTCCGCGCAGCCCGGTGCTGCCTCGTCGAAATACTCGGCGATTCGAGGTGGCATGAATGAATCCGACACATTTGTCAGTGGCCTCGGCCGCGCGCTCTAGGACATCGACTTTGTGCTACCTGTTGTACTTGTCATCCTAGAAACGCGCGGTACAGGCATATGTGTGCGTGATAATGAGCCTGTCAACCGGTTTGGAGGTTTGGAGAGGCGCCGCCACTCGTCCAACGCGGTGCGAACGTTCTTGAAGAATTGCTACCATGGCCCGTGTACAGACCTAACAGCATGTGTCAGAAGTGCTCTCAGTCTGCCAAGAAATGGCACACACGGACGCCCGAGTCGAGCACATCATCCATGTCGCCGGCCGCAACTCCCATGCGAGTCTCGGCTTGAATGTAAGGGGACGTCCTGTAGTCCCTACCCTCAGCCTCTAGGACAGTGTCGGTCATGTTGCATTCCTTGGCATGTGTGACCTGCGCGAAATCTCTGAACTTGAGTGATGCGCTGGGTAAGCGGTGATCTGTTTTCCATATCCAGAGCAACGACTGGGCATCGTCACAACAAGGCAACAGAGGCAGGAGTTTGTGAATGCGTCTCAGTGCGGACTCCGAAGGCACGCACCATAGCGATCACGTAGGTCACTGCGCGTCTGTAGGGCACTAAACCTGGGTGGAAACTCAGGAGTCTTCGAGTCGCCTGAAATTCGATGTCGAGAGGGGTAACAGGCAGAGAAAAAGTAAAATGAGCAAGAGAAGGAACACACCTAAATGTAGCGAGGATTGCGCGCACACTGGAAGAGAAATTCTCGCGGTATGTACTCGATAGGGCAGGCCGGTCGCGCTCACGTGATAGTGACGCGTCTGTGGCAACAAGTTCACTAATCACAGACACATGGCGGAGATAATTAAGGTAGTCCTTTTAGACTTTGAAGTTGATGCGTGTGGTAGAGAATACACCGTATTCGCAAACTTTCAGGGACCATGCGCTCAGGTGCAGTACTCCAGGGCCCGGGTTAGTCGCTCTTGGAAGCACAGTACTCCTCCATCTTCTCCCTGAAGTCTCTGAGCATCCCCGGAGTCATAGTGGAGGAAGCGATCTCGATGAAGTGGCCTGTCGACCGGGGCCAGGCACTTTTATTACGCGCTCTCTGCCCGGTTCTTGCGGCAGGAGATCTTCATTCACGGGTCACTCTGAGTAGCCGCAGATCCCTCTTCATGCACCCCACGGAGGGTTCATGCTACCGTCCTCGATAGCAGTGTTGTTAGCAATACCTCCTTTGTAAGGACACCCTGGCTTGCGCATCGGCTTGTGGCGCCTCCACTCCTGGCGGACCGAATTCAGACTGAGCCCATAAGCCGATAGCACGACCGACCTTCTTGTTGCAGTAGTGCGGCTTGTGCGCGCGCTCGCACCTTCCGCGACACCTCAGCCATATAGCCTTCTTCGTTCCCTCAATCCCACATCCCTCGGTCGCGCAGCAGTATGCGTTCGGGGCCCTCGCTGGCTCCTCGTGAGCCGCTCACGCTCTATCTCCTCGAGACGCCTCTCCCACGCATCCCACATACTGTCAGCTGAGAGAGCTGCAGGAGCTCTCTGAGCGACGCGTCGCCATGCATCCCGAGCGGCCCATCGAGGAACCTCGCGACGAGGAGCATGATGGGTGCTACGAGCCCGAGCGCGGCAGAGGCGTCCGCGGCCTTGGCTGCGCATAGCATGCCATCGGTCTGGAGTGTCTCTTCGCCGATGAATGCACGTTCCCTGTAGACGTAGGCTTGGAGACAACGGGCCATCGCGAGGACGCGGCGGCTAGGTGGCCGACGGAGAGGGGGATGGAGAGGGCTAGGATCGGTTGCGTGCTTCCACAGTTCGAGTGCCATTTCGACATCTTTTTCGCCCCACCGGATCCAGTGAAAAAGCCTAGACGTAGCAGTATCAAGAAGGATATAGTATGAGTAAGTTGGGCAATGGTGGTTAAAGAGGACATCCGACGCACACATCTCCACTCAATCATGTCTTCTGGAATCCCTAGGGATACATCCATAGAGATCTGGTTGATGGTGCGAACGTTCAGCTTCTTCCGCGCGTCGACCATTAGCTTGTCGAAGTAGAGGTCCTCCACATAGCTACGGCAGCATCCATGGAGAAGCTGGACGTGTGCGGCGAGCTCTTCGCTGGGACAGAAACCGGATGGATAATGCTCGGCGGCTGAGTCCGAGGCTTCAACCGGAGGACCGTGGTTCGGTGTACTTTCTTGATCTGCCATATATATCTAAACCCAATTAATTCAAGAATTAGCGGATTAGCAGGACCAGCCACCGCGGGCAAATCAGTTTTGTATGGACTCCGAACATCCTAAGAACAAAGCAAGCGGTGGAGAACCTTTAGTGGCCATGTTCGGGGGCCAAATACAGCCCCGAAAAGGTTGGATTTTCACCGGAGAATTCAAAGTTTTCGGGGATTTTGACCGAACATGCTAAGAAAATGCTTCATTGTCTGAGCACGCGTCGTAGATCCTTGGATAATTTTGCGTATGATAGGAATCTTTGAACTCCGAACATGCTCCGTCAAGGTTCTCCACCAGCCCGAGTGTTCTATGGATATTCGGAGTCCGAACAAGTTGATTTGCCCGCGGTGAGCTGTAAATGTGCGCACCTGCCACATGCCGGTGAGTGCGAGCTTTCAAATTCGTCGATCCGAGTCGACGCTCCGGAGCAGCCGCCGTATGAGCGCCAATCGGTGATCTCACCGGATCTGCTCTCCGGCTGCCCCGCCCGGCCGCTTCGCCTCCGAGTCCGTGTCTTCCGCCAATCTTCCACCACACAATACCATTCACCTTCATGAGCTACCTTATGCACTCGTGCGCTGCGCAGGTATATCGCACTTTTTACTTCGTCTCCGGCGTGCATGGGCGAGACATGTCCATCGACCGCGTCCAGGCCACTGCTCCGGGTCTAGCCGCACCCGGCCGAGAATACATAGTGGCACCATTGTTCACGTTAGACCACATCCAAACGTGGTCGGTCATGCTCCTCAGCCCTCCACCACCCACCTAAAGCCGTGTGTCACAACAGGGCGGTAGAGCGGTCTTCGCTCTTACCCTACCCCTATCTCACTGAGCTTGTCGTACTGCTGCTCGACACCCAGGGTTCTTCAGATTTAGGCGTTAAACGGTGGAGGTGCGTCACTGCATCTCATCGGATGTCGTCGTTCTGACTGACGGTTGTTCTGGATATGCACAGCCAGCATTCGAGCTCGCCCAGTCGTCCGCTGCGGATGCTCGTACTACCCTGCGTCACCCTCGCACCCTAGCATCCGTTTGTATCATCTGAAGCCACTACTCGCCTGGACTAGCCTCTTATGCTACGGCGATCACGACCTATCATGACCATTACGCTTACTCGACTGAAAGATAACCTCAACGATCTACCGCCACCCCAGAGGACATGCCTTGTATGCCTCGCGACTATCACGGCGGTCGTAGTCTTCCCATTCGTCCTCATCTATGTAAGCCCCCAGATTACCCAATGCATCCTGCATGATCTCACGTCATTTTACCTTGCAGAACATCATCTACATCGTCCTTCAAAAGATTGGGCTCATCGCGCAAGCCGGCCATCCTGGGGTTGTGGACGAGCCGGACCTCTCTCACGAACAGCGGCGTGGCTCGATCGATTCTACGACCTCTGCTCCTCCGTCTTACCACAGCAAGGAAGCCAGTCCGACCCTTGAGTACTCCTGTCCCCCTTCACCTTCCGAAACTAGGCAGCTCAAGCGCGCAAGGCTCTTTATCGACGGCAGCGTCCGCCACGACTCCCTGTACCGCCCGCCCACGCCAGCCCTCGTCACTAGTTACTCAGACTATGCCACCTACTACGTTCCGGCTATTGCGTCCTCGCCCTCAACCCCCCGCAGCCTTACCCCACTCCGTCGACTTCTCCCTTCTTTACACCGGCGCGCCATGTCCGACTCAGACGCCGCCGCGATGTCCATCATCAGCTCGCAGTCTGCCCCATGCTCTCTGAGCTCTGGCGGCTATTACTCCTCGAACTCCTCAGACTGCTCTTCTCCACTCCGACGTCAGCGCCGCCGGGCCTCTTCGCAAGCGAGTTTGGTCGACGAGTTCGGCGTGGTGAGGATGCCAGATGCGCGCCCTGTGAATGCCATGCCTGGGGAGATCTTCCAGCAACGGTTCGGGCCGTTCAGGTTCCGCCGCGCACCGAGCCCGACCACCGACCAGCCCGTGTCGCCGAAGACGCGCTCTTTTAGTCCGACGGCGCGTCTGTCGCGCGTAGAAGAGAAGCCCGAGTGCCGCGCTGCGAAGGAGGTGGATGGCGATCGTGCTCAGGAGCACGACACCAGACGTCGACTCGGCGGGCTCCGTGAGCTCGGGAAGAAGATCCGCAGGAGGGTCGTCGCGCGGAGGCGCAACACTGCGGAGATGGATCCGTATGGGGCCGGTTCGTACTAGGTGGTAGCCTGGGTGTCACCCTTGTGTACGTTCGTTGATTTCCTGGGTCTCGTCTGATTTGGGTCATTCGCATCTTCCATCTCTATCTGCATCGCATCACATCATGTGCATAACGCATACCATTGTTCATAAGCTATACTGTATATAACGACATCACGATACATATATTGTAAATTGTAGTAGAGTCCGAAGCTGACGGTAATGATCATTCAGCATGACCTGTACATTACCCCGTGGTGCAGCTCAGCTTCTGGCCTTCAATATTCGGCACGCAGCTTCAAGCTCAAGTCGCAGCAGAGGTGCGCCGACGCATCTAGTCGCTCGGATATTGCAAACCTGACTGACAGTGACTTTGAATACAGTCAGCTCGTACTTGAGTCGATACCCCGCGCGGATGACCACGCCACCATCTTCCACTTTTCTCCCATGTCCGTCTGCGATATCCGAAGTCCCAGAGTCTCGAACACTGGAGTCCCGTCTGGCACGGCGACGGCGGTCTACGATGTCTTTTACCATGCTCTAGCCAACTGTCCATTCGTCTGCCTGTCTTTCGCGCTGAGGGTAGCTCTCACATGCATGGCGATCGTGTTCGCGCTGGCGCTTCTCCCATTTATGTTTCTCTCCTCGGTCGTCGTGAGTCCCCTCATGTTGCCCAAAGCCTTGTGCACAGCCTCACAGTCCTCTTCTACCACCTAGGAATGGGCGGGCGTGATATGGACGGAACCTCTGTTCAGACAGCCGCCGCCGCTTGGACTCGAAGCGGAACCCGAGTTCACGGACGACGAGGACAGCAGAGACTCGGACTCCACTTTGTCTCGGGGTGGTACATCCTTATTCGCCTCATCCAACTTTCGGTCTCACCGCAGCCAGGAGGCCGGTCCGTACCCCTACCACCTCTCTGAGCCCTCAATGATCTTCGACTACGACATATCCCGCCATCCCTGGTCTTCCGTCGACCGAAACTCTGCCTTCGGCTGGCCCGGGTACGCTGCGACCGAGCCGGACGCTGCTGCGACGTTCATGACGAGCTCGTGGTCCGCACCGTGCTCGCTGAGTCGCGGTGGCTACTCTTCCTCGGCGTCCTCTTACTATGTTTATCGGTCGAGCGGCGAGGAGAGATCTGTATCCCGCGAGAGCGAGACGAGGGGGGAATGTGTTCGCGCAGACGATGGTAAACACCGACTTGGCGGGCTCCGCAAGCTCGGGAAGAAGATCCGCCGAAGGGTGGGCTCACGAAGACGCGATGCTGACAGGATGGATTCGTAGTGTTATCTCTCGCTATGGTTGAGTCGACAATACAGGGCGTTTCTATTGCAAGTGGTGTTGCAGTCGAATCGTCTCGTGTATTTGGGCGGCATACTATTTGCAGGTAGCTACATGTGCCATGGCGACATATAAATAGTCCTTTGTATACACGGAACGATTTGAACATGAGATATCGATGTCTGAGACCTGGAGTATGATTCTAAGCAACGAGGTGCCACAGGCGCGTCCTCATCGCGCGCTTGCCACGTGATCGCGTTTAATATGCATATATGCGCATGAATATCGCCTCGCCGCGGTTTACACTGAATCTTTACTTCCTTAAGCCCATGCCCAGGCATCTTCCGGGGTACTTTGCAATTGTGGGTGCGTATCCGTCAGTATTGCGCGCATCGGAGAGTGTTTTGATTCTAACCGTCCAGTGCGGGATCAGAATGGCGAGTATCCGTGCATCCGCCGCCGCCGTGGATGCACGGATATGTGCTTGGGGCGGATGGATAACCAGCCAAAGCCACACGACCCAAACGAGAAATGTATATAAGGCGTACCAACTGAGGGAAGATGAACACCAATTCCCGGCATAGTTAGCTCGTACTTGTCCTCCTTGCGCCAACCTCTGTCAACCCAACTCCAATCACTGGTACCATGCCCGCGACGCACCACTCTCTTGCTACAACTCTGACGACTCGCCCTACCAACGTAAAAGCCCAGCCAGGTGCAGGGACACCTGGTGCTACTACACATCCGGGGCACACTGCGGTGGCTACCCCGACCACCCAAACGGACAACGATTACTTCGCAAGCCTCTCGCTCGCTCACCAGATGATGTGGCGCATACTGGGAGTCTTCATTTTCATCGGTCACTTCATATACGTGAGTTTGAGGACACCATCTGCCCTCTGTGCAAACGTCTAATGATGGACCCGTGCATCTTAGGGCGTTGTTTGTTCCATAGTGAACCTCGTAACACCCGCCCTCGCGACGCATGCCCGAAGTCACAACGAAGAGCATCCTGGCTTACACCCTATGATGCTCGTTCCACGACGCACCAAGGCCAGAGCTTGGAAGTGCCCTCCCAATGTCAGACAAGATACCTCCACAGTCACTCCGCCGTCGCAAACTCCCTCATCTACGGTGCACGCTTCCGCTGATGAAGGGAAGAATGGAGCGACCGGTTCCGCAGAGCGTAAGCCGCTCAATCGACTGCCTTCGGTGCTTAAGAAGCTCGGCACTCCCGTACGGATGATATCCACAATCAACACTCGACGCATCAGCATGAGGGGAAGCAACACCGCACAGGGGAGGAAGAACGGCTCAGGTGACGGCACAAGCGACTCGGATGCGCCATCTTTCCCTCGTCGCCTGTCGTTCAATGCTGTCCAGCGCATTATTCCTACCGTCGGCCGTCGCAGAGCGGTGTCTGACGCCATGGTACCCGCCAAACCCGCCAGCTCCATTTCCACAAACGACCGTCCGCGCGCAGCTTCGCTGCCCACCGCTCTGTCCTCTACCGAGACGCGCCCGACACTCCGACGAGTCGTGAGCACCCACGTACCAATCAGAGGAGATGGTCGTAACGGTCCTTCCCTGTACGTCCTTCCTCCGAGGAACATTCGCATGCCGTCGCGCACACGATCGGATAGCCTTGTGACGCAATCAAGTTCGTCCAGAGGTGACAGCTCGGATATGATGCACACAAGTATCGAGGAGGTGGCCGAGGATAGCAGCGATACGGAGGACAGCGATACCGCGGATGACAGCGATACGGGGGGCCCTGTAACAGTGGTAAGCACAGAGGATCGTAGCCATCGATCTGGTGCACTGGGCAACCTTCGACGGAGGTTAGAGAGGAGAATGACGCAGAGAGCAAGGCGCATCGTAGCCTGAGATTGGACACTCTAGAAGCACAGCGTGCTACGAATCCTCTGTAACAGCAGAATATCTGGTATATCCAATTGTACATGATGAAAACGGGCACAACACACCTCACGTTCTGCTGACATGAGTTATACGGACACACCGCGGCCAAGGTGATAGTCCGTATAACTCAAGGTATTGCCCCCCATACACGGCCACTTGATGACTAGATCGGCGTGCATAGAAATCTTCGCTGAACGACGGCTGTGATCGAGACAGTCTTTGCCGGTTTCAATGACGTTGGTATTCTGACCGGCAGCACGACAAGCAAGAGTGGGTGTCAGCCGCAGTGAGGCTGTCTTTCTTCCACTGTCATCCACATACCTGGACAAATTGAAACGCTCCAGCCGACACACGACCTCTCTGCCAGTCAGGCCTGCTGACCGTCATGTCTGAACCCCGTAGTGCTCGCATGGACGTTGAGCTCGGTCATCTCTCGCCCTTACAGAGAGCAATCGCCAACGCGCTCGGTATTCTTGTCATCGCTCCCCTCTACCTTGCCTTCGTATGTATCCATATTGACTATTGACTTACCCAACTAACAACTGAATACTTGTCAGCGACCTTTGTACTCGGTCGTTATCGCGCTTGTGAGGGCGCTCGCACCCAGCGCAGGGCAAGCAGCGACAGCGGAGAAACCACGCGTCGAAGAGATGTCGAAGACTTCGAACTCGTCGACGGTACAGGGTCCTTCTTCCTACGAAAAATGGCGCCAAGCCGGCTCTATCGCGTCGGCACCTCCAACATATAGCACGAGCATAGTGGATGCGAAACATACCAAAGCTAAGAAGCTCCCCTGGCATGCTCCACTCACCGCTCCATTGGCATGGCTAGCCTTGGCTAGTCCGGTTCAGCTGTTCTTCGAGAACATCCCTCTCCCTCCCAGTGAGACCGGAACCGACGAAGCTAGTTCAAGCGATGCCAGTGTGTCTCCGGGAGCCTCGGAGAATGTCTCCGGAAGATCTAGTGATTCTTCTCCTTCTGAGCCAGCGACCACTCTGGCGGTTCCCAATGCATCTGCGAGCTCGGTCAACCTTCTTGCGCAAGTCGGGGCCATTCGTCGTCGCCCTGCAGGGTCCGCTGCTATGTCCGTCGCACCGTCTTCGCGCTCTTCGAAGTCCATCAATCCCCATCGCAAGGTCGTCTCGCGGATCCCGTCCAGGATGCGTCATCCTGATGGGCGTCCCCTGAATGCAATCCCCGGTGTAGTTTTCGCTCAGCGATATACCAACCCGATCAGCATGCCATTCAGTGTTAGTCTGCGCCGGTCAGACGGGGGGCAAAGCTCGACTTCATCGTCTAGTGGGGAGACAAGCACCAGCGCATCTTCTGACTCTGGTCCCAGTTCTGGACAAGGATCTACCGCAACCCTGGGAGACCCGTCGCAGGACTCGTTCGGAGTGGACACGCCCCGTGTAGGCGCGCAACTGACCAGCGGCAAGATTGGGTCGCTACGCAGGCTTGGAACGAAAATACGCAAGAGTGTTTCCTTGCGGAGTCGGAGTGCAAGCTTGAACATCGATGGTCGGAGAGGAGCGCGTTTCCGACCGAGTCCGCTCGGTTCACCACAACGAGTCGTCATGCGACCTGGGGTATCGCGCTCTCGCTCGAGAAGCTTGTCCTCGTCACTGTCTCTGCCATACGGTCTGGGCGTGGAAATTAACGCTTCGGAACTTGGATGGGAATACAGCCTCCCATGAGATGCACTTGGAAATTAGGGATGAGAAGTGCGGGTTTCGTCATTCTTGCCTCTTGCCATATGTCATATAAGATAACCACGGTTGTTGCGGAACCTCTCTAAAATGAACACCGCAGACACAATCGCATAGAAACTGATCATACCCCAAAGACTGCAGCATACTACTGGTAATGAGCTGATGAATGGCTGGGTTCGATATAAAGTAGGTGCAACAGTGGTCAGCAGCAGAGATAAATCCTTGTAGGTGCAACGGCTCATTGACACTGACCCTCATCAGCATGACTCCGTCATTATCAACAAGCTTGGAGGTGGTCGCCAGTGAAAGAGCAATGACCGCTAGCAGCTATCGAACTATGGTGGATATGATTCAGGACGCTCACAGCTCGGTGTTCGATGCTCATGTCGTGTGAAACTGCGATCCGGGTAGAGCACGTGACTAGTATACATCGTGGGCAACCGGCAACCGCTAAACGCTAAGCAGTGACTCTGCGCATTATGACAGTGGTACTTAGGCCGATCGCGAGGTGTACCACAACAACTGCACCACTGCAGGCAAACCATCTACATATACTGTATGTAGATTCAGCAAACATCTCTTGTTCATCAATTTCAACTTTCCGACTAGTCGATGTAGGGCCGTAAGACTGGTCTCGCAACACTTCGATGGTCCCTCGAACTCATTCTCAGTCCGCCTACTATTGACACAGCCTGAAACGGGGTTGAGCATGTCTTGTACAGTGCAACAGTACTGAGCTTCCGGGACCCCTTCGTCTTTTCATGGTACGATATAACCTCAGGCTCGGAACCGGACAACCTAATGCTGAGGCCATATGAAGAGACTGCCAGTGAGGTCAAACCTTGAAGCACCCCGGCGGCTTGGGCTGCGTGAACTCTAATTGACATCCGTGAACCAAATACGGCGACCCATCACGAAAGAGCCTGACCACGGGCGTACTGGCAAGCCAGCCTAGCAACGAGGCGCCTGAGGTCTGTTCTCTTCCTTCACCTTCATGGAGCGAGGTACGCCACGGTCTCGGGGCCAGTTTCATCACTACCTACCGCGCTTTGTCGGGCGCCGATGGCTGCAGGAAGTCAAGAATGTGACTCTGCCAGGTCAGAAGTGAGTAGCCAGAGATTTTTCAGCCGGTTGTTTCTTGTTTTCCTAACACGCATATAGGACCAAAGGTGGTCGCCATCGCCCTCGGGAATACAAACAAGAGCTCATTAACTCATACGATATCCAGTCGGACACCCTCCACATGGGCACGACCGACCTCGGCAAGACATTCGGCATCGTCGATATGTACAAGGATGACGCAGACTCGACCGACGTGTACCGCGTAGAAAGAGCGTTGTCCAAGCTCGAGAGCGATGCGGCGCGTGTCTTTCGGGTCTTGGACGATGCCGAGAAGCAGGGTGGCTCTTCTGTTGAGCTAGTCCGCTCTCAGGTGAATACGCTGCGGAAGTTTCTCTTCCTCACGACATACCGGAATGGAGTACACTCTCAGCAGTTCCTTGGGGTCACTTTGACACGGTGACGGCCGCCATGGTGGAGCGCTATCGGGTCAAGCATGGATTGGCGAATACTCGTGCAGTCTGGCTCAGGCAGATGGCTCTACTCCTCGAAGATGAGCACTGGGAAGTTCCAAATGATGATCGTCTCTTATTTACGGCTGCCGCGGACTACAGGACGGAGGCCTGGAACATGCAGCTAGAGCTCTATCGTGCTCCCTCTGGAACGGAATTCATCTTGACAGAAAACGGACTAGGCCTCAGGGAGGGTGCGAGCACGCCGATGAATATATTGTATAACGTGATATCTCCTGGCGGCGCGCAAGAGTCATGGTTCACCTTCACTCGATCATTCCCTATCACGCCGAAACTTGTCATCATGCTACGAGATGGTATGCCGGCGTGGGAAGCTAGGCGCCGTACACACGCCAGCGTTGGACTCGTACTCACTTCGTCCTTCCACGACATACCACGTACAATGCCAAGGGCAACATACATCCCTCCGTTTCCGCCTGGCTCTGTAGATTGGATGGAGAAAGAGCCTCGCTACCGGACATCCGAGGAGCGAAAGAAGGAGGAGGATAGACAGTTACGTGGGCTGGTGAACGGGGTACCACTCGCAAGCCGCCTCCAAGACAGGTTCATCTTTGCTATCAGCGATCTCACTGAGGATCAAGCAGGAAAAGTCAACACGCTCCTGCTCACGCATTGCAAGGAGACCATATCATTTCTCACGCCGGGCGGCCTCTTGCGAGCCATCGAGGCTTTCGAGAGGGACCGAGAGCTGACGACAGAGAATAAGGCGCGATACAAATCGCTCAAAACGAAGTTGTTAGCAGAACGGGCCCGGGTGTCTCCGTCGCCTACTACATCCACGCCTCCGTCCCCCTCAACAACCGTCTCTCCTACGTCCCAGCCGTCCGCTACTGCCAGTAGTACTTCTGATCTACGAGCGACAATGGAGGCTGCTCCACTGGAGGCAAGCTTGCCGGGCGTCCGAGGTATATTCAAACGCAGGCCAGCCGCAGTTCCTCATAAGACCGCGCTCGCCCGCCCCGACGTGCCGGAGGAGGAGCTGCCGCTGGCGGGTATTGCCACAGTATTTTCACGTTCATCGGTCGACACCTCCCATGCTACTATATCGCATCCGAGTGCGCCGACAAGTGATAACGATAGCATGGCTGCCGTTCTAGTCACCCCTGAAGTCGAAGCTCCCTTGTTAGTCGTAGAGCGAGACTTATCTACGATCAGGCCTTCCACCAGTGACGCCGACATGCCAATCCGCGTTTTCCCGATAAACCCTACCATACCGAAGCCAGCGGAGTCATCTCTGGAGAGGGCTGCGGATGTGCCAGGCGACAAGGAAATGGAGACAACGCTTTGCGACAACCAAGGGTTGATCCCAGGCGGACATGACAGTATATTTGTCGATGACGCAGTTGATACCCAGGTCGACGGATTCCGCACTGATGTACAACCTCCTCCTGCGCAGAACTCCCAGGAGACCCCTTGGTGGGTTTGGGCTGTGGGATTCGCATCGTTAGCATTGATTGGCGGGTCGTATGTACGTGCTAATAGACGAGGGTAGCGGATCATGACAGCGGCGAACTTATCGGGGAAAGCCTTGTGTGTAGTTTACAGTCCTTCATTGTATCCTGCGACTGAATACGCCCTAGCTATGCCTTGTCCTATGTACCATCTCCCGCGTTTGTTCTTGCTGCCCCCTCGGCCTACGTTGTCACAGTGCATGCACAAGTCGGCGCTGCGGCAGGCCTAGGTCATATACCATATATTTTGAGATCTGTACGAGTCCGCTGAAACCTGGATCAAGTGAAGGATGGTATGATACTGTGGGGAGAAATGTCTCATGGATTCCGACACCAGTGCATCATGCTCAGCAACAGGCGCGCGCCGAGCGTACCGTGCAACCTGGCCACTTGAAGAGGAGTTCGACTGTGAGCTTGTCCACTAGCAAGTCTGGCTTACTACAGGTTCTAGAGAGGCCATTGTGTGTCGTTGGTCAAACTCAAACTAACCATCATCTCTGTTACCCTTGATGTTGATTAGTTCATGAACAGAAGTACTTTTTCGGCTGCCAGCCCTACCTTCACCGGGTCACACCTGGAAGACCTCTACAGGAACCAGAGACAGACTACCTCGACGTATCTCCGATCACTGTCATGCAGCTGTTCGCCTTTCGGAGCCTTCCGGCGATTGTCTGCTGTTCTTCAAGTTGCCCGGACGGTAGGAGATCGACAGAGTGCCGGGCTCGGAGTTCCTCTGCGCGGGCGGGTCAAAGCATGTATGTGGTCCGAAAGTCGCAGGACTCGTTATCCTTCCTATCTACTCCGCGCAGCCCTCGGAAATCCAATCTCGACGCCTCCTGGTGTTCGCAAAGTCGCTATCGCAGCGAATGTCACGGACAACATTATGGTGATCCAGCCTGTGCTATGTCATCGACCTAGGAAGCTTCTCGAAGCTAAACATCTGTAATCGTGGATCCAGAATTGATTCGCTGGTCGTCACACCTGTTTCACAGTCGCAGGCACGACAGCCGACTTCCCCATTGAACCCCTGTTCTTGAAGATGTTAATCGCTTCAGTGGGATTGGGAAATTCCTTCTGTTGTGGCTATGTTTCCGTCCAGACCGTCCTCTGTCGATGAAGGAGAACCAGGGCAATGAGGATGCGAATGAGAACGAGTTCCACCAACAGGAGAGCGATCAATAAATGCTGTTGACCGCCTAATGCTTGCGGCCGGAAAGCGAGCAACCTTCGAACTCGCGGTGCTACGATCCAGGCCCGAAATGTATGTACATGGGGTGCAGGATGTACGGAAGCACTTGTTGAGTATCATGGATCGCGTTATGCTCAGACCTCGTATGTCTCCTGCGTACAGGTTCGTAAAGCCATCTGCTCCGGGTAAATGTGACGAAGGACTCACAGATGATCACAAGACACTCGTGGAAGATAATCCAGCATGGCACATACCCTCTTCGTTTGCGCTTTCTAAACGCAGCTCCGAATGGCGTACCGACCACGAATGGACCCTCACAACGAAGGAGTACTAGTTCAACATTACGGCCATCGAGCCGAAGTCGCTTCAATGTGGAAGTAGCGCGGTTTTTCATGGCCGCTGATGCGAACAAGATCAACGAACAGAAGAAGCAGGAGAGAATCGAGCCCTTGTACATAAGGTAAATTCTCCACGTGTCTTCGAAGTGTTTGCGATTGACTCACAGGGTCTGCAGTATGGAAAACCATACGAATGGGGCCTGCCAAAGATGAAGAGAAGCGCCCGTTCCGTATGTTTCCGCGCATGTTCCCGGAAGCTGTACAGTGTATGATACACTCGCAGGGCGACGCGTTCGGTTGCGTTCGGCTGAAACATGCCACAGGCTCTCGATACGCCTTCTTCCTATGCCGGTTCGATGGAGTCTGGTCAATGTGTTTGTATGATGAGTGGGTAATGGCGGCAATTGCAAGCAGATGGTTGGATCGATCCTTCGCGAGCTTGGGCTTAACGTTCCGTGTGATGCGGCGGTGGGTTTCATCACTATGCTCATGACATAAGGTGTCCGGATGCTAAGCCGAATTGCAACGTGTCTTGAACGCGAGGCGCACCGAGGACATTGTGGCGTCACCGCTGAGCCAAGTGTGTGGAGGGCGATCGTGACCAATTGCTGCCATTCGTAACATCTGTGCATCTACATCAGGATCTAGGTATGGGGATAGCAAGCTTCATGACACATGGCGAGGAAGCCTTTGCGATCTTCCTGGCATTCGGTATCATCCGACAAATCTCAGGCAATCTGTACCAGGGTCTACATATTGTCATCCTCGCCTTGGTCGATGAGGCAATCGGATCGGGTGTTCGAGTTTGGAAGTGCGCTAGCAGTTGGTGGTCTGTGGATTTTCCCGACGTTCTAAGGGAGATCTTCAGCGTCTTCATGCCTGTAGTCTGTCATATGTATTAAGTCCGTCGAGATATCCTAGTAGCATGCCACACACTTACTGTAGTGTCATCTCAGTCTAGTAACGTGCCAACTGCGTTCGATCCTTAAATCGGCGATCGTAAAAAGGATACTGGGTACCGTACATACGGTATACGAATCAAATTTCATACCACAATCTGGTCGACGTCCCAAGTCATGACGTGAAAATGTCGCGTCGCTCCATATGCCAGAGTGTTTGCAACGTATGGTTGCGAGTACCAGGCGATTCCACTCGTCACGTTCGTTGCTTGCTCGAGCCTACAAAGATACCTATTGTCGTTGGGACTTACGCCAGAGCTAGAGGCGATACGGCTGGCCAGAACTTGTGACGCCTAGCAACTTGAGCCAAAAATACTGGAGCCGTTCATGATAGCAGAGTTGGTCAATATGCCTCAAGAGCTAAGAACGAGAGTATCTCCGTTCGGTCAGCAACGAAGACTAGCAGGAGGACAGGCCCACAGCTATCAAATGCAAAAATCAGAAGAGAAACATTGTTCCCCTTCCCTCTCCTCTCCTTCTTCGAGAGCACTGATGGCAATCGGACGGCGGATTATGCCAGTAGGCCGCTAGGTACGGCGCAGTCATTCAAAGCAGAGAGCAACCGCGAGCGGTACGCTGTTCCAGTACGGGCACTGCGGCGACAGTTTCTCCAGTCTAGAATATGTCGGTTCGAAACTTGTGATGACTGACGAGCAAGTGCACTGAGACGGGCGGTAGGCTGTTTTCAGCGCCTTGAGTACACAGCGTGGAGGTAGAGAGAAGCAAACCAATGACCGTAAATGGCTATCTTCATCGCCAAGTTCGCGGTTCCACTAGCGATCGTCGGTCAGATTGACGCGGGTTCTCTCCTTATATATGCTGAGGCACAACCGGGTTGTAGTCAATCTACCTCATATATATTCGTGGACCCGAGATACTCACATGGACATCCATGACTTCCTTCTCCCCTGTGTCCAACCGACTCGAGCGGGAGCCTTGTGCCTCGGGTTCCGACGGCGTCGCGCCTGACAGCCACGTCGACGAGGGCGATGAACTAGCCTCGCGGATGTTCTAGTTCAGCATATCTGAGACACGCCAATGATCGAACATTCGTGACAAACTTAATGATCAGTGGGTCGATGCGAGGGGGACGAGCTGTCGGGTAGCAAGGTACATTTGCTGCGTACCTCTGGAGCAACTGCAATCACCGACGAGTCTGCAGAATGAATTTACTGTTAAGGGTCTAAAGGTGCGCTCGATCGGCATGTTACAGTATTCTTTCTCGGACCGGTTTGCGGAGTCAAGCGCTCGGCGGGAACATGCGAGGTGCTATCATCGTGGGTGTACGATATCCTATGAATTCCGCAATGCGTCCCGCTTCTAGAGTTGTAAGCGGATAGCAGCATACTGCTGCTATTGCCAAGGTCGTACATATGGGCAACAAAATGTTGCCATGCTCCGGCATCCAATGTTTCTCACCAACGGGCCGATTGGACGAGTTACGTTACAACGTTACAACGTTGCGACGGGGCGTGCCGGGGGCGTTGTGGAGCGGTGGACCAGCAACGAGTCGATAATGTCATATTCCTGCCAGTAATAATGTTTGCATCAGGATCTGAGTGCGGGCAGCAGTAGGACACATGGCATACTGCCAGGAAGCCTCACCGATTGTTCCCAGTGTTCGGCCTCAACCGACGAACCGAAGGGCATCAGCATTGACATAGTACTTAGCCACTTCCCCCGCTTTCGTCGGCGGGGCGGTCGGATCTGGAACCAACATGAAGGTCTGGGAAAACACTCGTGGTTGGCCGTCCACCGACTTGTGCGACGTTGTTGGTGGGTTCCCAGCGGGCCCGCGGCCATGTGTCACAGTGCCTGAGACGGTGATGAGAAGATTTGGGGGTTGACTGCCTATAGAGGTTCATCAGGACCGAGTATTCGAGAGAATAGCAGCCGAATGAGCTGACCTGGGATGGGGTGGCAATCGAAACTCTGTATCTCGTGTTTGGTCGTGGGCATTGCGCTGATCAGCTTGCGCACGCCATCTGAGCCCTGAAAGGGCTTGCCATTCCAAGTTAATGCAGATGTCGGTCGATAGAAGTTGGGTAGGTCGTCTACACGAGTCGCCGAGTCGTAGGTTGAGTAATAGAGGCGTGTAAACTGGTCGGCCGCTCGCGTGGCAATTTCGATGCTACGGAACGAGGATCAGCGTGACACCAAAACAGATAGGAACCCTAACTTACTCGTTCTTTGTGAGAGTAGTCATGTCCGCTGCGGTTGAATGGCTGAGGTCGTAGTCGTCTTGGTGCAAATGGTGGCACCGCCTGACCCAAGCCTGATCACCGCGGAATGAAGCGCGTTGTCACGATGCACGTGTGCAGGAGTAACGTCACGCCGCTTCATCTAGCTATAGATCTGGGGCCGGTCAATGACCGGTCGATCAGTCGGCGACTTGGTATTCAATGCGCCGCCGCGTGCGCAGCTTCATTCCGGTCATCTAAAGACTATCGCGAAGCCGTATTGATACAGTGTCGGTAAGCTGATCTACAGTACGCTAAACTCAATTATATATACAAGTACATAATTCATAGATAACAGCCGTATCCAATCCCATCACCTACGCAGACCGCCGCTCATGCCCCGCTGGACCCGGTGCGCCTGGCTATGTGCTCCGTACCCAAGCTAGCGTACCACGTCTCAGGCCCCTGCAATTCAGTCCGACAGTCAGGAACTTGTTTGCACCCGAGTGGTCACGCGCAGCCGCTTACCTGTCTGTTCTTGAGTCTGAGCTTCCTGATTCTCCGGGCCACCCACTCCGCTGATGTGGTGCCCGTGTCGAACTCGCTTTCGGGTGCCTTCGCGATCGTGCGTGCGATCATATCGCTCTTCTGCCCCAGGTGTCGCAGGACAACCGAGTTGCGTGGGCGCGTGAAGAACGCCACGGAATACCTCTCGAAACGCGACTGTGCGCCAGGCGGCGGCCTGCAGACAGAGAGGTGAGCGCCGGGAGTCCAGACCTGACGGCGCCGCCAGGGCTGCTTACATTACACGATGAAGGGCAGATCGCAGAATACCCCCGCTAAAGATTGATAGTGCGTCACCGATGTTACACACCGCATGACCAGGCAACGGCTGTCGGCGAAGCTCATGTCAGCGTCTGACATGCCCGAGGACAGAAGCTATCCACCTTGATGTACAGCCATCGCTGCGACCCTGGCGGCAGGACCTGCAGACCGCCTAAACGGTTGTGCAGGAATGTCTGGAAGCCACATGAGCAAAACATCCTCATTCTTATCCTTGTACACAACACCAGGCTCACCAACGTGCCGAAATCTGTATGGGCACCGATGCCCGCTGTGGATTGGTTAGGCGGAGTTTTGACGCATCGAGCCTCGCCCCCGCACGGCCCCTCTTGCGAGTGTAGCCTCAGAAGCTCGCCCCTCGGCAAGCCCAGCTGTCGCTCGAAGACAGCGAGCATCGTCATGTTCACTTCCATCGACTTCTGGACAAATGGGATGATGGTGCTGCTCATTCGCGCAGTAACTGTGGACGGATAGGTTCGGTGTGTCGACTTCGGCCATGACTGTGCGTCGTCCTGGGCGATATTTAAAAACTCGACGTTGTCCCGCGTGCCGTTCGCATCGGTCTGGATTGTGCCTTTCGCCTTGTACCTGGGATGCAGTGCTGAGCACCCAGGACGGTTCCGAATAGAGGAGAAGCCGCACTTACCCAAAAGAGTCGCCGCTGTCGCCCTGTTCGAAGCGCATCTTTTCTTCAAGGGGAAGGTCAAGGGTTTCCGCACCCATATCGAACATACCATTGACCTCCTCGTCAACGCCATGGTTCCCGAGGCTTCATGATGGGATTCTACGTCGGACACATGGCGAATGACAGCGGCGCGAACGATACTCACTACCAGAAGCCCTGTTCCGTACCAGCCGTCCAGAGCTTGTAGGCCTCTTGTCGATCCCCTTGCCTGAGCAGCTCGTAGTCAATCACAGGCAAGGGGTGGACGGGGACATCGTCAGGGAACGGGGCGGTGAGGCCAGGCATTTCGACTCGGATATGGACTTTGAGTTGCAGCAAAGGGGGTGCTTCCTAGGCTATTTATCGTTCTCCGGGATAGAGGCCGGAAACGACGTGCCCTGGTCGCCTGCCGGTGACTTTCGGAGTAAACCTAGTACGCTATCCCTGATGCAGGCAAGTGGCAGAGGCCTTTCCAATTCTGTCGGCAGCGCGGCTGGGCGATAGTCGCCCTCCAGTCATTCTGTCTCAATGCATAACCTCGTCGCTTACCATCTCAGCCAGCTGCCGAACCGCGGACTACCGTGCATCGTCGTTGATCGCCCTCAAGTAACCGGGTCCACGTGTCGGATGACGCCGCAATCGTCACGCCAGTTGCGAAGCTACTTTGTCAGTTTCCGTCTGCGCAGGAACTTATTTTCAGTGCAGCGATTAGCCACCGTCGTTCGTCGTTCCCATGTAGCCGCACGGTCTTGTCTTCCCTGCCACGCGAGACAGTGCTTAAGAGGGACATTCCTAAGGCTGCCTAGATCTCAATTCTATGGGAGGGGGATCAACCTTCGCAGACGTTGAGGTAAATTCATGAACCTACTTGACAACGTCGCGAGCATCAAACCGGCAGGTGACTGCCTCAATCATCCGGCGGAGTATGCGGGATACCCCAATAGTGTATCCAGGAGAGCGGCAGGGCGACGCCGCTGTCGGAGCCGACGCGCAACCACAGGTGGGGGCTTGGTACCTGGATACTCGAATGAGAGCTGAAACGCGTACGATCACATCTCCGGCGGCGCTCTTGCTGAGATATAATCTGAATGTCGCGCGCTAGGGCACCATGCGCGGATGTGAGAACGCCGTAAGGGGCTAGAACAGTGGTAATGATCGTGGGCGGTATCTGCTTCCGAACTTACTCATGGTTCTAAGCCAATTCGCCAATCGTGAGTTTGAGAAAGTGCACCCACAATAGTCATGACAAGCACCGATCCTCCGGACTACTGCTAGTGCCACAGGCAGGCCGGCAGGACCACTAAGCCGAATGTGCTTTCATTACTCCTTTGTCGCTCCCGATGATGACGGGAGAAATGGTACGCCGCCATCTAGGGCCTTGCAAGAAGGCCACCCTCGAGTCCCATTGCCACAGCTGCGATCACGGCGAGATGCAGAGCTCCTCGTTTCGTAAATCTGACTTGCGCGAAGACAAATACGTCAGGAAGCGATGCAGTATTTTACATCCGGCATTCAGGGCGAGAACTTTGCGGCAGGGCAGGTAGTTCCGGTTGTGCGTGATCTCGAACGCGTGCGCAACATAGAATTGGCTCTTACCAATCTATGGCATATTGCATGTCTAGAAAGACGTACGTCATGTCTAGCTGGCTACGCCCAGGGACACAGCGGCACGTCGGATCATTTGAGTTGAATGGACATGCAAGGCATGCTCACCTGTAACCGTATACGCGTGCAGAGAAGCCTCCGCGGCAAAGATATTGTGCGAAGGTTGCCGCTGACACGCGCTGCGCCTCAGGCCTCAGAGTTCGCAGATGCACGTTCATACGGGATGGTGGGGAAGCGGAGGGAACTGGAGGATATCAGCGCTGAAAACAACTCTAACACGACTGGGATCATGATGCGGCGTGTCCTGGGACGCTCGATGGACACCAGCACTGCACTTTCGTAGGATTACGCTGCGATTAAGTTAGTCGAGTGGACGATGTTAGCAATAGGAGAACGGTTACGATGCAGGGAGGGGCCGCTGAACGACCTGCACTCCCGGTCGCGCTCAGGTCGCGCTCCGACACGCCGGGAAAGGCGCGTGGCAGTCTAAGGGCGCGCTCTAGATCTTATTCACACGTGACACGAACCCTCACTGGCAGGGCTCAGCTGGTCGATGCAGCGTACTGCCTACGTCCCTCCCGCCTCGCGCATAGATCATATTTCTTACTATATACACGCCTGGGAAGAAAAAGTCGATCCTCTCAGCCCCAAAACGTCGCCGAGCTATTCCTGGAGTAAGGAGTATACCACACTTATTGGTTCGTCGTCGAGGCGTTCTCGAACTGGGCATCGTACCTGAATCGACTTCCATAGCCTGTACTCTGTGCTCTGTGCTTACTAGCCTGAGACGTCCAACAGACTATTTGGGGTTCTAACACGCGGCCGGGGTTTCTTCTATCCTCAGCAAGCCCCAGGCCATCCAGGTCCTCGGTGCTACCACCATGTGGGAGCGGACGCTGCAGGATCTCATCCGCGGTCTACGCGCGAACAAGACGGAAGAGAGCAAGTTTATTGCGCAGGCAATTTCGGAGATTAGACAGGAGATCAGGAGCAAGGATATGGGTCTCAAAGCGGGTGCGGTGCTCAAGCTAACATATGTCAGTGTATTTCGTGCGCGAGCTCTCTTCTATTGGCCTGTCCATTGATCGGGTCGGTTGCAGCTAGACATGCTAGGCTATGATATGGGCTGGGCTTCGTTCCATGTCGTCGAGGTCATGTCGTCTCCGCGCATACACCTAAAGAGTGTCGGTTACCTTGCAGCTGCCGAGTCGTTCACCCCAGAGACAGACGTCCTGATGCTGACCACAAATCAGCTGAAGAAAGTGAGTATATGCTCACTTGCAAGCTTTCATATGTTTATTCCCGGCATAGGATCTCAGCTCTAAGCCCGAAGACGTCGCTGTAACTCTGAACGGCCTCTCCCACATCATTACTCCGGACCTGGCTCGGGACCTAGCTCACGACCTGATCGCAATGCTGAACCACTCGCGTCCACACATTCGCAAGCGAGCGGTGATTGCTGTATACAAAGTTTTTGTCAAATACCCGGAGATTGTGCCATATGGGATAACTAGATTGCGAGACAGGCTCGAGGATACGGACCCAGGTAAGAGTGGCCGTCATCCACAAAGTCGTCGCGATTGAAGTGGGTTTGCGTGATTGGGAAGGCGTTGTTGCTGTGACTGTGAACGTTCTGGTCGAGCTCGTCCACCGGAATCCAAAGGACTACCTTTCGCTGGCCCCGCAGCTCTTCCACCTCATGACAACATCATCCAACAATTGGATGCTCATCAAAATTATCAAAATGGTATTCATTGGCCGCATCTTTGTTCATTGCTTCCGTGCGTTGACTTCCGTGTAGTTTGGGGCGCTATCGCCATATGAACCACGACTTGTGAAGAAGCTGCAGCCTCCGATCACGGACCTCATATCGACGACGCCTGCAATATCGCTTCTGTATGAATGTGTCCATACGTGCATTACCGGAGGCATGCTCCAAGGTACCTCCGGTAATGCATTGGCGAGGATGTGCGTCACAAAACTTGCTGCATTCCTACAGGACCCGGATCAGAATCGTAAGCTCCCATTCATCGGATCCGGTGCGAGCGCTCTGATGTCAAATCCATGTAGTGAAGTACATCGCATTGCTAGCGATGACAAAGATCGTGCCGACACATCCAGAGCTAGTAGCGGAGTACCAGGACATGATCATTTCTAGCGTTGATGATCCTGACATCAGCATCCGCATGCGGACGTTAGACCTGCTCTCTGCTATGGTAACATCCGGCATTAAAACCACTCCCTGGTTCTACTGACCTCGCTACCGTTAGGTCAGCCGCACAAACCTGCAAACGATCGTCCAGCAACTCCTCTCGCATCTGGTTCGGCCCGACATATCCGCCTCTGGGCTTCCCTCCGCAACGCAGTCCCTCTCCCAATATCAATATCGTACACCGCTCGTGAGCGCCACGCCGAAGTCCACCAATGCGCCGTCGCAGTCGCCGGCGTACCGCCTCACGCTGTCGCATCGGATCCTGGCGCTCGGAGCGCAGGACACGTACGAGAACGTGACCGACCTCGAGTGGTACCTGTCCGTGCTCGTGGACCTGGCGTACGTCGCCGGGGTGAACGTCGGCGAGCAGATCCGCGACCAGCTCGTCGATATCGTCGCACGAGTCCGCGCGGCGCGGCGGTTTGCGGTCCAGCTGATGGTAAAGGTCCTGTCAGACGAGTCCTTCCTCGCGAATGCCGCCGAGGAGGGTAGCTGCGCCGAGATCCTCTGGGCGGCCGCATGGATTTGTGGCGAGCATTGCGGGTGGGTCGTTGCCATGTTACATTAACGTTCCGCTGACTTAATCTGGTCAACACCGGACCCTCCCCTAGGGAGCTCGCGGAGCCGCAGAAGCTGCTTCCGCACCTCCTCCAGCCCGGGCTTGTGGCACTGGACCCTGAGATCGTCGCGGTGTACCTGCAGGCTGCGACGAAGGTATTCGGATACTGGGCCGCGGAGCAGGCGAATACGTTCGACATCGAGGATCTTCCCAAGATCAGAGATGCGGTTGACGCGATCCTCGAGCGCGCGGGCGAATTTGCGACTAGCCCCGACATCGAGGTGCAAGAGCGGGTATGTGGTGCATTCATGCTGTCTCTTGTGCCGAGCTGACAGCTGACCGAAAATCAAATTTGACGTCGTACCGGCGTGTTAGGCTGCGGAGATGCTGAATCTATTCACGTTTGTCCGGGCCGACCTCAGCGCATACAGGCCGAGGACGGACGCTGGCATAGATATGTCCATGAACATCAGCGCAGGTTTTGGGGGTGGCTTCGACGACACAGGTTTCGGGGATAATTTCTCCTCGGATCCTAGTTTCCCAAAAAGCCTCTATCTTGTCCGGCCGCTTTTCTCCGCGTATGAGCTCAATGCCGTCGCAGTTGAAGCGCAGTCACTCGTCGATATCCCCGAGGACCTCAACCTAGAAGCGTGGATTGTACCTCCGCCGAGGGAGCTCACGGAACAGATCGAACCCGACGAAGTGGTCGAGCACAAGAAGAAAAGGAAGAGTAAAAGGGGGAAGGAGAAGGAGCCCGGAATAAGCAAGGGCAAGGGGAAGAGCAAGAGCCACGCCCAGCTCGACACCAGTGACGTCGCAGGTACGGCAACTCCCTCGCGATCAACGGAGACCGTAGAAGATCGTGCGGAGCGCGAGCGTGTATGTAGTCACGCCCTCCATTCGAGTCTATTTGACTGATCGCGCCCTCCTCAGCGCAAAGCAGAGCGGCGCGAGCGGCTACGCGACGACCCCTACTACCTCATAGACGACCGGCCGCCACGCAGCAGCGTCAACGATGTGGACTCGATACCGGTGGTCAGATTGGACGACCTGCCGCCGCTTTCCCAAGGTGAGCCCCCACCGAGTCATGTCGCCGTCAACGCCGCTGAATGGGCCCTGCGCGGCGAAACAGCGGATAACGCACGGCTCCCGAGCTTACGGAACCCGAGCCCGTCATCGGTCCCACAGACCTTCGTGATTGACAAGACTGGTGAGCTGCCCCAGGGCAGTGGTTCGCGGCCTGTGTCACGCCCAGTGTCGCGTCAGAACAATAAGGACGGTGCTAACTCGTTGCGGGATGGCTCGTCTCCTGCGATGCCGCCACCATCATTCCCTCCATATGAAGTCGAGGATGGCGCCCCAGGTACTGCCACACCTCCCCCGATCAAGGTCACAAGGGCAAAGAAGAAGGGGACGTCGAGCGGGAAGAAGAAACGGACAAAGATTGGCGATAGTACGGGCCTATTGGCGGACTGAGCATACGAAGTGACTTGTATTATCTCTGTACAATTGTGCCTATGGTATACTGCTGGAGTGGTAGTTACGATGAGAGATTGCAAGAAAGCAGCAAGTGTGATGATACATGGGACACAGTACTAGTGGAACAGGGGACTGCTGGCTAGATGTACGTGCCGCGACTGGAAGTCTGGTAGGATGAATGTCCGGGAGGATTGCAGGGGGAATCGTGTTGAGACTCAGAAGGGAAAAGGGGGGGACATAGCCGGTGAATAGTACATATCCAGAGTGTCATTCATCGGTCGTCTTCCACATGCTCAACCGAGTCAACTATTTCGTTGATCAGTTCCATAGTGACCCCAGGAATGATGCGCTCTGCATCTGTGAACGCGCGCTGGAGGGCGCTGAGGGCCACTCTTGCTTCCTGGGTGGACACGCGCGGGAAAAGCTACGGTGCACCAACATTGTCAGACACGGTTACAATCCGTCACATACATTTTACGTACCGATGCAATCGCGGGAAGCACCACCGAGTCCAGCATAGTGGTGTCGGGCAGCTCGTCGTCGACAGGCGGCCGCCCATTCACTGCCCCCGCCACGTATCCATTTGTTTCGTCCTCGTAATCGTCGTCATACTCATCCGACGGCTGGCGCCTGGCAGCCGCCGCCACCGAGCCATTGCGTATTGTCGCCTGTTGATCAAACTTGCGCGACGTCGACGGGCTTGACGTAGGCAAAGGTGGGAGCTCGGTCATGCTGTTGACGGTCGTCGCCTCGGTTGACGCAGACGGGCCCCTACGCGACAACGTCGAGCTGCCGCCAGAGACGGAGTCCTCCGAGTCATCGGAAGGAGCCCTCCCTGTATTCTCCCATGTGAGGGGTGGGCCAGACACCTTAATGGAGTTCATCTGAGCGCGTCCGACGGTCGCCGCGTGCCGCACAGTTCCGAAGTCCCAGAGGTCTTCCGGGTCACTGTTAGCGCTGCGTAGAATGGAGTCAGCCACCGCAGGTACAAAAACAGTTGGCAGAGGAAGGCGACTCACATGTCCTCGACGTGCTGCCGCTCCTCTTCTTCTACGCGCTCGCCGCCCTCGGCCTTCCATCGCTCGTGTCGTTCGATGAGCTCGGTCAGATAGCTCGTCTTCTTCGCCATGCGGACAAACTTGTGCTTGAGCAGATCCCGGGCGGACGGCCGCTGCCAGACACCCTTCGCGTTAGCAGTGAAGTTAAGAAGATGAAGCCAGAACACCTACATCACGGGGGTCACGCTGAAGGCAATATGACACGAATTCCCTGAACATCTTGGAGAAGGGACCCTCCAATGTCGGGGGAGGGTTCTTCGGGATTAAGAATAGGACCTGCGGAAGCAAGGTTAGGCTTTACCTCACCGCATCTGCAGGAAGACGTGCCTTCATTGGGTGCAGCTCTGCATACGGGGGTTCGCCCTTAGCAAGTTCAATGGCGGTGATACCAAGAGACCAGATGTCTGCCTTGTGGTCATATCCACTCTGCTTTATAACCTCCGGCGACATCCAATACGGCGTGCCGACGAAGGTATTCTTCTTCGCTGACAGTGTGCCCGACAATTGGCCAGAGACACCGAAGTCGGCGAGCTTAACGTCACCACCTGCGGAGAGAAGGATGTTCGCAGCTACGGAAGGCGTCAGAAGAGAACCTAAAGAACCCAAATCTAGGCGAGGGATATACCTTTGATATCTCGATGAAGTTTTCCTTCGCTGTGCAGGTATTCGAGGCCCTTCAACAGCTCTCTAACAATGATAGCGATATACTCTTCTCGGAATACACCAGGCTTCATCTGACGAAGACATCAGATGGACTAGAACACGGTCTCCAAGCGCCCACTTACAAGGTCAGAACATGAACCGCCGGAGCAATACCTGTGGTTTGTCAGATCGGGATGCTCAATGATAGTTGAGAAGATCGCTCACTCCATGACGATCCATAAGTGCGAGCCCTTGAGGAAAGATCCATGGTATTTGGTGACATGCGGGGAGTCGAGCTGTGAGAGAATCTGAATCTCTTGCTGGATATCTTCGATCTCGTCTTCTGCGCTCTCGAGGTCGATAATCTTAATAGCAACAGTCTTTTGAGTTCGTTTGTCATATCTGCACGTTGTGGCTGAGTTGGAGTCAGTTGCCGATCGACTAGCGACATCGACGCACCCCTTGTATACTTCTCCGAACGATCCCTTGCCTACGCAGGCCAGTGCAAAGCAAGATGGGTTAGTATCAACCTCGCACTAGTCAGACTGCCACGCACCGATCCTATCCTGCTTCACATAAAACTCCTCCGGATCCTGGTGGTGGGAATCCTGCACGCGAGTTGAACCAACCGTACGAGACGGACGCGCATCGCACCATATGCGAGAAACACTCACCATCTCTTATTCAATACAGTGCAATAAACGCGAGCGTCCAAGTCGTATCGGGATGCTAAGATGAACTGGAGATACAGTAGTGCGATCTGCGCGCGTGTGGTTGGAGTCGCAGTGAGAACCAGCGATCAGCGGAGGATCAACAGAGAGCTTCTTTCCGTCGGCAAACAAGGATAAAGCAAGCCCAGTAGTCAAGGTGCAAAATAACCGACAGCAAGCCGGGAGGCTGGGATGGAGGAGGGAGAGGAGGAAGGAGGAAGAGGTGTACTAGTTGGTCGCGGTCAGCCGCCGGGGCCATATCGTGGTCATATCGCTGCGGCTGGCAGGCACGCGCCTGGAACCTGGAGACTCCAGAGTGCCCTCTCTATTACGCGTTTCGAACGGCCACAACTCGCACTAACATTCTCTGAACGCCATATTCAATCAAAGCACAGAACGTTCGCCGGTGCAGCCCAACGCAGCTAGCTCGGGCTGGCTGTTTGAGCCTAGCAAAGTCTCCGGGCTCTTCGGCGCGGGTCCTCGTCCTCTCTGCGACTCACACATCTCCTTTGGGCGTGTCAGCCCCGTCAGCACGCGTTTTCACGCGTTTTCATGCCTCTGAGCAGTAGAGACATGCTCTGTTGATTCGTGAGCGTTTGTCTTGTTCGTGTCGCTCGCCATTCCTGCGAGTCTGCATTCATCGTCTAGTACGACGTCTACTACTTCATGTCAAAGTAGTAGACAAATTCTTGCGCGGACCGCCGGTCAGCCTTCTCAGCACCAGTACGACCACAGAACCATCGCACGGGCCCCTATGAGTCGTAGTTCTGCACCTAGGATGATATAGTACTTTGTATGTCCACGATACGTTACATGGCTACTGTTGTACCGGAAGAGTCATACACGCCAGTGATACACTATGAGGTTATCACACCTTCCCAATATAAAGTAAGTATAGTAAGAGGAATTATCAAAAGCAAGGAATGTTGAACGCCATGAGCGAACATTAATTGTGACACATTACGAGTCGAGTGACCGTCTCAAACCAGTCATAAGCAAAAGGGATTCCGCGAACGACATACCAGCAGCCTTCTGGAGCGCTTCTTCCAATCTCCCCTTCTCGGCGCCCGAGAGAAACTGACGCGTCGCGTTGAGGATGATACCGTTCTTCAGCCCAACGCTCACTAACTTGCTAGCGTGCTCTTCCGGCGGTAAGCCGAGAGAGCGAACATAGTAGATGACGTCGGGATCAATGTCCGCAAGGGAAGTCGCTGACCAGTCCGCAGGCAACAGCTGTGCCGAAGGCCCGCTGCCACCGACAGTTTGCTGGTTTGATGTCGATGCCTGGCTTCTAATATCTATGGTCACAAGTGTTCAACACAACACGACGCTTCGTGTGCTCACGGATGATTTACCGGCACCAATAACGCTGATAGAGGTGCCTGGTCGCCGACCAGGTGACATGGACGGGTATGAACAATCGCCCCGTGCCCCAGGGGTGGATATGCTGGTATCCCGTCCTGGTCCGTCTACACGACACGCTGGTGCTGGCGCTGTATTTTGCTGAACAGTTGCTTGGCTGATTGAACTGGAAGGCTCCGCAACCGCGCTGGTGGGATTCGCGTATCGCTCTAGGCTTCTTTCGGCATCAATGGGAACTCGCGCTTTGCTAGGCTCGACTCTAGGACGCTTCGGATGACGCTGCTGGATTCGGGCTCGTAGCACCGAGGTTTGACTCTCGGAAAGTTTGTAGTCGACAGGTGGTACACCTTGATGCAGTAGCCGGACCAGTCTGCAGTGTGGGCTTTTTGGGTGCACTGGCCATGGCGGTCTTCTGCATTAAACCTGCCTTCCACTTTTCGAGGTACTCCGCATCCTGACTCAGGTCGCTCCAGTCTTATTGGCGACATGACGGCGTATAGTCTCCACTGCGTATGATAGCTCTTCAGCTACCTCGGCCTCCGAGATGTGCAGCTCGTTGTACATGTGCCGGATCAGGGTCCGCTTCGTGCGATCGCTAGAGTAAGGTGCGGGTCGTTCAGCCGGCCGTTGAGGAAACTCTTAGACGTACGCTGGCACCATTTTTTAATAATCCTACTATACAGAAGGCAGGAAACGTACTTTCGATGGGAGAGCTGCGTCCGCCGCCGTCAGTAGCGTCGTGCCATAACGACCCCATCATCTTGGACGGAGTTGATCTTCAACAAAGCGTCGCCGCCTTAATCAAGTCAGGTGACCGCGTTGCACATCTAAGGTAACTTGTACCTAGCCTGACGCCGCCTTCACTCCCTAACAGATAGTATCTGACACCATTTCTGGATGCTTTGAGGGTCGGATATTACCTCAACTTGAACTCCTACGTCAGCCAGCGGGAGATCCGACTTTCAAGATGCAACCTGGGCTATCTAGCGACGACAAAACTGGATTTTTCTACGTGGTTGCTCTCCTGGCGTTCATCCTGTAAGTCTCTGTATACGTAGCATGTAAGTACGATGCTTACGCAGGTAGTTCCGAAGCTTGGCAGCCCTTGCTTGGTGCATGGTCTCTTCTTGCCTCGGGCGGTCATGCCTCGACTCGATCGGCGAACTATGGAGGATGATGGTCCTGAGCGCACAATCAAATCGGCGTCCTGGAGATACAGGTTACAGAAGACATATGGATGATCATTCAGAATTCTTTGAGTTGGAATATCGAGGGGTCGGTAGAGCAGGGTGATGGGCGCGTGCCGGTGTCAACTGCCATACAGTGAGCCCCGGCCAACAAGTGTGCACGCGGTCGAACTCAGTAGGTTCACTGTCATGTTATGAGTCCGCTAAGCTCACCACCTTCTCGAAAGCCATCTTCGATGCTCCTTCCGAGTTCTGTAAGATGAACACTATGTTGTGTAGCAAAATCTATCGTAGGCCTGAGTGTATGAGCGTGGTTCCAGTAGCAGCTTCTTCGTCTCCGTCATAGTCAGTCTAAGGTCATAGTACATGCTGATGGATTCAGAATATTTATTAAATTATTTAGTACCGTGGCTGGAGCGGAGGAGCGTGAAGCAGGACTCTGGTACTATATAGTGCACATGTGCGTTGGTTTATGGTTCCTCGGTCGCTTCGAATTCGATGAGCATCTTGTTCTGTATCTCTCATGTCGCTGTCGACTCGTCAATATTAATTCACCATGAAGCAGTGTCTAGTAGCCTTATTCTGCGATCTCTGCCGCTCGCCTTCCCCTGGATGTGGTCTATCTCCCCTATATGAGTAGTGGGGGTTGCCCTGTGTTTGCGAACCGTTCCGACGGACTTCCACGCGAACCACTTGCCGAGAAGCCTGGCTGAGAAATTGGAACATGTTACTCTGTCACTTGTGGTGAGCAATGGCGACAAAGCTTCGTCATAACGTTCTTCCAGTGAACCCCGACATATAAAAGCCGGGATGGACCCGTGACGGGTCGCCGATGATCACATCGCTCAGGTCCGTAATCGCGAGCGGACGAACGACCCTCCGTACACAGCAGGTACTCCGCCACTTGGCGACCACATCTGTAACCAGCACTATGGCTTTTCCAAAATCGGTCCAGGCGATCGCTATCAACCAGAATGGAGAGGTCGATGTGATCCAGAAGCAGGCCGTCCCTTTCCCTGAACATGCGCCAGGGAACATCGTCATCAAAGTGCGTCGATCGTTCAATTGCTCGTGGATGTATCTCGTGGTTGTTTATGCAAACGCTGTAGGTTAACTATGGCGGTGTCAACTTCATCGACACCTACTTCAGGTGAAGCCACCGTACATATGGATGCGTCCCTCGAGCTGACCCCTTCGGCGATACAGAAAGGGCCTCTACCCGGCGAAGTCGTTCCCTCTCACACTCGGCATGGAGGCATCAGGAACCATTGCGGCTCTGCCTACGGACGCGAAGGTGCTGGATGACGAGCAGTATAAAAAGCGCGGGTTCAAGATTGGAGACAGAGTCGCTGTGGTGAGTACGTCTGGAAAGGGATGCGTGCAACATTTCATCATACCTTTTCCTGCGTAGATGACTGCCGGGGTGCACGCCGAATTTGCGTCCGTCCCATGGATCAAGGTCTTCGCTGTGCCCAACAATGTCTCACTCCTCACCGCGGGCGCTGGCTTGCTTCAAGGTAGTGTCCATTTATCCATCGTATGTGCATAATGCTCTGCTCACAGATCATCATCCAGGCCTGACAGCGCTCACATTCGTCACCGAAGCATACGACGTCAAGAAGGGTGACTATGTTTTTGTGCACACCGTCGCGGGCGGCCTCGGTCTGATCTTCGCCCAAATCGCGAAGCAGCGCGGTGCGATCGTGATCGGTACGACATCGACACAGGAGAAGGCCGACATCGCGAGGAAGCACGGCGCAGACCACGTCATTCTCTACCCTGTCGAGAACACTGCCGACCGTGTGCTCCAGATCACTAACGGCGAGGGCGTGCATGTGATCTACGACGGAGTCGGGAAGGACACGTACGTTTAGTATAGATGCTGTGTGTTCAGTGCTGAAGTTCTGCTGGTAGCTTCGAGGATAACTTTAAGTTCATCAGGAGGAAGGGTACTATCGTCTGCGTAGGAAATGCGTCGGGAGCCGTACCGCCTTTCCCGCCTTTGAAGCTGGTAGAGAAGAACGTGAAGCTCCTCCGGCCCTCGTACGTTTGTAAATGCCATGGGGCGTGCGGAGCGCTAATCGTTAATTGCGCTACAGGGCGATAAACTACATCGTCACGCCCGAAGAGACACTCTACTATGGGACTGAGTTGTTTCAACTAATCGCAACCGGAGCCGTGAAGATCAACGTCTACAAGGAATATCCCTTCACGACGGAGGGCGCGCGGGAGGCGCAGACAGATCTTGCGACGCGAGGCGGAAAGACGTTCGGGAAGCTTGTTGTCAAGATTGCAGACGAGTAGGGGGCAGTGGAAGACGAGTGCAGAAACACAGAAGAGTATTAAACATGTATGAATATCGTGAAGGCGAGGCGGGACGCGAAAATACATGCAGTGTCGGTGTGTGGTGGGCAGCGATCGTGTTCCGCACGGTTGTGAAGTGGTGCGCGCAATCGCTGACGGGGCTGAGCAGACGAGAGTTACTATGTGGACAAATGGTCGACGGCGCACCTGAAGATGGTTTTTTTGTGTCCCTTTCTTTTCCGCTGATATGGCACCCTGAAGATGGTGGTGTTGTGTATGTGGCGTCAGCGTCAAACCTTTTCGAAACTGCAGTAATACGTCCGTAATCTTGCTTGCGCTTGCCTGCGCAAGGGCAATCCAGTCGTCCCAGCTGCCATGTGAGCCTCTATATCCCAGATATAATGACAATGGATTACTCATCATTGTTCTCATTCACCATCTAGGGCTGCGGGAGCGTGTCTAATTCGTGGCGTTTGGCAGGCTAACAAACAGTCGCACTATCGTTCTGTGCACCAGAGGTTTACCAAGGTTCATTTCGGCTGTGATGAAATGACCGTAGAGCGCAATAACAAGACTGGCCGATTTGACTGCCCGCGGTGTAAGAAATCGTATCCGGAGCCCTCTGGCTTGCATGTAAGGAAGTACACTTAATGTTAACTTTGAGCCAATATTTACTGTCCACCAGAAACACGCTCGTAGCAGGCAATCCCACTGCAGTTCAGGTCCTCAACGGTTACGCGGGTATGTGGGATGACTACGCGGAGCAGAAGATTTTTGCACTCACCGCCTTATTGGTTGACGTACTGGTCAGCGGGCATCACAATCGTATGAATATGCCTGGACGTGCCGAAAAGTCCAATGCAAGTTATGTACCAATTGATATACCGTCACTAGATGTACCCGAGTCGTCGTCATCGACTGCAAGCCGTCGCTCTAGCCAGTAAGCGTATCAAAGTCATTATGTCTGCATCGTCATACACATTGGTCCTCGCTCTTACGCAGACGCTGTGGCCCGCGAACAACTCGTACTCAGCGTGCCTTGGTGTGTGGCTACTGGAAGGACGAATACACTGTTCATCAAATTGGCCAATACATGAACCTTGGTCCGCGCAATATCTGGGATGCGATCAATAATGAATTAAATGACGATCTGGACAAAGATGAAGACTATCGCGAGGGGATCGTTGGCGACGTCATCAACATGGAGAACATGCTCCTTGACATTGAGCCGGACGCAAAGATTGCTCCAAAGGCAGAAGAATTAGATATGGATGAGGTCGACGAGAAGATCAAGGAGGAAGCGCAAAGTGCCAACGATCGCGATGGACAAAGTGGGCCAACTCGCACTACGACGTCGTTTGTCGAAATATTGAGACTGAGCCATGTTTTGCAGATGACCCAGAGTCTGACATCGAAGTGCTCGAAACCTCGCCAACGTTCAGCCTCGTCGCTCTGAGACGGCGGAACAAAACAAAAAGGCAGAATCTCCAGCAGCGCGTCAGGCCTGCGGACATCGTCTCCGTAGGCACTACGACAATATTGTACACCGAGGAAAATGGCATATCCTCCAATGACACTTCCGCAGGTCCGAGCACTCAGGGGAAGTCTGGCCCGTTACAGGCTGGAGAAATCGTACCGGGGGCCTCTCGGCTCGGTCCTGTCCACGCTTTCCTCGAGCAGCTGAAGCGGCCACTCGGCCAGTTGGAGACTGTATTCAGTGACGTCGGGATCACGACTGGACAGGATTTAGATGTCCTCTGTGAACTGCGGGATCAATGGGAGCTCTTGCGGTCCTTCCTTGGTGAGAGACAAGGCGTTACGCAGTTGCAATGGATGATTATCAGGGATGGATTGGAAGCTTACGCTGCTCAGTTACGCCAATAAAGACTGAATAGCGTCTGCGGTAGCATGTACGAGTACGGAGTAGGAGTCACAAGGGTTCCGTCAAGTGTCGCTCGATACGTATTGATTATTTCCTTGGCGAGCATTATTCTTTGTGTAGTATTGATCTCTTGGAGTATACTCAGTATCATTCGTTCATTCGAAACAATCGCTGATTAGTATAGCACTATGCAGCTACTTAAAAGAAAGCCATTAGATCCAGGGTATATGCGTAGCAGTCCCCAAAGAGTCCACATTGCACTTGACGGAAGAACAGTATCATGCTAGTACAAGGCACCGTTACATGTAGTTCCTGCGAGGAGAACAACCAAACGATAGCTTGTCGCTGCTAGCTGCTATGAGGCCGCTCGCCTCTTGAACAATACCTGAGCGGCCTGGGAAGGTGCGATGTTCACTGCCATCCACTCGTTCTCCGGCCTTTTACCCTCGTTTGCAAACTTCACATCGTACTTCATGACAAGGTTCGCCAGTATGATCTTCAATTCATTTGCAGCGAAAAAGCGCCCAGGGCTACATTGGTAGGCTCGTTAGCTCGGGTCACGCGTTATACAGGAGGTACCCACCATGCGTGCTTGCCGTGACCGAAGCCAATGTTCGCAGGGGACGTGGACACATAGTGATGCTTAGTAATCTCACCCTCTTGCTCCCGCAGCCTCGAGAACCGGAACGGATCGAAGACATCAGCGTTCTCATAGTTCCCCTCATCATGATGGGTGGAGGTCGTGATAGCAGCGACAACGGTGCCTTCCGGAATGTATGTGCCGTTGGAAAATGTGATATCTTCCATCGCGCGACGGAACACGGAGACTGGCCGTTTCATCATTCAGCTCTATGTGCGCGCACCAATGGATGGCACTTACTACCGCTCACACCATTTATCCGCTGCGATTCCTTGAGGAAACTGTCGATCTTGATCATGCGACCCAACGCAGCCTTGGACCAGCCTTCTTCCCGTATGATGAGGTCGGCCTCTTCTCGTAGAGGCTGAATGTATTCTGGGTTAGCAGCCAGATGGTAAAGCGCATGGACGAAGCTCTGGAGACGGCTCAGTGAAAGGATGCCAGTCAGATATGTGGCACACACAACGGTCGATGTATGAAGAGCGGTGAAGTTGATAGCCAGGATTATCTGCACGAACAAATCTTCAGGGTGACCAAGTCCTCGCTGTCTGGCATCGTCCATACACCACATAAGGAAGTCGTTCTGTGTGCAACGTGTCTATTAAGCGGCATGTCTAGGTACGACGAGCTGCCTGTGCTACTTACTGGCTTGTTGACCCAGTCTTCTCCGTAGCGATCGAGCTGCTCCCGCCGCTCGTCCAGCATAGGCTTTACAATCGGGAGGATACGCTGCCTTGCCCACCGTGGCCACGGTAGTAACGGGCCAATAATCCTAGCAAATCAATCGTACGCAGGTCTGGTGAGTGTAGACCATGGCTTACGGTTGCAGAGCTTTGGGCAACAATGCGAGGATGCTTAGCCCCTTGGTGACGTCCTTTGCAAAGTCTACAGAAATGTCGAGGAATTCTTTATGGCGGCCTAGCCATAGCATCAACAGTTGCCATGCACGGATCCACATAGTATCTTACTTACAAAGTGGTGCCCCCACAAAAATGCGGTTGGTGCCTCTTGCAATGATATTCATCATTGTCGAGAAAGCGTTAGTAGGCATCCAGTCTGATATCCAGCGTGAACATGTTATACCCGGTAACGTGAGTAGCAAATACACGCCTGTTTCAGTAGCAGGGATCAGCTCCTCGAAGGCGAGCTGGACTTCATCAACCACGGCAGGTGTTATCGGGGCGAGGTTGCGCGTGAGCTTTTCCTTGATCATTGCGATGTGAATTGGAATGTGCGTGATGTCCGGTTGGATTGTCCAATCAACATGGAGGAGCTGCAACATAAACTCAGGCTAAGCTTCGATTGACGGTAACAAACTAGTATGTCATACCTCTGCTACTGCAATGTCAAAGGACATCTGCTCGTCCGGAAACCTGCGCAACTCTTCGTTCATCTGCGCACCGCTGACCACGACGAGCCAACGATCTACCATGGCGACTTTGAAGACTTTGTACTACAGTGGCAGGCCCAAAGTCAGACAGGTCCCCAGTGGTATCATTAAGTACATACGTCGCACCTTATCATATCCTTCCTGTAGGGTATCTCTAGCATTGAAGATGAATCTGAGTGCTCCGATATACGACAAGATCGGTAGCGAAGGCCCTATGGTAGGAATGTGCTTAAGCTGAGAAATGTCAAGTCGTCAGCGAAGACGACTTATGAGGATATGACGGTGCCCGATGATCCACTGACAGGATCGGTCTTCCACCGTATGAACCATATGGCGCAAGCTGCAGCGAGTAGACTGTAAACAACCGAGACACTCATGGTGGTACGCTGGTGAGGGCCTCTGAACGAGCGGTCGACGGCCTTCAAGGGCTTCTGCGGAACGAGTAGAATGCGGAAACCAGGGCACTCAATGGGGGGTGCCGAAAAGAACCTGAAGCTTCACACGCGAAAACTGCGATCAGATTGCCATAGCATACAGAAGGTGCGGTATTCCACTGCAGACTGAGACATGTGCAAGGAGGAACGATTGGTGCGCGTCTCGCATAGCGTGAGCCCCAAACCGCAGATTCAAATACGCAGATGCAGATCAGCTGACTTCCGAGGCTCGTCCTATGTAAGTACTTGAAACGACCGGTCGATGTGACGAATATTAGGCATCAGACAAGGAATCGAGGTGGATCTGCTGAATCACAAGCAGGAAGACTTGCTAGAGTCACCCCTCCAAAGGAATTGCCTAGTTTGCTTGGAGAAACCACGCAGCGTCAGCAATGACGTCGACCTTGCCTACTCCGACGTCCGCGGGCTGCTTGGTAGCGAAAGCCGTCGGTTTTGACTGGGACAAGGGCTTCCGTAAGTGGTTCATAGCACTACTAGTACTACCGTGCGTGTCACTGTCCCTGCTTCGCCCATCGTGATTGTGCGCACTGAGAGACGTTCACTGGTTGTTCCCACGTATTGATTCTGTGCAGGAACAACGAGTTACGGTGTGAGAGCTTCTGTGAGCACTCACCTCCGCTCGTTGCCACATCGTTACGATGGTTCCTATCCAATTGCTAACTCGAAGCTGCCGGGTGGCCCGCCCCGCACCGAGGAAGAGTCAAGTAAGTATTTTATCCGATGCGCACCCTCAGGAAAGGTCAGGGAAGCGAGTGGAGAACTGCAATCTCATGCGCACATCAGAGTGTGCAATGGATCAGAACAAGGGGATGGTCGTCGATTCTGTCGAGTATTACAGACTTGTTACAATCCTGCTAGAATCGGACAGTGACGTTACCATCATCACAATTGTAAGTTACAGTACTTAATTATAGACTTGGACAAGGTATTGGCGCTTATTTGCTGACCTTGTTACGACCGTCCCACTGTCATGCTCTCTCTGTCTCCTTATTGACCTCCGTACCGCGCTATACATGCAGAGAAGCTAACAGAATGCCCCACCCCAACCGTCCTCTCGCCGACATATTCGTATCTGGCCGTCTCAACACTCCAAGCCAGGTCCTCACACCAAGGACACCGCATTCGCGCAATGGCCGCGCCGAGGAGGGCTTCACCGATGTCGAGCTGGACGAGCTACCGGAGTACGAGGAAGAGGAGGAGTACCCTTTCCTAAGGTCAGAGCAGTTACCACCTACCTCCGTCTCGCCTGGTCCGGCCAGCACCGCGTTCCCCCCTGGCTACAGGAGTCGAGGCGACGACCATGAAATCAGCGGCCCCAAACCTCGCATGTGTCCATCTGCGCTGATGATCGCGGAGCGGCTCATATACTTGTCTGCGGCGTTCTTCATTTTTGGCATCTTCGCTCTCTTCTGGATGGCGTTCCGGCGGGACATGGAAGATGAAGCTCTGGGCCGTATCAGCTACCACCACTACTATGTATTCCCTCTTACTGGTGCGCAGTACGCATACGAATGTGAAAGGGCCTCCTGGTATCAGGAAGGCCCGGGCTACTGGGATACCCCTTTCACTGGGCCGCTGGATGTCGTACACCAAGATAGACGTCTCAAGTTGCATGGGCACTCGCCAATATGCTCAAGCACGGTCACGTACCAGTTAGATGGACAGGCCGACCTTGCGACAGATCTGGCACTCATGGCACAAGTGGCAGCTTTAGCGCGGGAGGTGCGTGATTTAGTTGTTCAGTGGCCCGGTGAAGATAGTTAACACGAATTCAGCGGAATAGTACGTTCTTCGTTGACGATACGTATTGGGACCGCGGGCGGTATGTCGAACCATCGCCTTCAGCTCGCCTGACTGATTTTGATGCGCGCATAAGATGGGCCGACTATTTTGAGGATGTAAGCAAGCTTTACCCAGGTCCTGAGCCTGGGTGTCAGAGGCCAACACCAGAAGGTATACCAAGTGCTCAATTTTTGGCTACATTTGGCTAAGGAAAGCACTCTCAGAGTATGTCGCATGTCCTAGAACTGCCAGGTGAGCTCGCTGTACTTGCTTGACCCTCCGTGATGAGTAATCAGCAATCCAGGCATTGGGTCAGTAAACGTAGACTCTACCTCAACAAGCTATCCCAATGATTATGTGTCCAGGTCGTGAACTCCCATACTGCGAAGTACCACTTGAATGCGAGCTTCAACGAGAAGTACGAAGATAGGTGTGTGCCCCTCCGACCTGAATATACAGGCAACTGAACGTCTACTAGTTCCACTCAAGGCGTCAGCCGAAGACGACCTATCTACGACCACGCAGTCTGGTCCTTGTCACACATCATTCGCCCCGATTCACATATGATTTCGCTGATCCGTGCAGCACGCTCGGAGATTGCTTCCATCCTCTCCCTGCCCTATGACAGCCACACCCAGTACGAGCCATACATCGGCGTACAGCTCACGCACCAGCTCTCACCCAACGTGTCCACGCCTTCTCTCAAAGACTACGTACAAGCGGTGCACGACGCTTGGACGCGTCTCTACCCCAACACGCCCATCCCTGCCTCCTCCGGCGCGGGCCACTTTCCCGCACCGCCGATCATGTACATCGCAGCGGACGCGCCGGAGGCGCTCCGGGGCTACGTCGCCGCGTTCACGCCCGCAACGGCGAAGTTCGCGCTCGACCTCAGCACGAACGCGGACCTGCGCGCGCTCGCTCCGGAGCACACGTACGACCCGGTGCATTTCCGGGAGGTGCCCGTCGGCGAGCGGATCAGCCTGACACGCGGGATGCTGGTGGACCTTGCGCTCGTGAGCGGGCTGTGGACAGAGGATGCACACGTCGTTCCTGGGGCGACGGTATGCGCTGCAGGGTATGTACCTTGCTGCTCCGCTCTCCGTGGCCCTGGGCTGATGATAATATTCTTTTTGAATCAGCTCAAATGCATGCGAGTTGGCCGCAATCGGACTAGGTTGGGAGCGTGCGTTCGGTGACGGTGATGGCAGGCAGCAGCATCCCGTCGGGGATCATGCGAAAAGGCGCTGGGTCCCACTCGGAGCGCCACATATAGACTGGAATGGGTTTGTATTGCCGGTGCACAATGACATCATCTAGTGAGCTCATGTAGACCTGCCTGGATGTATTGGTTTCTTGCTGCAAGTTATGGACTGGCATTGCTCTGTACTACGTATTACATCCTACCATGGAATCATCATTGCTTTGCTCATGGGTCCATGTCCGCTACTATTCATTCTGGATGTTGGACTGAACCGTCTAATCGCAACAAACTCTGGCCTCCGGTGTATACCCCGCAGATTGCCTAGCGTATGGTCGCTGCAGTGGCTGAGCGCTGAGCTGTGACCGTTGGTTAGAGTGATGTCGCGGCCGAACCACAAGCCAACATGCTCAGCCTCATCGTCCTTTGACAACTCGCATGCATTACAACTGTACTCTCTAAGCCTGCGTTGCTACAGTCCACCGTGCAGTGAGATCAAGCAAAGTTCATTCTCCAAGCCCCTTGGGTAGAAAGACAGACTGGTATAACGATTAGGTCGCTTCTCGCTCCTCAAGCGCAGTCGTCAGCATCTCGTAGATGAACGCTACCTGGCCTTCCTTCTGCACCATCCCTGTACGCTGCTCCCTAAGCATGTCAATTTCCTGCGCAACCAGGTCTTCTCGGAGCTCCTCGGGCAGCGGGCCAAGCGGAGACGGCCTCAGATTCCATTCGCCCTCGTCTAGAAGCAACGACGATGCAGGCGGTGGGAGGAAGCCGTATTTGCGGAGGAGAGATGACAGAGCGATGAAGGAGCCTGTCCGGCCGATGCCTGCTGAGCAGTTGACGATGATCGGCGGGTCGGGGTCGAGCTCGTCTCTATCTGGTTGCACGGAAAGATCGCGGTTTGTCTCGTCCACGAAACGGGCGAAGCGGAGGAGACTCGCACGGTCCTCGTCTGTGGGTACGCCGTGGTCCGGCCAGGAAGCGTACAGAAGGTGCTGGAAGATGACAGACTGCCCGCCCAGCGGCTCGACGGACACGCGGCTCACTACGCATTTGGCGTCATCGACGTACGACGACCGTTGGAGGGTGACCTTGAGCAGCGAAGCGGCGTGCCCTTCCTCTGGTGGGACGACCCACTGCTCACCCTCGACGTCGGGGAAATACACATGTGCCTTGCGCATTCCGCCCTCAATGTTCTGCGTCAGCTGCACGACGGTACGCACGCGGCTCGTCTTCGCTGTCTGCGCCTTCCCGCGGGGCGCGGGCGGGGGCACGATCGGGGCGAGCAGGACGCTGAGGAATGCATGTGCGGTGTTCGGGAGCGGCGCCTGGCTCGCGATCCACCACTTGCCCCCTGCGAGCTCGCGCACCCAGTTCGCGTTGAGGTACCGCCTATCGGGCCCGCTGCTGCCGCCGCGCTCGACACCGCGGCTCGAGATGACGACGCGCGTGCGGTCGTACGGCATGATGTCGACGTAGCGGTTGCGCTCCTGGAGGTCGCGGCTAGAGCCGACCGACACGGAGTAGTGCTCGACATTGTCGGTCTTGTGGAGGAGGGAGGAAAGGATGTGTGCGGGCGCACATGGATGGTGCTGCGACTTGTAGCCTGAGTCGGACCGCTGGCGGGATGCAATCCGTGCGATCGCGCGGGTTCGCTCGCGCTCTGATAGCGCGCGGATGACAGCGAGGAAATGGGGAGGAGAGTTAGCGTGCTTAAGCCATTCGGGGATTGAGGACGATTGGGCAGCCATGGGATAGACCAGCGAGCGGTGGTGGGAGCTGCAGCAATTAGGGCGAACTTGAATGTAGAGCGCTGTTACCTGTACTGGAGATCAAGAGGACGCGATGGTATGAGCGCATCGACACGTGACAGATGTCCAAATGTAGATCCTCTTGAAGTTTGTGGCCACGTCGATCTCAGTCTAGACGTATGCTCAGCGGTCCGAACGGAGACTTATGAGCACCGTGACCAACATATCATGGCAGACGTAGGCCAGCCGCTTATCGGCCCAGATACAAAGATCAAGTGAGCGACGACCTTGAAACGAAGGCAGTTCGATTCTGACAGAAGTACCGTAGAGTAAGCACCACGCTTGACAAGTCAGTTGGCAAGAAACACCTTACGGATGGCGACCCCGGTACATGCTGGACGTCACAGCAAGTGAGCGGGCGCGTGGACAAGCTATGCGCTATGAATGTACGCTGCTAATAGCCATATGCATCATGGCTTACCAGGGCACCCCACAATTCATCCAGCTACAATTCCCCGCACCGGTAATACCCAAGCAACTCTCCATAACGTTCCAAGGCGGCTTCGTTGGGACGAAATGCGCACTTGAAGTGTTGCCACAGGGTCCCACGCAGCAATGGCAGCCCTACATGCACGTCTTCCCCGAAGATGTGAATCGGCAACAAACATTCGAGTTGACCCTGACGGACGCGGGATCTACAAACATCCTAGGGTTGAAGCTGGTCTTCGAGGAGAGCTCGGACTTCTTCGGTAGAATCACCGTGTATGACTTGCAATTGCAAGGCATCGTCATAGAAAGAAAGGAAGAGTAGGCGTCTCACGCCGGCGGCCCTGTGGTCGATCCGCGTTCGAGGGCCCGTCATGATACAGGAGTTTTCAATCGCCTTCAACGATTAGAATCATGATGATGATAAATAGAACCGAAGAACAAAGACCATGAGTTCCAGTAGTAAATTGGATTCAGTCCATACTAGATACTGCACGCTGTCCGGATCCAGAGGAACCAATTCCGCCTGAGAGGAAGATCGTGACAGGAGGTCACGTGCGCGTCCGTCACATTTCGACGCGTCACGCGTCGTCCGTGGGCTCATCCAGGGCTCATCGGTCAACCGTAAAGTATTCATGAACGCTGACACGCCTGGCCCACTTTTCGTTTCCTACAGCTGCTCCTCCAACGCTAGATGCACCCATTCGGGTCAAAGGACGAATGGCGACGCGGTTCCGAATCGTGACGGCGGCCCCGGGCTGCCAGTGGGGCTGACAGAGGTTCAGATTCGGACTGACAGTGACAGTTCTTCCATGCCATAACGCGGTCAGCCCTCATCGAGATCCGACCTTCGCCGTGTATATAAAGCCGCGTCGCGTCTTGTTTGAACCTTCAGCTTTCTCTCCTTTGACCGTCACGAACCCCCCTCGGGCTAGCTCTGTCACTGGTGTGCTTTCCACTTTGCTTTCGTACATCCTACCACAGCCTATACCTACCATGAGACTTACTCCGAGCTCGTCCCTCCTCATCGCGACCCTCGCGCTTTCGTCGTCGTCGTCCAGTCTGGCTGCTCCCACCGACGGCGACGTCAATGGGCTCTCGACCTCTTCTAGTATGCATGGTATTCACGCTCGAGACTCTGTAACCCTCCACGTCGGAGATGGCGGGGTCAACCTAAACACGCGTACGTTTCTTCGTCCATAGATAGCAAGGCAATACTCATTGCTATACTTCTCTTAGAAAATACCGATGCTCAGCCTGGGCCTGACCATGGGAGCCACAATGCCCACGACAAGCGACTGGATCTCGGAGCTGCACTCGAGGGCGTTCCTATCCTCGGGCCTGCTCTCTCTCCTCTTATACCGATGCTTGAACCCATTTTCAATGCTCTTGGACTTGGCGACGGCAAGAGCGGTGGTCCTAGTGCTCTCCTGGCTCTCACCCCAAGTCAAGTCAGCCAGGTGCAGCAGGCGGTCGCGCAGGCTATCATCAGCGCGGGTCCATCTAATGTCACGGGCATCACTTCTAACCTCCCCGTGCCTGCGCTCCCTACAAGCGCTCTCGGCAGCGTGGCTTCGAACGTACCGATGGGCAGGCGCGACGACTACGACTACTCTGGCGGGAACATGACCTCGACGAACTGCTCCTCGATGCCGAACTCTTCTGGGGCATCCTCCACCTGGTCGCCTGTCTCCACCTTCGCGGCTTTCTCGGTGCCCTCCGACGTTCCTCTGGACAGCCCTGGTCCTGCTGATATCGCTGCGCCGAGTGGTCTGCCGGTCTCTCCTCCGACTGGTTCGCTCCCCGTCGGCGGCGCGAACCCGCTCTCGCCCTCGCTGCCCGCAAACCCGCCCAACACACCGGTTGCGCCTCCGATCCCCGTGGGCCCGGCGCCGAGCGGCTCCTCTTCTTTCTCTTCTGCTGGGACGGCTCCGACTGCCACGGCTGATATGTTCGATGCCATGAACAACACGACCCCGCCGCTCTTCATGTCTTCGACCGCGGTGGCGAACAGCTCGTCAACGGCGTACTATGACTCTTCCTCAGCGACTTCCTCGGTAGACGCGACCTCGTCCTACCCTTCGTCCACTGCCTCATTCTAGATAATCCTTTATGACCATGTGCCCCTTCAGTTTGTATTGAACGCCCGCCCATAGTACTTTATGATAACAGTCATTTATTCCGAGTTCCGTATGGTCTGTGTGACACGACTGCGACCTGATGTCATTGTCACATTGGGCAATTTTGGAGAGGACATTACATTTGAAGCTATGACACACATTAGGTATTAAGGTACCGTATACCAACTTACTCTTAGTATTCACGGCTGTCAGGGAGACAGACAAGCAAGCGAGTTAGTGGCGCGGGCCACTCATCCAGAAAGCAGCTATGCGTCTACTTGCACCATACTGCCCATTAACCACAGGGTCCGACTCAACCTGCCCAGTCCCTGCAATGCGCCATCCTCCGAGCCCGGAGGCCGTTCTTAACGAGTATCCACCACGCATGGTACCGCTTGTCCACCAGTATCTCCTTCTCGAGCGGGTCCCAGTCGCCCTCGCCCGGACTCCCACGCGCGAGCGCGTCAAGCAGCTCGTCCGTGTCGTAGCCGAGGTCGAGGAATGCCTGCGCGACGTGTGGCGGCGGCGCCATCGTGCTGGACAGCCCGCGGAGGAACGCGTCGACCGGGCGTTGCGGCGGCGGTCTGCCGCAGGACATGCAGGAATCTCTGTGCGCGGAGCTCGAGGAAGATGACGATGAGGAGGATGCGGACAGACTGCGGCCCTCGTCGGTGCGCCGCGGTGCAGGAAGGGGATGCTGAACGGCTTGAAGAGGAACAGTAGTTGGGGCGGCGATCGCGCTTGTGCTTGGCAAGGGAAAGGCGGGCACCAAGGCAAAACGGCCCGTGATGTCCTCCGTGCTCTGGGGCAGCAGCGGGCTCGCAGGTATGCTCGACGTCGGCGTGGGCTGCTGGGCGACCCGCGCTTCGGACGAGAGGTGGTCCGCGGTGTGCACCTTCAAGCTAGCGTGCGAGCTTGCGAGAGACGTCTGCGCGGTGTCCATGGGAGATCCGCGATTGGATGCGCCCGTGCTCGGCTGAGCGGTGTTCGTCAGAGCGGGAGAGGGCGAGGGAGACTCGTGTTCGGGCGACGCGTGGGCTGAGGTTGAGGCTGCTGCGGCCGACGGCGGCGTTTCTGGAAAATCGTCGTCCATCGTTGAGTCGGCGTCGTCGTGTATGCCTGCAGTGGAAGAGACATTTGATACCCGTCGCCTTGACGTTGTCGTGCCCAAGTCCTTGGCCCAGCTTGGCTGCAATTCTGACAAAGAGGGGGAGGCAGACGCTGAGCGAGAACGGTCAATCGTCTCGATGCTGGGCATCTCCAACGGAGGATGGACCGTCTGAGAGGTGGGTCTAGAGGCGACGGAATCTCCTTCGCTCATGTGTGAGACTCAGCCAGCTGCATAAGCAGAGGGCCGTGCTCACCTTGTTGTTTGGCCACGTGGTATGTATCGCCCGTCATCGATGCATCTCTCACATCTGTCTCCTCGGAGTCTTGCGTGGTCTTCCTGCGCTTGCGACGAGGAGTCTCCGGTTTGAGTCCGCCCTCTGGAGGCTGGCCACTGCATTTATGCCTGGCATGGATCTTGGAGCGCGTGAGTCATGCGAAAAACTGCTGGTGAATCTTACATACCTGCAAGTACTGTGGATCTCTATGCCCATACGAGCATTTGCTGCAGGTAAACCGTTCGCCGTCCGCAGGCCTTATGATAGTATCCCTCGTCCCGTCGGGGAAGACGATGACACATCGTTTCTGGTGCACCGTCCTCTGGTGAAACTGGACAGACTTGACGTTCTCGCCACATCTCCGACAGCGATGAATCGCACTCGGCCTAAGAAATCACGGACAACATGAACATGATCAGGCGCGGAGGAGAGTAAAGATGTGATCTCACGAGCCGTCCTTGCCAGCGCTGGGGCTTGTGTTCGCCGGCTGAGCCTCGGAACTAGCGAGAGCGTCAATCTGGGGCTCTGCCTTGACCTCCTGTTCGGTCGGCGCTGCAGAGAGTGTTTCTGGGGTGGATTTGAGGGTGGTGAAGTTGGACATTACGAGTGCATACTAGTACAGAGGAAAGGAAGGCCTGGGCGAAATGAGTGGCCAGTGAATCAACGCAGCACCACTCATTTCTGCTCAGCGATTACCCGTTCGGGGGCGTCCAATCTTAGATCTGTGCTCGAGCCCGCCAGATCTCCGACCCCACCGACCCGGGGTGCCTCAGCTTGAGCACTCGTCAAAATGTATCGCACTTCCTTCGTATCCATGGTAAGATCCCTGATGAACATGCCAAAGAGGAGCCGGTGAGGAAGCTGTGAGCAAAACCTGCAAAGCAAAAATAAATATGATAGTACTACAGTCTACTCGGAGTACAGAAAATAATAGCAGCGATAATGGAAAAGGCGTCTACCAACAGGAACACAAAGCAACGAGGAACGGCAGACCAAACATATCCACGGTACTACTAATTGTACAGAAGCATACGGCGGGCGGAGGAGGGGGTTTCAGCAATGTTCGTGATAGCGACGACAGCGTGAGAGCACGATAGAGCATATAGAGAGCAGAAAGAAAGAACAGTGAAAAAGAAGAGTAGCAGACATAAGGCAAGACAGAGCGGATACACTACAGATTAGACATCTAACTGTTTTCGCACCTCTGAAGACACGTTTTCGCTCGTTCGCGCAAAGCGATCTTCAAGCGCAACCACCAGGCGTCGTACTTTTTATGGACAAGGATCTCCTTCTCCAGGCCGTGCCAGTCGCCGCACTCCGGCTTCGCACAAGCGAGCAGGTCGAGTAGCTCGTCGGTGTCATAGCCTAAGTCAACAAATGCGTGAGCAAAATGCGCGGGGGGCGACTGGCCGGCACAAATGCCGTCCAGGAAGAGCGCAACGGGATGGTCGGGCGGGAGCGGTTCCCCACGAGTGCTGCTTGAGCTAGCCTCAGCAGAGACAGACCGAGAGGTTGATCCCTCTGAGTCAGTCTCTTCTGACTCCTCGCGTAGAACCGTCCCAGCCACGGTGACGGGCATACTCGAGAACGCGTCACGGAGACCCGTGCTCTCTCCTTCGCAAGGGCTAATATGCGCAGGGTCCGCCTTGTCGTAGGCAGAGCCTTCAGCGGGGCTGAGTGACCGGTCCATCAGCCTGATTGACGGGCTCAACAGCCTGCCAGTGAGAGACTGGCTCATCAGCTTGAGAGGCGGGTCTGACCCCGAGCGGTGTTCGCCTTCAATTACTTCCAGATTGTTGTTCGCGGGAGCACCACCTGTGGGTGAATCGGGAATTTCAGGAGAGTCAACGACCATTGCCGCTTGGATGTCTGGATGTGGTGACGCGTCAGCTGGAGACGTCTCGCGAGAGACACAAGACGTGGATTCTTCGTCCTTATTCGCAGTTCGCGGAGGTGACGGAAGAGGCGACGCATCAGGGTCTGCGGGTACAGGCTGAGGCTGAGGCTCGTCCATTGAGACTTCAGCGCCAAGGACAACGCCCATCGCGTCGTCCTCGGGATACTGCAACTCGAGTTCATCGAGTCCCAGGAGGTCGACGGCCATATCTGTGTCGCCTAGGTCGTTCTCCGAGAGCGCTTGCAGAGGCTGCGACTCCTCTGATGTGGGCAGTGGTTGTGGTTTAGAAAGCGCGCACGGAGAGTGCGAAGAGAAGGGAAGACGAGGAGAGAATGGGCCCGAGGGCGTAGGCAAGGGCTGACAATCCTCTGGCAGAGGTACAGCCTGCAGGCTCTCAGGCGATTGTATGGGCTGTGGCTCATCCTCTAGCGAGTGTACGAGCTGCGAGTCGTCCTCAGACAGTGGCATGAGCTCGTCCTCGGGCTCAGGCGCGGGCTCAGGTGCCTCCAGTGGCTCAGACACGGATCGTGACTCCAAGAGTGTAGGTGCAGCTGGCGGGTCCGCAGGAGCTAACACGGCCACTGGAGGCTCCGGAGACGTAGATGCCGCTGGGGAGTTGGGGTGAGTTCCAGAGGGGATGAGCGTACTAGGTTGCGACTCTGGGAGCATGCATCCTGACTGCGCTTCCGCGCTGACAGAGCCATCGCCCACTAGCTGATCTCCCTCCGTAGACGATGACCCGTCTACGTCTCCCATCGGAACGTCCTGCTGTACGGGCTCTGACTCCGACGGCGAAGGTGACGATTCTGGAGACGCAGACGAAGGCATAGGCCGCGCCTCTAGTTGCTCACTAGCAGAAGCCGACGCCGACTCTGGATGAATCGCGACTAGCTTTAGCTCTGGCTCTAGCTCCGATGCTGCAGAAGGTGAAGGGTCATCCACTTCCATATGTGGAGACTGAGGATGTTCATCTCCCTCTACGGCTGATAGCTTAGGGTCATCCATCGTCAGGTCATCCGCCTGTACAGGTTGCGACTCGAGGGTTTCACCCTCGGGCTGCGGAGACGCAGGAGAGGATGTAGCCTGTGTCTCCTCAGGCTCGGTCTCTGGGCGGGAATCTAGAGGAACGGTCGGAACGTCTTGTTCCGACACGGCCGCTTCGTGCTCTTGGAGTTCATCTGGAGCCATAGATGGCGGCTCAAGGGAATCCGTAGCCAGGGCACGCAGCGGGCTGCTAGCCCGAGGATACTCTGGATAGAGAATGCAGTCAGCGACGAGTGACTTGAGGTGAAAGTATGTTACCTTCATGCACAATCGTGCTGTCATTACTTTGACCGATTTCCAACCCGGAGTCACCGCGAGCGCCGTCAACCTGAGCGATAAGGCTCTTATCCTGCCCATCACCCCGCGAATCACCGCCTAGATTGTCTTGGCTAAGGGAATCGTCGGGGTGTGCAGGAGACTCCCGCTTGGTACCGTCCCGGTCGAGCTTTCGGCGTTTGTTGGGCGAGGCAGGCACCACTAACTTCAGTTTAGTCGGCAACTGGTTCTTGACGGAGTCCTTTGGCCTGCGGTCAGAGGTCGGCGCATCAGTCTCCGTGTCTGATGCCACAGTCTCAGCTTTCGCCCTCTTCTTTATGCGAATGCGGCCTGGCGAACTCTTGGGTGTAGTGGGTGGCTGCGAAGGCGAACAGCCCTTCCTAACATGGTCCTACATCATGCAGTCAAAACGTCAGTGTCTACAAACTGGTACAAACGAGCTGCGAAATTCATATCATCACACTCCAATTTCACTCTAGGCATAGAGAGGAGCAACGCCTAGACCTAGCCGTCGGCTTCGCTGGCACACTGGGAATGCTCTCTCTGCGTTCGGCTAGCAACATCCGTTCAAGAATCCGTGTTAACGTCTCACCTGCAGCATTCGTGGAACTTGGAAAACGTTCGCGCATCCCCCACACTGGAACCCGCCGACCGCTGCATCTCGGAAGACCCGGTCGACTGTTCCATCAGGATATTTGACCCTGCATGAGTGCTGGTGCTCTGCCCTATAATGACCCTGAAGGGATTTGAACTGTTTCTTGCATTCCGGACATTTCCCGGGTCCGCAAGGCCTGGAACCTATGAATGAATGGGCGATATGAATGCCAAGGGTAGGCACGTACCAGTCCCTGTAGGCCATGATCTCGGCTTGCACCTATCTCAGGTTCCTTCCAAAGAGCACCCTCGGCATACCAGCCTGAGGGCAAGACTGGAGCGACGCACAGAGCCGAACGCGCCCAGATTGTATCCGCAAGCCGAGAGTATAAGAGAGTATAGTACGTAGCGGGGCTGGGGAAGTCGAAGGCTCCGGGGCCGTATCGGCGTATCGCATCCGCGTCAAGCGCCCGCTGCTGTACTTATCGATACGAGCTGATACGAGGCGGCGCCTTGGTTAATTTGGACGCCCGTTCGCGGTCACGGGCGTCGAATCCGCAAGCGGACTCGGACGCGCTCACGGAAAGGCTTTCGGAGAACAAGCCGTCCACTGGGGTGGACTGTCTACGTGGAGTCCACTAGACTCCATGGATCACGTGATGTACAAACAAAGGCGATAAGAGCGAAAGACTACGGTTAGGTCGGAGTGCCTCGATGAGGCTTCACGCACACTAATTCCATCCTGATTGATTTGCTTGTGACTATTTTGCCTCTTTTGATATGCCGAACTCAAGCTAGAACATCAGTAACTCCTCCAAGGTATTTTTCGTCGGCATC